>BMAU01000957.1:0-433202 GCA_019973935.1 Trichonephila clavipes
CGAGTGTATCATATAATAAAACATGATTACCTTACATTCATAGTAGGTGGAATTGAACCTATTATTGAATAACCATTTGCTCTAATAGAACTGTGTGTTTTGCAAGTGTTTTCTTTTTGTTTCCAACAAAAACATCTTTTTTAGAGAGAATTTTTTATGGGTACAACATGCTACACATTCAATGATATATAAAATGCAATATAACTATAGCATCTATACTACTTAAATATGTTTTATATGCTATTCTATTCATTCTATTTCTATAATCTTTCGGGAATTTATTTATATCTGATTACGCACCAACGTTATTATTGTATACTGTACTTATTAGGACGTCATGTGTTGCAATGTTACATCAATCAAATTTATGGCGGTGGTATCTATATAAGCCAGTAACAACCTCCAGACTAAGATGATCATTTTAGTCTAGTGGATTTGCTACGTACTTACGGATCAGAAAGTACCGAATTTCTAAACTCCTTCATTGGTGACCTTGGCTGAACTTTGAAACAACGCAACCTTCGCGGCGCAGACGTGGCGCCATCTATCCACCTCAAAGCAACCAAAAGCCCTCACAACGCAGTTGTGACGTCAATTGCCTTTGACGCAGCACAGCAAGCCATCAAATCCACATTGCGCAAACACTCAAGTCCTCATAACAACTGTATCGTTCGTTCGCCTATCCACCAACTCACTGGCAGGGGAGTGTGTGGTGGTGGCATCTATATAAGCCAGTAACAGGCTCCGTACTAAGGTGATAACCGTAGTCCAGCGGTATGTTATGTGCTTACGGATAAAAGGTACCGAGTTCTAATCTCCTTTAGATTATTTTACTTAGGGCTTGTTTCTAAAGAATTTGCGAAAAAAATTCCGGAAAAAGTGAGTTAGGATTTTTTTTAACTAAAAGCAGAAGTAGTCTCTTATTTTCGGGAAAACACAGTATTTATTTAAAATGGTTTTTGAAAGTATGGAGAAAGAAAAAAAGGAAGAAACTATAGAGCCAATGAAAAAAAAGCTTATTAATTATAAAACAAAACAAAAATGTGAATATCCTGTTGCCAAAATAACGTAATAATAATAAAAACTCTTTAAAAATCATTGTAGTTTGAAAGCTTAACTCGATTACATTAAGTATATTACACTTTAAAGTTAACAAGGAAAACAGAAGTGTAATTTTAGGAATGAAGTATCAAAAAAAACGAATAAAAATGATAAAGAAAACTAAATATTAGCTCAATTGTAATGCGTAAAATTTGTATGCATTGTGTTTTTTAAAATGATTCTTCATGATTAAATACGAATAATAATTTTGAGATAAAAAAAAGTAGTCTTTTGAAATTGACGGTTTTTAATATCATCTTGAATCTTTTGCTCAAAATTGTTCATCAAAAACTTCCTTATTTTACTCAATTATTAAAAAGCAAAAAAGTGAGAATTTCAAAATTAACTGAACTCTTTAAATTAAAAAAAACCCTTGTCAAAGTTTTGTATTAGATTTCAAATATGTTCGGAAAAAATACTTTAATAATTCAAGTTTTGGTATTATTAACATTTTGGAGATAGTACTCGCTCGTGTAAAAAAAAAGGTAAAAATTACTTTTTTCTAAAAAGATTAAATAATTTTAAAAATAAATTGAGACTTTTATATATATATATATATATATATATATATATATATATATATATAATATATATATAAGATGAAAATCGAAAATACCAAAATGAAAATTTTCAGCTTGAATTTTGATTTTAGAAAAGTTCAGACTTTATAAAATTGTTCTTTAATTAACTTGAGAGACAGAAATTTCTTTTTTTTTTAAATTCTGGATTTCATTTTAAGGTATTGGAATGACAGGGCAATCATGGTACCGAGATAGAATTCAACCAATAGTATATAGAAATTTTCGAATAATTAACTTAAATTAATTTAAAAGAAATTATTGTGTGTAAGGGAAATCAAACTCATATGCAGAGAAATGTAAGACTAATATCATGCTTAAGAAAAAAGTTATTTTACTGTAAATTAATAAATAGGTAATCCCTTAGAGCAGGAGTGGCCTACCCACGGGACGCTGGTCACAAATTGGCACGCGAAGGCTTCTTGATCAATTAAAAAATTTGAAATAATACTAATAAATAACATTTTTTTTTAATAATTTTATTGAAAGGCGCGCGGTTATATTAGAACAAAAAAAAAATCACAATTTATTTTAAATACACTTACCGTAAAATCCGGCGTATAACGCGCACCTATACTTTCAAGCTACATTTTTCAATTTTTAGGTATACTCGCCGAATAAAGCGCACCCGCTTTTTTTTTAAGAAGAAACCGTAATATACGTGTGCAATTCTCTTATGTTCTGAAGTGCTTTATTCGAGGTATTATTCCAAGCTTTAGAGATAATAGTGGACTACAAACATTAAGTTAAAAAGGAATGTCATTTCTTTTAAACAAACAGTATTTCGATACATATAGGTCTAATTTTTTCTTTGCTCATCTGTTCTCTGTATTTATAAGACTCTGACTTTTTTACTCGGCGTATAACGTGCACCCGTAAATTTCGATCTTATCTTTCGTGTTCAAAGTGCACGTTATACGCCAGATTTTTAATTAATTATACGGTAATTAATTGAATTGCTATTTAAAATTATCTTGTAGAGAATACTCTTCATTGTTGTGTGTGGTTGCTCTCCAAAAGAGGTGCATTCGCGAGGTTTTGGATTTTGAGGGAGTGTGTTTTAAAATATCTGGAGGCAACCTATGAGTACTTGCTACTCATGAATAAAGATTGGTTATGGGATTTTCATTCAGTGGTAGGCTTGATTATTTTCAAGATGATAAAAAAAGGGGCTTATCTTTTCATAAATCCTTTTTCCAATTTATCTGCAAGACTAATTGTTATCCATTCGAAATCCAAATCGGAATTATTGACCGACAGCACCATACACCACTGAAATGAAAATGTTGAAAATGAATGGAGCTTATTTAAACTGTAAGTGATCTAAATTATATTGAATTTTGAAAATTTGCACCAACAAGCAATTTTCCAAATTTACACGATTTTGCTGTCAGGTATTTTTATAAGTTTGGATCCGCATGTTTTCTATTATGAACATAATTTAATCAAAATATCACTCAAAATCAATTGAGATGCACTTAAAATGACTTAATTTTGTTAACATCCTCAAGATCTAATCCTAATAGATGACTTGATAAAAAAAAAACCTTAAATTCTAAAGCCCCATTAAACAAGTACTGACTGTTTAATTATTAAGAATTAAGTATTTTAAGTTGCACATTTTTCTTTTATATCTAACCTAACTGATTATTGAATCTGTAAAAAGTTTATTTACAATAAAATCTAAGTTTGTACTTTTGTCTTATATATTAAATTCTTTTTAAATTTGATTCGCATGAAAAAAATGGGCTATTTGCTTAAAAATCCTATAATACACCTATAAGTAAAAAGTTTTCATATTTGTTTTGGTAGTTGGAAAAATTGGAAGAGGCACGCATACTTTTTTTAGCATCAGATAGTAGCACTATTCCTAAAATGGACGGCCACCCCTGCCTTAGAGAATAAACACCTACTGTAAAGGACTGGAGGACAGGCCCACTAAATGAATGCAGAACTAGCCCATTTTGGTGAGAGGGCGCAACAGAAACACTTAATTCAATTTGTTCCGAATGGCAACATTGAGAGAAGGAGAAAAACAAAGGCGAGATGGTGTATATGAGGTGGGAGATGAACTTCAGAACGTATAGCTTTAAAAACTTAAATGTTTTTCTTTAGTGTTTGTAAATGTACGTGGCGTTCTGTACTGTGATCAATATGTGTGAGAAATTAATAAACCAATTTTGTTTTAATATTGCCTTTTTCATGAGAAAATATTCTACACGCTACCACTACTCACACCATGTTACACTACTAAGGTTAAGTTTGATACTTTCTCCCTTTAATTCTGAGAAATACAATTATTTCTATAATTTTTATTAAAATATTTGTTTCAGTATTTCACTCGTGATTATTCTTATGCCATATGTAATTGTTACACTTTTATTACGGTTACACAATTATAACACTTTTATCCCCGGGGGGGCTCACCTTCTTTAGGTGAGTACGGGTGTCACAATCCCGAGGTACCCTAGTGATCTTTTCCTTTTTTTCCCAAGGGGTTTACTATCTTTGGTAAACACGGGCTTCACGAATCCGAGTTACCCTAGTGATCCTTCTCTATTTTCGACCCTTTTTCTTGACATCCCATTTCTTCTTTTCCCGTCCAGACCACAAACCTATGTTGCAAAATGAACTTTGTACAAATTTAGTTTTTTCTAATGAGAAAACTTAAGTTTTATTACTAACATATTATGGTTTACATTTTATATTGCGTTAGTTTAGTTACCTTTCCTTAGGTTTCTTTTAGTATTTTGATTATGTTGCTTTATTTCTCTTCGATTAACACCGTTGCTTAGCCAATTCCGCATGTTTGCCGTGTGCGGCGTCCCGTAAGGAAGAAAATGGTGTTCTGGGGATCCTTTGCGTTCCCTTTGCCCACACTCCTCCCGTATGGAAGAGATTGGTGGCCTAGGGCTACCTCTGCGTTCCCTTTGGCCCACACTTCACTGTAGACGGGGGTAGGCGTGAACCCACCCCTGTTAATCGGCTGGTGGTACCCCTCTTCGGTGTCCCCGAAGAGACACTGCTGTAGGGTTAGTGCTGCAGATAAGGGGTGTCGGGTTTACTCGTTGGATCCTCGCCCTGATTCTGTAGCATTATATTCTGGGTGTACTCCAGGTAAGCGCCGTGCCTGGTTTTTGCCAGATGACCGGCACCCTGCCTCCCTTGTTGGATTCCGTGGTGGGTGGAGGCACGCCAGAACGAAGGTGTTTACGCGTACTTATGGATCCAATGCTGCTGTGCCCGGGTAAAGGTGTTGTTTTACCCAACCTAAACATTGACGATCTTGCTAGAAATACACGATTTTTAATTTTATCCCTGCCAAATAATAACATGAGTAAAAAGTCACCATTTGCTATTCATAAAGCACTAATTGGAATAATGGTGAACCTAAGTCTCAGTAAAACGTTTAAGATCCGGAGATTTATTAATTAGAACAAGCTCTGCTCTCCAAATGAAGTCGTTTTTACTTTCCACATCTTTTCTTGATTCTCCATTAACAATAAGTCCTCACAAATCACTTAATACTTCCCGCGGTGTCATTTCTGAACCTGACTTGTTGCGCACTCCTGAAGCAGAAATCCTTGATGGATTCTCTGATCAGGGTGTGATTCAGGTCAGAAGAATTACTATAAAGAAAGATAATACAATTATTCCTACAAAACATTTAATACTAACATTCAATAGCTCTAAACTTCCGTCTACAATAAAATCAGGTTACTTGAACTGTAAGATCCGTCCCTACATATCGAACGCTCAGCGCTGTTTCAAATGCCGGAGGTTCTGACACTCACAAACTTCCTGCCGCGGGCAATTGACGTACTCTAGATGTGCATCTGTTGGGTATGCTTCCACAGATTGTAGTCTGGAGCAGAAATGCGTCAATTGTTCACAGCCTCATTCTGCCGACTCAAAACTTTGTCCTAAATGGAAAACTGAAAAGGAAATACACATAAATTCAAACCATTAAAACCAATAGAAATATATCATACTTTGAAGCCCGAAAATTAATTGCCCCGCAGTTATCCCAAACTTACGCCCAAGTTACCAAACCCTCAATTGCTACCAGTACAACACAAGCGGATGAAAATATTACTAAAATCAAGTGCCCACCTTTACAATTACTTCGACCTCTATCATCCGTACCTCAGCCAAATGCCATCTCCTTCAGTTTCCACATCATCTACCATTCAGGCAAACCTCTTGCCTTCCGCATCTTCAATAAACCAACAACACAAATTGAATCTCGGTTACCTGAACCCATTTCTGCTTCTGCTGCTGCCCCTGACAATAGCCTAAATACCTCGACTTCATCCTTATCAACTGAAACATGCCCAGCTCCTACAACTTCTAATAAGTTTGCCGCACTTCAACCATCAGTTCCCTTGTCAGAGTTTGCAACTACTACACCCAATAGCGAACTTTCTAATACATCTAAAGTCCCACAGAATGTAAAACAGAATTCAAAAAATAGAAGAAAACGCACAAAACACAAAAACCAGAAATAGAAATAAAAATGGCTAAACATAAACCCAGAAAGTCAGGAACTATAGAATATACAACAGATGACGAGGATATGATTATGTATGATGTGCAGGCGGAGGAACTAGAACCAAATCCTGATGATAAATTTGCCATGAAAGAATGTTTTATAAACAATCCTAACGAATATATGCGCGCATTAACTCCCACCCGATTCAGGAAAAGTAGACGCTAATTTTTTATACCATGTATTGCCTAACTTTGTTTTAAACTAACATGTTCCATTCGTCTTTTTCAATGTTTTTATTTTAAGATATGGTCTGACTTTTGGTGGGGGAACTGCCCACCAAATTTTATTTTCTTTAATTACTTAAAACGGTTTTGTGTGATTTGAAATTTTAACTTTTTAAAACTGTATTGTCATTATTTTTACATATTTTATAAAACATTTTCAGTTTTTTTAACAAATGTTTGGCGCAGTATAGCCAAAATTGGCTCTTGAGCTATAAAACCCTACACTCACTCACTTATAACACTTTTATTATTTATGGAGGATATTCCACGGAAGTATCTTTTTGAAGGTTAGATTATATACGAGGGCTGTTCAGAAAGTATCGAGACTGAATTTATTATGCCAAAACATACATACATAAAGAGGTTTTGAGTCAATCTTCTTCGAAATATGCTCCATTGGCAGTAACACACTTGGTCCAATGATGTTTCCAGTCCTCGAAACATTTCTGGAACTCAGACTTTGGGATGGCCTGAAGCTGCTGTGTCTAATTCTGTTTTATGGTTTCAATGTCCTAAAACCGGTGTCCTTTTAAGGTGTTCTTGATCTTGGGAAAGAGGAAAAAATCAGGAGATGACATATCCGGTGAGTAGGGAGGATGTGCTACTTGGATTGTTCCGTGTTTTGTCAGGAACTGTTGCACAAGATTGGCGGTGTGCGCTGGGGCTCCGTCATGATGAAGCATCCTGCGAGAGGACGCCCACAACACCGGTCGTTTTCTGCGAACAGCCTTTCGTAATCTCCTCATGACGTCCAAGTAGAATTCCTTGTTCACTATCTGGTCCTTGAGAGCTTACTCATGATGAACAATTCCATCTGCATCAAAAAACACAATCAACATGACTTTGATCTTTGATCGCACCTGCCGTGCTTTCTTTGGCCAAGGAGATCCGGGGGTTTTCCATTGTGACGACTGCTGCTTTGTTTCGGGATCGTATCCGTAAACCCACGACTCATCCCCAGTGATGATGAGCTTCATGAACTCCAGATCGTCGCTTTCACTTTGAAACAAATCAGATGATGTTGCCAATCGTTGGAATTGCTGATCCTCAGTGAGGAGACGCGGCACAAACTTTGCGGACACTCGGCGCATGTTCAAGTCCTTTCTCAAAATTTCATCACATGATCCTATGAAAATGTGACACTCCTGTGCAATTTCACGGACTGTTAAACAACGATAAGAGCGCACCACAGCCTTCACTTGTGCAATCTTGTCCTCATTGCGAGAGGTGGACGGGTGTCCAGAACGGGGATCACTGTTCACTGATTGACGACCCTCCTTGAATCGCCGGAGCCACTCGAAAACCCGAGCATGACTCATCGCCTCATCTCCAAATGCTGTTTTCATCATCTCGTTGGTTTCGGTGCCGTTTTACTGACCTTAAAGCAAAACTTTATACAGATGCGCGTTTTCACACATTTTCTTTTTTCGACGAACGCACGCAAACACTCCACGTGAAAGAAGCCAGTGTGACTGAACGGCGCGCTGTACAGACCTGTCGATTTTTGTGAGACAAGGTGAAATATGCACGTGCATAATGCGCACAGTCCCTCCGCTAGGGGTTTTCTGGAATAAATAGAATAAATTCAGTCTCGATACTTTCTGAGCACCCCTCGTATCTTTCCAGAGGACGGTAACTTTAATTAAAATCGCATTCCCGATCAACGCCATCTGGCGGGTTTATGAAACGTCGACACAAATAAAATTCCGGCAGAGACCCACTAACCTTCGTACAAAGATACAGCGCTTTTGCGCATCCGCGCTTGCTCGCTAAAAAGGCAGTAAGTGTAAGTCACGTAATGAGCTTTTTCTAGATTTCTAACGTCCTCGTACAGATTATTATCTAACTTTCTATTTCTTTCTTTAATATCTGCATGTTTTAACTCGTATTGCCCTTTAAATACTACCTCTGTGAACTTTTCCCTATAACTTTTAATAAATTCTTTTACTTTCAAGAAGCATCTTCGTTTGAATTATTTTGATTCGATTTATTCAAACTTAACCCGTAAGCTGTAAGAAACCCCTAGACACCTCGCCACTAAGACCCCGCTATCTGAAGAGTCTTAACTTTTATTGGGAGATTTTGGTTAGACTCCCACATTTATTTATTACTATACTTTCGAGATTTTACAGGAAATTTTTTCACAATGAAATTTGTTATTAACCCTTTAACGGGCACAAAGGTAAAATACACATTTCTAGAATAAAGTACTTGATAAATGTAATGTCCTCATCCTCTATAAACATTATTTAGTCACAAAAAAATATCTGAGCATGCGTTTTATATTCCTGGTTGGTTGCTAGACGTTATAGCCACTGCGTATTTACGACATTTAACTTACTTTTCAAGACAGAAAAAATGAATCATTTTACAATAAACTTTTTTATGAAAATTAACATTTATGCTAATAACCATTTCAATAACAATTAAATACAAAAGAGAAATGCAATAAAATAATAGAATAATTGTACACCATAGAATACTTACTTAGAATGTATATAGAGTACTTAGAAAATACATTGAAATTAGTAAACATCCACATTTTATAGTTTATTTAATTTTAGTATAAAAAATTAGAAATAGAGTAATATTTTTAAGGATTTAAATTAGTTATTTCACAAATTTAATGATCTATTTACTGTTGATTTTTATAATATGCAAACGTTTTCTCGAGCAGAAAAGCTGTAATGAAATATTTTCGAGCCCGAGAATCTTGTACCACATATTGTAAATAAAGTTTGTTTTTATTTCCGACCCCCAACATTCTCACGTGATTCTAAGTACTCTCTCTCGAGTACAGGAAATAGGTCATTTTTCTGTTCTATGTGGGCAGTGGATAGAACCTCTATCTACATATAAAAGCTTTCCAAGAACCTAAATAAAACCTTTTTTTAATTCTACAATTGCTTAATTCATTCAGTTGAGAGAAAAGTATACTTAAAACATGTCGAAATTTTGTTCAAAGATCAGAAATTTCATTTATAGTAATCAAAATACAATTTATAGATTTACATCGAGAAAAACTGTTTTTAACTACCCATCAGAGGATATGAAATGCAAAATAAGGTATCGCGCTGTCATCCGTATTAATTTTTAGGCGTTTTAGCTTCAATTAACGCATATGGACAGACTAAATATCCAACACCCGCTTGGAGAAAAATTTTTTAATATGTGGCTAGACCTATTAGCCACTGCCCGCTAAAGAGTTAAAATCGATAATGCAACACCTTCTAAGCTTAAGAGGTTTTTGCGAAATTTTAGAAGAGGGGAAGGAATCGAAATCTTGTGTTAATATTTTATTTTAATTGGAGAGTATACACTTTATATCATAACAGATACCAGTTCAAAATTTTTATAAAGACTTTATGCATATCTTTTAGAATGCTGTAAAGACTAATTCAAAGGTAATTTTTTTGTCCTCAATTAAATAGCGTTCGAACTGAAAGTTTTAATCGCAAAATGAGAAAGTGAGAACATTACAATGATTTTGTAGGATAAAGTTACAAGATAAAAATTGAATTAGTCTGAGTCTTTCTTAATCCGATTCCAAAATACAAAGAAAAATTAATAATTTTATAATAAACTATTTAATCGAAGTTACTCTAGTTTATAGAAAGAAACTCGGAAAGAGATTTTCATAGATTTTTATACATATACACATATATGTAAATGTAAATATTACAATACTAAATTTTTGAATTTTTGGCTAGGACTTACGGACAACATTAATACAAAATATGAATTTATGAAATTTTTCACACATACCTCGGAATATACTGAATAATTATAACCCCACCCACACAATTTATAATTAGAAATCTTTTTGCCGAAAATTTAAATTTCTGATAAAAGAAAAGATGTATGAAAATAATTTGTTTCTGAATTATTTTTCAACTTCCTCAACTATTCGGTATTAGCCGATATTTTTCTTGAAAAGGGTTACATAAAACATTTAAAATAAACTTATTTTGTTTGTATATTATTCCTACATAGTCATCAATTTCTGTAAATATATTGTACTATATCATTATCACACATTTATCCCTTTAGCGAATTAATAAAAAAATTCGAAGAACTTGATAAACTCTGTACCAATTTTTAAAGTAAAAACAACAACGAAACGTATAAATATTTAAGTTTTTTTGTAAGAGTAATATTTTTTATGTTCTTACGTGTTAAATTAGCAACGTATAGTTATTATTTAAAGTTTATTAAATATCTATATTATTTAACGATATTAAAACATGTATAAATACTGTCATATAAAGAAAACTGAATGTCTGTAATAATCAGGTCATGAAGTACTAAGTTGAAAGAAAATGACACCGTCAGTACAAGGTTACAGAATGTCTTTTAATGATAGATGAACCCGTCAGTTGAACTGTCTCTTCGATAGATAGATGACGTGTTGTCCCTATTAGTTCATCTACACCCTCTAATGATGGATCTGTCTCAGGGTGCAAATGTTTCCAAGGGCACGTTGCAATTGTCAGATTTACTGATAGGTGTTCCCTTATGCCGAATTAAAACCACATTTTTTTCTTCATAGATGAAACATAGATACTTTGTAACTGAGTGGAAAAAAGTATTTCTGTAACAGTTTGGGTATTTATAAGCTAATTTAAGATAAGAATGAAGAAATTGAGGTAGATAGATTTCGTAATGTCATTAGGCTTGTTATGAAATATCAGTCATGGAAATTCAGTTATATTTTGAGAGTAAGTAGGATAAGCTTATTAAGATAGTATTATCAAATTGATAAAAAACATAGTTTCATGATGTTGATTGAACCACATTTTTTTTTAAATATAAATGCGTCTTTATTTATATATGGGGATTTTATAATGGCTTGCATTGATTTGAAAATAATTTCACCAGAATTAATTTTATTTAAATAAGGTTTGTAAATTCTATTTAACTTTTGTTGTTTGTTAAATTAATGTTTGTAATTTTTGCAAGTCCATGATTTAAATAAAAGAATTTTTCAGTCCTCATGCTTAATATATATTTATTTTATAGACAGCATGAAATACCAGATCATTGACATATTTTATTTTTAATAATTTTTTGTTAATTAAATGCAAAAATAAATTAAATACAATTTTATCATCCATACTGTTCATCAAACACCATCCATTGAATTGAGCCCAAGTTAATTTTTCCCGATATAGATTCGGGTTTGACAAAGAGATGCACTAAAAAAAATTTGCCCCGTATGATACTCAGGTGGGGCATGTTGGAGCACAAGTGCCGTACCCAAGATAATCTCGGGCATGTCAGTCAAAAAGTTGATAATGATTACTATTTTATTGTCCCCGATGAGAGGATTTCTTAATGGTGCTTATTGAGCATGGGATATCTACTGGGTTAGATGACCACCGCAGCCGACTCATTATGGTCCTGAATCCGCGAGTCCTGGTGCAACTGCAGACCGGTTATGTAGAGGTCCTGATATCTGTCGAAGTTTAAAGTCCTTACGTTGCCATGGTGTGGAAATTTGAAGAATGTGTCTGCCAGCTCAGATGTCGTCCTCGTTCCTTGACCAAGGTTCAGAATTATGAAGTCCCTTGACAATAGCCTTCTGTGGAGTGGGACGTTTATAACAAAATCAAAAATTGTTTGGGTTATTATACAAGTCTAATAGTTTTCGATTTTTGAATATAATCTTAAATTTTGCGGTTTTCAAGTTAAAATCATTTTAGGAAATAAAATGAATTTTATTTATCTTAGTTTTTTTAATTAGTTTTGCAAAGAATATAAGTTATACGTAAACAATAACTTACAATTACTTATTTTTTAAAGCAATTAGTTACGCTTATACTTTTTTTTCTAGATAACTTATTTGATGGTTCTCAGAATGAGTTAAAATCCCGCTGATGCTCGTCCTAATTTTGTTTCACTTTGTGAATAGGTTGCTTTCAGTCATTAAATAACCCTGCATAAAAATTTACCCAGTATTCATTTTTTTCAAGCTTGCAAAACTCATCGATATTAAAAATAATCTCTTGTTAAAGTTTGTTTTGCTAGAAAAATGAGTTATAATTTTCTAATATCGAAGACAGGCATTCCCCAAGTTATTTTAGCTTTTCTGAAAATATTCCTCAATGAGTTTACAAAAAGATGTGTGTATTTTTCTACTACAGAGTTTTTTCTAGTTTATTTATTCATGTAAATAGCTCTTTGGGTCTACCTTTTCTAGAAATGCTTCGTAAGTGTATTTCGTAAGTTATCTTTCTGAGAAAATCTTCTAGACTAGATATTTTTTTCCAGAATTTCCGTCTATCTTAGTACTACTACCTTAGTATGATACATTTTCTAGATGACTTTAAATTTAACTAAAAACTAAATTCATATAAAATTTGGACTGCGAGTGAATCCCCCAGATCTAGAGAGCGTACTGTACTATTTTGAAAGAACTTTGACTTTAAATTTAACTAAAAACTAAATTCATATAAAATTTGGACTGCGAGTGAATCCCCCAGATCTAGAGAGCGTACTGTACTATTTTGAAAGAACTTTTAATATTAGTCTATAATCGTTGTTTTAATGAAACGTTTTGAAACATTTCACTGTAATACTTAACTCTATATATTATTATCTTAGAAATACTTTTAATAGTAGTCTATAAGTATAGTTTTAATGAAAAACTTTGAAACATTTTACTATATTGGTTTACTGGAGTTAAAGAACTAAAGCTGTCGACTGGGCAGCTTAAAGGTAGCTTGCCCGCTTCCTAAGGTTGGGGGTTCGATCCCGGATGGAGTCGATAGATTTTCTGGATGCGAATGTCGCAGGCATGAATGTCATATGATTGTTTATCATCTGAAACAGTGCTCCGCAACCTTTTTATCACTGCGGACCGATCAACGTTTGATAATTTTACCGCGACCCGCTGAGGGTGGGACACGTTGATTGTTTATATTTTAGATTGTTTTGGTTTAACAATTTTAATTTAGTTTCATTCAAATATGCCTTCAGAATAAAATATAATTACACCAAAAATGAATTAAAGTGATTTAACGTGGAATATAGTGATTTCCGTGGAAAGTTGCGCAAATCCGAGAGAAATGCCCCACTTTAAATAAAATGGCAATTGTTTAATGTTCTTTAGGCGGCCCGGCACCATTTGATCCACGGACCGATACCGGTTCGCGAACCAGGGGTTGCGGATCACTGATCTAAAAGATCCCTTGAGTGCCAAGTTGTCTGAGGCCCTCTCAGCAAAAATCACGCTAATATTTAACATCCAACGAGAGCTTAAATTAAATAAATTAAAGCGCCCAAATTTGACAGCGAGAGCCGCCACTAGGTGGTGCCACCCCTAAAATAGCTTTCACTTTTGGGAACTTACCATGTCTGTAAAGGCTTAGTTGCTAATATGTAGCCCATTAGAAGAAAAGAAAAAGGAAGCCAAGTTTACGTAAAGAAGCAACACTTATGTATCTTGTAAGTGGATATTTTAGAACATGCATCAGAAAAATTTCATTGTGTTTTCTACTTCTTTTTCTAAAATTAAAATATAAATGTAAAAATTTCTTCTGACAGAGGATTCGTAGATACAAAATAAAATTGCATGCTGAAATGCAAGGCTATAAACGAAGTAAAGAAATAATTTTTGATGAAATATCGATTTCCTCAAGCAAAAATGAAGCATTTATAGCTATCGATTCCTAAAAACCCCAATCCAATGGACTTTTCTGACATTTTTAGCGTCGCTTCCGAATTTAACATGTCTGGCAGTTCCGAAAAATCCCAGAGGTCCCCAAAGTGACCGGCGAAACAGGAATCTTAGGTTCGGATATATTTTCTCCTCTCCTGCTTTCGCATCTATTTTTAAACAGGGTGTATTTTTCTCGTCAAGCATGATGTGCTCGTGAACGCCTATAAACCTTGGAACATTCGATAAAACAGCACAGGAAGAGATATTCTGCTCTTGTATCTGGAGTCGCTCTTTTTATTGTTTTTATTTGCGTAAAACTAAATTTTAGTTAAGTGAATTTCTTGAAATATTATCAGAAGAAACCCTGGACCATTATTCATGTTTACTTCACTTATATGTATATATTTCCTATTGTCTAAAATGTAAAATGAAGTATGAAATTATTTTTAATTAATGAATTGTGGCTCACAGTGGCGTAACGGAGAATAGGACCCCTTGCAGAGTCAGGTTTGGTGCCGGAAGCCATACTTGGCTTCAGTCAAGCTCTTTGGGACCCCTAAAATCCTGCTCCCCCTCGCAATTCGGTGTTTGCGGAGTGTACATTACGCCCCTGTTTATTGCGTAGAATTAACAACGTTCTAGAAAAGCGGTACTCAACCTGCGGCCCACCGAGACTTTTTAAAGTGTCCCGGTCACGACCCATTGCTCTGAGAAATTAACTTACTTAAGAACATTGTATTGAAAAATTGGTGTATTTGATTTCTTGTCAAAGAATTTCCCACCAATTTTTTTTTTTTTTTTGGTGTCGTACTGGTACGAATGGATATTCTTTTTCTATTTTGAATGGTTACGGTTAGTGATAACAAACAACAGTAGAGTAGTGACAATTTTATGGGTGGAACAAATTTTTAACTATCATTTATATCTTGCAAGAGAAAAATATTCGAAGAAAATATATCGTTTCAAGACGATTGGGAGGTTGACTATTTTTAGTGAAAAGCAAACATGGATTAGTAATTGTTTGATTTGTCACGAAAGTACTGTATTTAAAGAATACCAGTAAACAGGAATCCTTCAATGACATTTTTCCTCGAAGATCTCTTTCAAGAAGTGATAAATAAGCTTTCTTGAATAATCTTTGCAACAGCAACGAAGTGTTTTGTCAGTGGTAATATCACAGCAGTAACAAAGATATCCCATGAAGTATGTTATATTATTGGTAATCATATGAAACCGTTTACTGATGTAGAAATTGTGAAGGAGTGTTTCTTAAATGCTTCTAATTTAGTGTTAGTGACAAAAGTAAAAAATATAAAAAAAAGTAAAACTGGAGTTATATTATATTTTGATTAATTTTCCACCTTTTAAATTTTCAATGTTATTTTGGTCTTAAAACCTTTCTACCCCTCCCCCCCTCCCCCATTTATTCTCATTTTGTGGCCCGCGTGAAATAACTAACATTTGTATGAGGCCACATGAAATAGTTAACATATGTATGCGGCCCTGCAGAGAAAAAGGTTGAGTACCTCTGTTCTAGAGTTTCAGGAGAATTATTGATGATAAAAAATCCGTTATTTTAGAACCCAGATTAGACAAATTTCAATGGCGTCATGTGAAGTGTATCATTTTTCTAACTTCCACATCACGCTACAGAATAATTTTAAAGATCATTTAAACTTAACTATTCATACTTTAAACTTAACTTTCTCACAGTGGCTGTGGTAGCTGGGTAGTCATCGTATCGATTTCACAGCCGGTGTTGTCGAGTCATGAGTTCAAAGCCTATTGCTAATGAAGAGCCGCCGTGTAGAGGAGCTGATGCACGCTAAATTTACAGTGTCTCAAAGACCTCCCGTTGGCGGAGTGGGGAAATTAGGACATGAGATCCCATTTCCAGTGTCCTCCTCGTCATTTAAGCGAAAAATTAAGGGTCAAAATTACAAGGTCTGTCACCAGTAGCAATCGTGTTGCATTGCAATGGGGGCGTATATTAAAATAAAATCGCACGTTCTTTCTCATGACGATGTCTGATAAAACCGGGGTTGAAGCATCATCATGCTGCTTGAGGATTTGAGTGCTTGGCTACATTAGCTCTTTTATTCATGCGATATTTACTCTAAATCAAAGCATTGTATTTGTGTTACATCAGAAAAAATTTATCCAGTCTCGAGGCATAGATTAGATTTTCTATCAATTTATTTGGTATGTATACATTTTGAAGGGTAATTAAATATTTTCGAAAACTTTCGTAAATAAAAATTCATATAAGAATGAGTTTCATAATCCTAATTTCCAAAATGTCCTTTTGAATTGGGTTCAGATGCATTTTTTTAATTGTAAAGAAATTAAACCATTTTAGTTAACCTAAAAATGTCATTATAATCTTATTAAAAAGAAACCGTTGAATGATATCATTTGACTATTCCAAATGGATTTATTTCTTATTACTTCATAATAATTTCTGTAAAGTTTCACTTACTTATACAGTAAAATCATTTCTATTTTAAATGAATGCAAATGTGATAATGGTACTTGCAACAGTCCAAGTGAAATATATGCATTTAAAAAATGAAAAGAATATGATTATAATATTTCAGTCAATAATATCTTCCTTAAAGGAAACATCTTTCGTAAAATATTTTTTTATCAGTCTTCAGATGCAGTGGCGTAACGTACAATCTCGCAACCCCCGCATCACGTGAGGAGGGGGCAGGATTCAAGGGGGTTCAAAGCCAATGTTATGGTATGAATTTGCAATCCTTCGTTAGATCCAGCTTAAGGTACCATGATTTTGAAAAAGCGTATAAATGGGTAATATTTATGATATTTAGTGTCATTTAGATTATAGAAACTGTATATAAAACTGTTTTAAGAATATTATTACAATAAAAAATTATAAGTACAATATTTTGACAAAAAATGAGCATAGAATGACCACTTTTCAAAATATTCTCTTTTTGTTAAAAAATGCTTATATTATAATAATATTTTGTCTGTATATACACTGGCCTCAAACAGTTAAGGTACAACCGGGTTTTTGTGTCTAATTTGCAAATGAATGAATGTAGAAACAAAAAATTTGGAGGATATGTGCATTAAATAGTTTTTTATTGAATGCGTCATAGAAATTTGTATAAGTGTATTGCAAAAACGAATTATAACAAAAAAAGCAATCTCTGCGGAAAAGTCCATTCTTGGAGAAAACTGCACATCACAGTGTTATGTGGTAAAATGGTATAAAAACAATACAAAAATGGGTTCTAATAAGGAATGTGTCCACCCCTAACTTGAATGCATTGGCGGCATCGATTTCCCATGCTGTTTATTAAGTTGTCGGACACCGGAATAGGAAGCGAAGACCAGACACAGAGTAAGCCTTGTTTCAGCTCATGTAACGACCTTGGAGGAGGATTTAAAGCAGCAACCTCTCTGCCAAGATAGTCCCAAAGATGTTCTATCGGATTCAGGTCTGGAGATCGAGCTGGCCATTCCATTCGTTCCAAACCATGATCCTCCAGATACTCCTCAACAATCCGAGCTCGGTGAGGTTGTGCATTATCATCCATCAGAATGAAGTCGTTACCAATAGCAGCAGCATATGGGCGGACATATGGATCAAGGATCTCATCCCGATATCTAAGACCAGTTACGGTTCCTCCATGGAACACATGCAGGTCAGTGTGGCCACCGAGCGAGATCCCTGCCCAAACCAGGATTCCACCACCTCTATAACTGTGTCTTTCAACAGTGTTGGATTGATGGTATCTAGTGCGCTGTTCCCTCCAGATCAGTAGACGCCCTGAATCACTCCCCATTGTAAATCTGGACTCGTCTGTGAACAGCACAGAAGCCCATTGTTGCTGCGTCCAAGAAACATGTTCTCTTGCCCAGCATAAGCGGTTCCTTCGCTGTCGTCCGTTGAGGGGAACGCACACAACTGGTCTTCTTGCATACAGACCTGCATTGTGAAGACGATTTCGCACCGTAGTAGCGGAGATTCTTCTTCCTGATGCTTGAAAGTGGTCTGCAACGAGCTGCGGCACAGTAGTGGTTCTTTCTTCGTGCCGAAAGAGCTAGAAAACGGTCTTCTGCAGGTGTTGTAGCTCGTGGTCGGCCTGGAACAGGTCTTCTGGACACAGAATCTTCGGATTTGGTATTGATCCCAAAGTCGCTGAACAACACTACGAGACACATTGAGACATCTAGCAGCATCAGCCTGCGAAAATCCCATTTCCATCCATCCAACTGCCCGCCACCTTAACGAATTGGGTAAACGACGTCTCTGAGACATTTTCTAAACTCTCTTGACTATTGTCACCGAAACTGCCAACAACTGTTGAAAATCAACACAACTTACACACAAAAGTACGAAAGCTTGATATTTGCATATTTTTCTCTCACTCATAAATATACGTTCTTTTCTATAAAATAACAGTGGTAGCAATCGTTTTTGCATTAATGTTTTTAAAGTTCGTTATTATCATTCATGTAAACTATGCATTTTATTGTTACTGCCATTTTTTTTATGGTGAGCTTCGAAAAACATGTTGTACCTTAACTTTTTGAGGCCAGTGTATATCAGACCTCTCTACAGAGGCTCAACTAGAATTTTTGAAATATATTAGAAGTGCGTTTATCTATTTTTTACGACAACAGAGGGGAGAAATTTTAAGAAAAAAACGCCGATAATTATTTCAATCGGCGGTAACTCTGAAAATAATGTGGATTTTTCAAAAATCATAGTTCAGACTCTCTGGAAAAGTCTTTACTTTATATAAGCAAAATATTATTATTTTTAGAAGAACTTTTTATAAAAGGGGAACATTTTGAAAAAAAGGTTATTCTAAGTTAATTTTTTGCCAAAATATTGTATTTAAATAAATTTTTTTTGTCAAAAGGTCCTTAAAACAAATTTATACATATATTCTAATCTAAGTGACACTAAATATCATCAAAATTGTCCATTTATGCGCTTTTTTAAAATCACGGTTCCGAACATAGTCCGATGCCTATAGGCCCAAAACCAGTCTTTACAGACAGGCCCTAATATTTTCTCAATTACGCCACTGCTCAATTGTCTAACGTACTTCCATCGCAATTGAAGTTCATGCTTTGCTAGTTATCTCTTTTACACGCTTTTTGGCTTTTTCTAGCTTGTACCGTTGTAAATTGATAATGATGAATTATTGATTATGTGTTAATATCGCACTGTGAAAATACACTAAGGACTGCTGGTAACGGACCTCCTAATATTGAACCGCGGTCGAGTGGAAGACATCTTAGCTAGCACCTGGTTATCCAAACTTCCTCATCATGCCAACATGGGGACTTTGAGCTTCAATAGATTTATAATGTGCGTCAAAATGACCACCTGACCGGAACTTCTGCTCATGTACCGCAGTGCCCAAGAGTACAATAACTGAGATGGGCTCAGTAGGCCTTGATCTTCATGGGCTGTTGCGCCACTGAGTTTAATTTTAGTTTTAGTCAACTGTTAACATCAATTGGCTCATGTCTTCCTCGTAAATATAAAAAGAAAAAAAATCGTGAATGGGTATACATACATCAATAACTTTTCCCCATTTATACATACATATATAACATACATATAATATACATACATATACATACATACATATATATATACATACATACATATACATACATATGAAATATACATACATACATATACATACATATACATATGAAATTTTTTTCCCCATTCGATTTCAATAATTTAATCATACTATATCATTAGTATCTTATGAAAGTACATATTTGCTTCCTCTTTTCCATAATTGAAATTTAATTTTAAATGAATTTCGCAAGATTTGGCGTCGAGTTACTTCTTTGAAATGGGTTTAGAGACCATACAACTGCAACGAATTTTTTAGAATAAATGTACATTCTAATGCAAACAGAAATAAACAAGAAACTGGATTCTTATAAACCTCGAACTGTTCTGAGCATCGTACCGTAAACAGCAACATAGAAACGAACAAGCGTCAAAGATAAAATATCACGTTACATTATTTTTTTTAATATATTTTTTTATTAAAAAAAAAAGATGTCATGAACGAAATAAAATATTTACACGCGTCAAGCTTAGAATAAATCGATCCCAAATGATAGATGGAGGCGTCTTTATTTTCCAATATAAAAGTACTGGAATATTTAGGTATTCTTTATATTTTTTTTTTCATTTTATTTTCTTTTTTAACAAAAGTGTAACAAAAAAAATGATTAAAAAAGTACAAGCTGAAAAGGACCAATGCTGTATTTTTGAAAAAATACACTGAAAAATTATGTTACATGCATATATATATATGTATGTGTATATATATGTATGTGTATATATATGTATGTGTATATATATGTATGTATGTATATATATGTATGTGTGTATATATATGTATGTATGTATATATATATGTATGTATGTATATATATGTATGTATATATGTATGTATATATATGTATGTATATATATGTATGTATGTATATATATATGTATGTATGTATATGTATGTATATATATATGTATGTATATATATGTATGTATATATGTATGTATATATGTATATAAATATTTATATATAATTATATATATGTATGCATATATATGTATATATATATGTAGATATATATATTTATATATATGTATATATATATATGCATGTATATATATGCATATATATATGTATGCATATATATATATATATATATATATATATATATATATATATATACCATAAAATCCTACGTATAATATGCCCCCGTACTTTCTAATTGTATTTTTTAACTTTTAGGTATATTCACCGTATAACACGCACCCCCGTTTTTACGAAGGAACCTGAAATGGGTACCAGTGTAATGATCTTACGTTTTGAAGTCATTTATTCGATATATTATCCGAGAATTTTGAAAAAAAAACTGTATACTTCTAGAAGTAAAACCATTTAAGTTCATTAGGCATGCCATTTCTTTTAAATAAACAGTATTTCGATTTTAAGTAGAAGTCCATTTTTTCGTGCGTTATCGTTTCTATACCCGGCTTATAACGCGCTCCCGTAAATTTCAATCTTATTTTTTTAGTTAAAAGTGCGCTTTACACGCCGGATTTTACGGGGTATATAAATTATCATTTAAAAAAGTGCCTAGTTTATTTTGTTTTGGGTTGTTTTTTTTACCTTCTATGGATCAATATGACTCACTGTTTTCTATAGTCTGTATGCCGTGGCAATTTGTTGAGCATTAATATCAGCTTTAAGACATGTTCTAATACATTCATGCTATCTTATCATTTCCTCTTGTTTAACGCAAGAATCATTTCTACAGGTAGAATATCCAACCAAATTCTAGAGATATATATATATATATATATATATAATATATATATATTTAAGTATTGTTTTTGCTCGAAAGTATTTGATTATTAATGGTATTTCTAAAAAGAAAAAAATGAACTTTTATATGAGTTTTTACAATGGCTGGGATAAAAAAGAAAGAATACACTTAATGTAATCTAAAACTAAATAATTATTTTTGTCATAAGCAAACAAAATCTGAGTTTGTGAAAAAATATTATTTATGAAGTAAATATTACAAATATTGTGGTTCATAATGATAATCGACATGTTAGAAATGTGTATTTTCCAAATATTCTCTATATATTATGCATTCATTGGTATGTAATAAAATATTCCCCTTCACGTTCATTCACAGTAAATATATTTCACGTACATTAAATAACTATATTCATTCATGCATATATATATATATATATATATATATATATATATATATATATATATATTCTCTTATTTATTGCCTTTAATGTTATTATTTAATATACTTCCAATTCGAAATGCAATGCAGTATTAAATTTTCAAAATAAAAGATAACTGCATTACCTTCTGAGCGCATAAAAAATTTGCATTGCCATGAAATCATTTGAATGTTTTTACCTGTAACATTCAACTTCTCTAGATTTATTACTTAAAAATTGTATAATCTAATATTGAAAGTTTACTATCCATTTCTCAAGTATAAATGCGTATTACTTTCAACAATATTCATAGTAAATCCATCAATAAAGAACTTGAATTAAGTTTCAATATACAAGGTATAAAGTCCCATTCTTATTTATATAAATATTTAGCTTTATATGCATATATATATATATATATATATATATATATATATATGCAATAAAAAAGAACATTATATAAAATCGTATGAGGTGAAATGCCTAACAATATAATAAATCCTAACCCTTGTGTCATAGAAAATTTATTTCACTTCTTTTGATGCAAGAATAGCTAATAAATTGCCATTGGGGCGCAATAAACATCGGTCATGTACTGAATAACATGCCAATTTTATGGTGCCATCATCGTAATATGTTAGAAATGGTTAAGTTCTTAAACACAGAAGGCACATACATCCGTTAAGCTGTGACAATAAAGAAGAGAAAAAGATTTTTCAGAGATTCTACGTAAGTTCTTGAACCTCCGAAAAATACTTATTTTATATTCCTTTGCACGAAATAAATTTCTTATTCGAATTTCAAAGCAAATTAACTAATACATATCTCCTTATAATTTCTGAAGTATAGAAAAAGTCTCTCAAATGATAGCTAAACAAAAATGTTTGAAAATATTATGTGTGGATTACACTAGCCTTCCAGTTCACAGAATTCATAGTAGTAGTAGTAGTTTCTTATGCCACCTGATCCCGACTGCGTCAGGTCCAGGTCCACGAAATTCAATATGGCACTTGGCTAGATGTACACCTGTCGTTAGCCGTAGTCTTGAGTACCATGCAGGTGACAGTATGATTTAGCTCGGTTCAACCCCAATTTAGAGATAAATACCCTGGAGGGGACAGGGGCCTCCCTCCTCTGTTTCCCTTCCACCAACCTTACGAGAGGACTTACGACTTGATGGCTATTTAGAGTACCACCGGGATTCAAACCAAGGTCCTATGGCACAACAGTCAGCGTAGCTAACCATAAAACCGGTTGGACGCCTCGCAGAATTCATTGGGTATATTTAAGGTGACCATTTTTTTTTTTTTTACAATGAAAAGGAGGACGAAAATTTTTTTTAAAAATTACAACTTAAATATATGAAACGTTTTATTAATTCAAGCAAAACTACGCTAATTCCGCTTACATTCTTTTTAATTATTATCATAAACGAGTATTTTCGATTGAATGCATTTTTTTTTTGTCAACATATCATTTTCTAATATAGCGGAAAGTTCGGGTGAAAAATATCCTTCATACTGAATTTTACGGTAAGCACTGTAGCTAAAATATTAACATTCAATTTTGATTTCTCAGTAGTCCCTTCACAAAAATCATTACCAACTGAAAAAAACTATTTCAACAGCTGCATTAGATATATATATAGTTCCAGGGCAGCACCACGTAAATTCAACAAGAATAATTACTTTTTCATATAGAATGTGTTCATTTTTGAAATGGTTTAAGTATTTCTACCCATCTTTTATCAATTTCAGCATGCTGATTTACCAATTGTTCCAATTTATTAGAATAAAAATATACATTGTCTTCTAATTTATTTAAACAGACAATTGTCATCGATTTTAATATCAGGCATTTCTTTCGATAAAAACTCAACGTAATTTTCTATATCTGCCAACTTTACTGGAGACCAAGTCAAAAAATACCATTGAAAACTGTTATTTCCTCTGTTATTTGTTTCAGATCATTTTTCAACAAATTAGAAACATGTTTGATTCATCTCTGAGTACAGATTGACAGATAAGTTTTAAAATATTGAAAAGGAGGACAAAAAGGAGGACACTTTTCGAGAAAGGACATAACCTATGAAAGGAGGACAGTTGGCCACCTTAGTATATTAATAAATCAGGTTGATTGGTAGTTTTCTTACGTCACTCTAAGAAACTGGAAACGCACCTCGTAATTTTGAGCTAGTTCTAAAGACAAGGACGACATCTAAGCTATTCCACTTCTCACTTCACCAATAAGACCGACAAATTTAACACAAAAATTTGTGAATATCCATCTAAAAATCTATATAATCCTTAAACGCAGAATTAACATCATCTTTTTTTTTGTCGCATGCACATTTATCACAAAAACCGGATCATATTTTCTTGCTCAGTTAGAAACTTGAAACTAATAATTCTTGTTGTCTGCAATAATTGTTAAGTTCTAGAATTTAATATGCTAAGTAAAATGTAGACATATTAAATGGAATGAGAAAAAATTTTCTACTCCTTTAGTAGAAAAATGTGTCGTCATTGACAATATTATTTTAATAATCATCAGATAAATTCGAAGTGAAGCTTTATATTCTACAGCTGTTGTTGCTTTTGCAATTATATCTCAATAAATATTCATTACTGCGAATAGTAAGATACAAATTAAAATATGGCTTTTATATAAAAAATTTTGAATCCTAAATACAATGAGTTTGTCTGAGGAATTACACAGTTTGTTTCGTACAGTGAGTCATACGTTCCGTTCCTGAAGTGGCTGTTTATTCATATAATGCAGGGAAGGGCATTAAGTCGATCGTGGACCGCTGACGTTTTGGTGTTACCGCCTGAAGATTAGCAGTTAGCAGTAGCACACACAGGAATTTTTCAAGGGGGGGGGTGTCCAGGGTTGAAAGTCCACCATTCTTATATCATGCTCCTTTTGATTTTGTCGATTTTCGGAAACAAAAAACAATAAAAACTAATAATCGAATAAATTATTAATTAATTAATTAAATTAATCATTAATAACAAATATTTAGTTAAATTTTACGTCCTGTATACTTAGAATTATATTCAATCGGGAAAAAAATCAAGAGCTTTGGGAGGGGTCCAGACCCCTAGGACCCCCCCTTGTGTGCGCCACTGGCAGTTAGTAATTTATATACCGAAATATTCAAGATTGGCTGACAATTTGCAGACTATGTCTTCTACTGACTATAACTACGAGAAGTAACTTAAGATGAAAATGGTTTTTTTCAGCGTATTTTGTATTGTTTGTGATAAAAAATGCATCATTTGATATTATTATATGTGTAGCTATTATTATGTTTCTGTACCTTGCGTTTTGCTTTAAACGCGGTTTAAAAAAAGTGGAAGTTATTTTAATTATGTAGGTAAGTACATATACCGCGCGAGCGCATTTATTATTAAGTTATAATAATTATTGTGATATTTTCTTACCTCACCACACTTATTTCATTGGGTGGACCGCAACAACTTGAAAAAATTAGAAGTAGCCCGTACCCTGAAAAGTCTGTCCACCCCTGTGATATAATGAATTTCGTTGTTTCGTGTGGAATATTGAAGAGGAACGTAATTTTGAAGCACAGCCAAGTGACGAGAATGACAATTGTGAGAGCTGGCACCCTACTCGAAGACTCTTTGAGACTAGACAGGATTTTAGTGCGTTAGCTCCTCTACACAGCGGGCCTTTTGTGGTATCAGGAATCGAACCCTCGACTCGGTAGAAAGATGCCGGCCACGAATTCAGGACACTGTGCCCTGTAAAACCTGTCATAGGAGCATGCCGTATGATGCCGATGCGAAGGGTCCAACGTCAAATTGACTCGCCTTCGTATTGGTCCCATTCGCGGTTTGTTGTTGGGGGAATATGCTCCTCGTTGTCCTTCGTGCAAGGTCTTATATAGTGTTCGACACATTTTAGTAGATTGTCCAGTTTTTAATCATTATCGCATCACCTTTTTCGCAATTCATACTATTAGCTCACACTCTCTCTATATATTTATTTATCTTGGTGGAATTTTCAATCGTTAATAAAATACATTTTTAAGCGCTCAATGGAGCTGAAATTTTATATACATGATTATTTTGGATGGCAATGCAGTAATTTATTTATAATTAATAAAAATTGATTAAAACTAATTATTTAAAGAATTACAAATACAGCCACGTTGGCATCACTTTTGGCGACTTGTGTCAAAACTTGAAAAGGTTTTTTTTCACGTTTTAAAAACATTCAGTTGAACTGAAATTTTATATACATGATTGTCTTGGATGACAATATGATACTTTTATGACAATTAATATAAATTACCACTTAATGTTGTGATTCTGTCATATGTATATATATATTTATATTAACTAATACTATTTAATAAAAAGTAGCTAAAATAAAATTTTTCTTTGTTGATCTAAGAAGGAATTGACTTAAATATTTTATATATATATTACACTTGTTTATTTCATCTCATTTAACCTTACCTGACTTGGTGGGAGAAAACCGCCACTAAAATCTGTTTGCCAAATCTATTTAAAATTGGATATTTATGTCTTATTTAATACCTTATTATCACATTTTACACAGTTTTTAGATCAAATTGTAAAACTTTTAATGTTATAAGGTAAGGTAATTGATTTTAAATTTTTTTTTAACTTTTAAACACTTGTTTGGCGCAGTTTAGTCAATATCGGTAACCGTAATTGTACAGTCTGTACCGTCACTCTCACTCAGTCCGTACAGTCAATCGTACGGTCACTCACTCACGAATTCATGACCATGACCACTCATCTACCATGGTCATATTTTAAACGTGAGTTTGAACAAACGAGTTGTCTTAAATTGCATGACATAAGAAACTCCGTATTGTTTTTGAAATAAGAATAAAAGCGACTTAATCACATACAATTTTATAAAAGTTCTTGTACAATTTTAAATGTTAGAGATTAATATTATTCTTTAATTTTTAAAAATGCTTTAAATTTTAAAAAAAACAATGCACATTAACTGATGAAAAACATCTTTGTATAATGTTTTTTTTTAATTTTCCTCTTTTAATTTCTTTTTTCAAAGAGATATAATACAAAATCAAAATTAAATTTTAAAAATATTTCTTTTCTTTTGAAAAGATTTTATTATAAAAAGAATTTTTTTTGCAAGCGTAAAAATCAGAAAAAAAAAGATGAACTTTGATTCGTTTTGGAATAATTCCATGAATCGAATAAAATAAAAATAAAAATGTCTTCTTTTTTCATACAAAAGGACGTAATTGATGACATTTCAAGCGATGACTGACACTTCCTAGATCTAAAAGAGTAAACTATAGTTCTGAAATAATACAGACTAAACTACAAAAAGAATACGTAATTTCCGGAAGACGAGTTATCAGACTTGAGGTGAATCAAATCTAGTAAATAAAACTTCAGTTTTATTTATTTGCTAGATAAACTAGACAACAAAGGACAATATACGGGCTAATAGGAGCCGAAACTGGTTTTAGATTCTAAATAAATTCTTTTAAATAGAAAAAATTTGTCTTTTAAAAAATAATTAATTACGAGTTTTGTTAATTCATTGCAACAGGTTAAGGCTTTCGGAGTTTTCAGTACAGAAAAAAAAACGTTTCCATAGCAATTAAGTTTTCAAAATTCAACACATAATTACAAGTTCAGTTTTGAAATCGTTACGTGAGTTTTTCTAGCTCTGATGCAATAAGTTGCCTGAAATAAAAGTTGAACTCTAGAAAATAATAATTATGTTTTTTTCAAAAATGATTGGCAACAATCAATAAAGCACTTAAAACTTGTTCTCGACTATAGATAAAAAGATAATATTTTAGCTCTTTAAGGTATCCGACTGCGTTCGGAACCGTGGTTTTAAAAAGTGCATAAATGGTTAATTTTCATGATATTTAATGTCACTCAGATTAGAATATATGTATAAAATTGTTTTAAGGACATTTTGACAAAAAAAATTATTTAAATACAATATTTCGGCTAAAAGTTAACTTATAATAACCTTTTTTTCAAAATGTTCTCCTTTTGTGAAAAACGCTTCTATTATAATAATATTTTGCCTGTATATAGCTCAGAACTCTGTACAGAGGCTCAACTAGAATTTTGAAAAATTCACATTATTTTCAGAGTTAAAACCATTTGAAATAATTATTGGCGTTTTTTTTCCTAAAATTTCTCCCCTCTGTTGTCGTAAAACATGGATAAACCCACTTCTAAGTTATATATTTAGAAAATTCTAGTTGAGCCTCTGTACAGAGGTCTGAGCTATATACAGGCAAAATATTATTATAAAAGAATCATTTTTCCCAAAAGGAGAATATTTTGAAGATGGGTCATTCGATGTTCATTTTTTGTCAAAATATTGTGCTTAAATAATTTTTTATTTTAATGCTATTTTTAAAGTAATTTTATATATATTTTCTAATCTAAGTGACACTAAATATCATAAATATTATCCATTTATACGCTTTTGCAAAATCACTGTTCCGAACGTATATATATATATAGTTGTAGTAAAATTTCTATTACAAATTTTTACACATTAAGTATATTATATTCATTTCATATATGATGCATTACACAGGTGTGCAAAAATTAAGGACGAAGTCGAAAAATTAGCATATCAGCTGAACGAAGAGGCAGAGCGGACAGAAAGACCAATCAGGAGATTAAGTAAGGTGATGTACGGTAGCACATGCGCAGATATGCAGGTAGACGTAATGGGGAGTGTCTGAGTAGTATAAAGCATGTTGTCGGTGTAAGATCAGTATTTCTGGCAAAGATTGCACGCCGTATAGCAGTTAAAATCACATCGAGTTGCTGCCTCATCGAGAAATGGCGAATAATCAATCTGTTAGACGGCATCTGGATGCTTTTATCTGAGGTCGAATCATTGGGAAGTTGGAGGAAGGCCGCAGTGTGACAAGTGTGGCTGCAGAGTTCGGAATTGCTCACAGCATCGTTTCACGACTTTGGAGACAATTTCAAACTACAGGAACAGCTATCCGGGGTTCAGTAGTGGTCGTCCACGAGGAACCACACCCGCAGATGACCGGTACATTGTCTTACAGGCCAGAAGAAACAGGCGGCAGACAGCGGGAGAAATCACTAGACACACGACACAGGCGACTGGACGACCAATATCGCGTTTTACCGTGGCCAGAAGACTGCACGGTCGTGGTCTGTTTGCACGACGCCCTGTACGGTGTGTACCTTTAACGCCTGCCCATCTCTGTGGTGCCGGGAACACCGGAATTGGAGAGACAATGAATGGGGACGAGTACTCTTTACAGATGAGAGCAGATTCAGTTTGAGTAGCGATTCTCATCGCATACTCATCTGGAGAGCGGGGAAAGCCGCAATCATCCCTCGAACATCATTGACAGGTATGGAGGTCGCGGTGTTCTCGTTTGGGGAGGCATCATGCTTGTTAGTCGTACAGACCTTCACATCTTCGACGCAGGTTCAGTCAATGGGACCCGTTATTGTAACGAGATTCTTCTTTCATATGTGCGTCTTTTAGAGGCGCTATGGGTCTGCAGTTCCTTTTCATGGACGACAATGCACCCTGTCATCGCACAGTAGCTGCCGAACAGCTCTTAGAGAGTGAGGATATTGAACGTATGGATTGGCCGGCACGATCTCCGGATCTCAATCCCATCGAGCAAGTATGGGATTTTCTAGGCAGACGCTTGGCAGCTCGTACCTTACCACCAGTAACGATTCGGGAGCTTCGATTGGTGCTGCAAGACGAA
This sequence comes from Trichonephila clavipes, assembly GCA_019973935.1. Lineage (NCBI taxonomy): Eukaryota > Metazoa > Arthropoda > Arachnida > Araneae > Nephilidae > Trichonephila > Trichonephila clavipes. The sequence goes on from BMAU01000957.1 coordinate 29,658, forward strand.
TGGACAGCAATGCCTCAACAACTCATTGACACCCTCATTCTGAGCATGGGCAGACGCTGTGAAACCTGCCTAGCAGTCAGGGGAGATCATATCCCCTACTAAAGACCGGATGTTTCTTGCTGGACACCCATCACAGGGATGTTTCGGCCTTCAGTCGCATTGCGCTCCATGCTACTTTTTCAATAAAGCTTCTTTTTATCCCTCTGATTTCTCTTTTAGTAAGTGTTGCTTACATTACACATGTCCCTACGTATTGGGGATCTTACCGTATTAAATGTGTTGATTTGGAAAGCTTTTGTACAAAGTTATATTGAAAAAACCGTCTCGTCCTTAATTTTTGCACACCAGTGTATATCGCTGAATTGAGAGTCTGTTTATCCTCATGCGCGCCTTTTGAAGAATGACTTCACTTTTAAACGGAAAAATTCTTTCATATCTAACATTCTATTTTTTAAAAACTTATCGACAACTAACTTAAGCTGTTTGTAAGCTACTATTAAAGCTTCAGTGAACTGTAAATATTCACTTCAATGTTGTCTTCTCTGAATATGCAATAGCTCTCATCAGTGGCGCAACGGAAAATATTAGGGCCCCCCTGCAAAGTCAAGTTTTGGGCCACAAGCTGGATCTTACAAAGGATTGCGTACTTAGCGTCAGTCACGCTTTAGACCCTCTAGAGTCCTGTGCCCATCCGCGATTCAGGGGTTGCGGGAGTGTACGTTACGCTACTGGCTCACATGCTCATTCGGGTTAGATATGTTGAGACAGAACTTTTAATTTCTTTATTTCAATTATAATATTTTTTATAATTTTAATTAAAACTGAAAAGGCCTGATATTGCTCTTTTTATTATACGGTTGTAGACTCCTTAGAATTAATATAAATTTTTAAATGTATATAATTGAAGGTTCTTATCTTATATTTATTACTATTTAGATCTTAGATGAATTAAAGTATCCTAAGGGTATAGTCAGAAAATATTATGGTGGTATCCAATTTATGGTTTCAATAATTGCTCTAACAAATGAATATAATTATAAATTTATAAGTGTGTACATAAATATCAATGTATACACGTATATACATAATTATTTTTAATTAATTACTCTAACGAATAAAATATAATTATATACATATATGTAAATATTAAATTAATTTTTACATTATTTATGTTTTAGTGATGTATATTAACTACATATAAAAGTCAGTTCATTGAATAAAATTAATTTAATTATTATTGCAAGATTGTTATTACGTAATTACATGTATTATTTATAATAATTTTTGCATGCAATTAAGATGAATGGGATACAAGAATAATTTCTCATATTATTACAAGAAGTCCTTCTTAATAGTAGACTAATATTTATTTTCAATTAAATGAAAAATCTTTTTTTATAGTAAAATAAAATAAATTGTACGAAAAAAAAATTCAAATAATAGTTAAAAATAACTGGATAAAAATGAATCACCATTTTAATATTTGTTACAATATTTGAATAATTGAACAAATGGAAATTTTTTTATACTGAAAAGAATTTTAAGTGTGTGCAGTTTTCAATTTTTTGTAAGGGACACTAATTTTCTTATTACGCACACACAAGTCTCTGTTTATTGATAAATTAATAAATTAAAACTGTGTCAAAAAATGCAAAAAAAAAACCATTTTTTTTAATAATTTCTGGAAATTTTATAAGTGATTTCTGGCTCTTAGACTCTTTCCTTCATTGAATGCTGCAGTGAGTGTTAATTTCCTGAAAATAACAATTTAATACAAGACCTCTCACAACTAAAAGGATTTAAGGGCCGTAGTAACCAAGTGGTCATGGTCACGAACTCAAGAACCGGCATGTCATGAATTCGAATCTTAGTGCCACTGAAGACCCACCTTGTAGAGGGGTTGATGCTTATTAAACCAGTCGTAGCTCAAGCTTCAAACGCTGACATAGCTTCGAAGTTAAGAGAGAGTGGGTATCATCTTCGTCACTTGACCATTACAAAGTCCGTCGCCAGTAGCTTTCATGCTGCTTTATAGGGTGATGTTATTATAACTTAGTCTCCCTTATTAAAAGGCTTTTTAACCCCTGCATTATGTAATCAGTAATTTTATCCAAAATCTGAGCAACAATGGTAAACTAAAGGCCTTCCCATGATCCTCGAACTGGAGGGTTGTTGGCTCATATCTTAGCTCCACTAAAATCCCTCGTGAAGAATACAATCACAACAAATTCTACGTACTGGAATGGAACAGAATTCTAAAATAAGAAGAATTAAGCCTCGTATCTTTTTGGTTCCTTAACCATTCTTCAAAAGAATAGCCATCAATAGCGGTAGTGAAATATAATGTCACTTATATAATATCAAAATGAACCACACATAACAAATAATCAAAAGCAGACCATCCTAATGAAATCAAACAGACTGTGGCTGTAAAATCTTCTAAGATAATTAGTACAAGGCTTAAAGGCCTGCGAAGTGGAATTGAAAATGGGAAACCTAGTACCCTCTCAAATCAGTTTCGGTTAGCATCCGACTTAGCCCATCCGAAAAGAGGCCACCCATTTGAGAAAGCCTCTAAGGAAGATAAGGAGAGAAAAATGAAGATAGATCCTCATTTCGACTAAGAATCCTTATATTTTAGAGCCTAGCAATGCTAAATCTCGACTGCTTGCATCAAATCTAATTTGTTCCACTAAAGACACTGAGACGCTCTTCGGCTTTCGAATAAAGCCTCTCTGTCAGTAAACAAACCATTAATTTAGGTTCTATTTATAGTAGACTGAAAGACATGCTACTTCTAACCATCTCAAAATAAGATAATTATCTGAAGAACTCTTTCCTACAGTCGAAATCTTTGTAAAGTAAAATCTAATTTTTAGGGAAAAAATTTATTTCTGTAAATGTGACAAATATTGTTTGAATGTGGATCAAATGGATGTTTCACAACAAAAGAAATTTGCTCATAAATTTCGTATTTTTTATCTGTTAAATTAATACTTCAACACAAAAATTTTAAAAAATACGTGTACTTTTTAAAATTTTAAAACAAATACTCTAACTGAAGATAATTTTATTAACAAAATAAGTTAAACGAGAGATACACATCGCTTGGAGGATAAAAAATATTTAAATAAGGTAATTATAATTCAATAAATCGGCTTTTATTTTCCTAAATAGACTTCATTTTGGATCCATAAATTAGAGTTATAGAAGAACGACATGAGTGCTTGCATTTCGCTCAACGAATTTTGTTAGAGCTCATTGTGAGGATTTTGAAGCTAAGTGGTTATTTTCTTTATTTCGAACTAATCTTTATTTGTCTATTTATGTTATACAGTAGCGATAGATATTTTTAGGTAGAAAATTCTCTTCCATATTATTATCGTTTGCTTTAATTAAAAAAATCATATAACTCTAAGTTATCTGATTACTTAATTTATTAGCTGATACATAATCGTTTGCTTCTTAAAGTTATGTTGCTGAAGTTGACATCTTTTTAATTGTTCTAAACAGGTTTTTTTTTCAATCGGAGAAAAGAGTTGCAATGAATAAGCGAGGTTGGTTGGACTTATTAGTTTTTGTATACTTTTAAGATATTATCATTCATCTGGAGATCTTTTCGACCATTTGAGTGATTATAAAAAAAGCATCCATGGAATAGACTTTGGGTACTGTTAATCGCTATAAGTCTGGCGGTTTCAATTATGGTTTGTGATAGAATCGGTGTTGGAAATGTGCTAATATGAATGTAAGTACCCAATTCCAAATGCTAATAAATATTTAAGCATAATATTACATATTCAAAACCAATAGAAATAGAAAAACAACTTATAAATTTTATATAACGTACTACAAATCGGAAAATAATCTTAAGGTATCCGACTACGTTCGGAACCGTGATTTTAAAAAAGCGCATAAATGGATAATTTTCATGATATTTAGTGTCACTCAGATTAGAATACATGCATAAAATTGTTTTAAGGAGATTTTGACAAAAATTTTTTATTTAAATACAATATTTTGGCAAAAAATTAACTTAGAATAATCTTTTTTCCAAATGTTCTCCTTTTGTGAAAAATGGTTCTATTATAATAACATTTTGCCTGTATATAGCTCAGACCTCTCTACAGAAGCTCAACTAGAATTTTTGAAAAATTCACATTATTTCAGAGTTACCACCAATTGAAATAATTATTGGCGTTTTTTTTCTTAAAATTGCTCCCCTCTGTTGTCGTAAAATATGAATAAACAAACTTTTAAGTTAAATATTTCAAAAATCCTAGTTGAGCCTCTGTAGAGAGGTCTGAGCTATATACAGGCAAAATATTATTATAAGAGAACCATTTTTCACAAAAGGAGAACATTTGGAAAAAAAGATTATTCTAAGTTAATTTTTTGTCAAAATATTATATTTAAATAAATATTTTTTGTCAAAATGTCCTTAAAACAATTTTATGCATATATTCTTATCTAAGTGACACTAAATATCATGAAAATTATCCATTTATGCGCTTTGCAAAATCACGGTTCCGAACGTAGTCGGATACCTTAAAAAGTCCCAAAACAACTGTAAAACTGCATATTGGTTTGTAATAGTAGCTTAAGCAGAGAAGTCTATGTGGGGTCTCTCTCTCTCTCTCTCTCTCTCTCTCTCTCTCTCTGTCAGTCTTAACAGAAAAAAAATTATTTCTTAAATTATTGTTTCCAACAACACGATTTAATTAGAAAATAATCTAAACCATACCAAAAGAAAAATTAAGTTTGTGTCACTGCTTCTTAATACAGCAAACAAGCAAATCTATTTTATATCCAAACAAGAAATATTATTGAATTATTAAGGAATCTCAAATAATTTAATTTTTAACTGTTTTTAAATTTATATTTCTCTTTCTTTTGTACGTAGAAGATAATATACATTTTTGCGCTGAAAGTAAATTAAATGTTAAAATAAATCAATGTAGTAAAATTCTGGTGTTCTCCTTCCCCTTTTTACAAATGAAAGTTACCTTTCATTTAGAATGGAAAGTAAATTTATTTTTGTGTAAAGAGTTCCCTTAAAATTCCTTAAATTAGTCAATAAATAAATTACCTCGAATTTATTAAATAAGTAATCATGTAAAGGAAAAATATAGAAGGTAGCATATTTTCAGAAACGAAGGAAATGAGTATGACAGCATTGTGTGTCAAATATAAAAGTAACAATGAGTAATGAATATTATAAAGAGTGTTTTTTTTTTTTCAGGTATAGAAGTTTAAGTTGGCATTACTTTTCAAGATGGCGACCGATTTAATAGCTGTCAAGTGATTTATTCTCAGTTTGGTTTGGCAATTCATCAAAACGATCATCAAGCAAGGCGTAGATTCGTCGAATGGGCCCAAAACGAGATTGCCGTTGTTCCCGATTTTCATAAGCGAATTTTGTTTAGCGATGAAGCGCACTTCTGGTTGAATGGCTACGTCAACAAACAAAACTGCCGCATTTGGAGTGAAGCTAATCCACAAGTGTATGTCGAAACACCGTTACATCCAGAAAAACTGACTGTTTGGTGTGCTTTATGGGCTGGTGGAATCCTTCTTCAAAAACGATGAAGGCCACAACGTTACAGTCAATGGTGATCGGTATAGAGCCATGATTACTAACTGTTTCATTCCTAAATTGAACAATCATGATGTCTAGGAGCTGTGGTTCCAACAAGACGGCGCAACATGTCACACAGCTCGTGCCACAATCGATTTATTGAAAGACACGTTGGGTGACCGCCTAATTTCACGTTTTGGACCTGTGAATTGGCCTCCAAGATCTTGTGATTTAACACCGCTAGACTATTTTCTGTGGGGCTATGTTAAGTCATTGGTCTATGCGGATAAGCCACAAACGCTTGACCATTTGGAAGACAACATTCGCCGTGTTATTGCCGATATACGGCCACAAATGTTGGAAAAAGTCATCGAAAATTGGACGCCCAGATTGGACTACATCCGAGCCAGCCGTGGCAGTCATATGCCAGAAATCATATTTAAAATGTAATGTCACAAGATTATCTTTCGAATAAAAAAAATTCATGTCAATCGAATAATACATCGTTGTTTTATTGCAATTTAAAGTTCTATACCTCTCAAAAAAACACCCTTTACATGAAATATAAAAATAGTTATGAATAAATTAGCATTATGTATAAAATATAGATGTCATCGTAAGTCAAATGCTGAATCGAAGGTGCAACGTAAAAATATAGAAGTGTCATATTTTTAAGAATAAAGTAAATACTCAAAATTAAGCTAAAATATATTGGAGACTGATTCTTTAATGTGAGCATGATGTTGGGATTTTAAAGTAGTAACAATCCCTTCCCCTTATTTGAGAATAGTGATTCTAAAAATTAAACTTTTTAGACGCCTCTACACAGCCAAAAAATTTCATAATTCATTCAGATAACAAAAGAACTGTCTTTAGACATTTAAAAGGCATGAATTCTTCAGTATTAAAGTGTAATTTCTTTCAATGATACATTATTAATAAAGTAAAAAAGAACAGATAATTGAAAATTCACAGAGTTCTAGGTGAATCAAGAAACTTTATGAAACAATAATACATAAAATGGTAGTTTATTTTTTCAGTTTAAAACTTTGTATATTTTTTTTAAATTTATAAAAATAATATTTATTCCTTTTTATTATCATTACTTCCAAATGTATCTATATAAAGAACATATACTAGGTTTTTAAATGTACGAAATGAAAAACAACTTTGTTCTAAGAAATCATTGAATAAATTATCTAAACAATATTTATGCGTTTCGACTCAAAAGAAAATGCCACAGTCTGTCGCGTGTTTTTGGTGCAAGTAACAAAAACTGAAAATAGAGTATTAGAAGCAACACAGACATTTTTTTCTAATTAATGCAGAGGATATCCAAAATGAATCAATAAAATAAAATTTTCTGATTTAATTCGCCGAATATTAAAAATAAATTGTGAAGTCAAAATTTCTTTAAAAATTAATTTCGGAAAGAACATCCTTTATGTATCATCTGATTGAAATAAAAAAAAAAAAGAATACTTAGCACAGACACAGACAGTTTTCAAAACTTGTAGAAAAGGTCATTAACAAACTAGGAGAAGAAGAAAGTAGTAATTCATAGAAGTCGTTTCGAAATTAAACTTCTCTCGAAAAAGGCTTGTTGTGCAACTAAAAGTGACGAATCTGCAATATTGAAAAATCGGCAAGAAATAACTATTATGAAATGAAATTAAAATCGATAACATGACTCATTCTAATTGACTGATAGACTCTCAGAATATAAAGAGCTTTTTTACAAGAAACTTATCAAGATTTTGAAGCTTTCTTTTCTAAAATAAATCGATTGCAATTATATTCAAAGTAACTTTATTACAGAAAAATTGTTTTATGTTGTCATATAAAGATGTCAAAGGAGTCAATGTTATATTCACATAAAATGATGTAATAAATCCTTCATTATCCGTATGTTTTCAGATTAAAAATAGATCTTTAAATTCTTTCAGATTAAAAATACATTATTACAATTTCTTTTTTTTGTTGGTCATGTGCAAACACTTTTAATATTTTAGCTTTTGAGGAGTTTTTATTCTAAAAGAAAAATAAGTCACATAAATCTTTCAAATTTTATGTCAGCATCCGAGTTTCGATAAGTTTTTGAAATTTCCATTCCCTTATTGGGATGTCTGAATGCATGCGTTCATAATGCGGGGGAGCTATTCTCTAGGACAAGACACAAATGTCGACGATCACTTGCCGTACACGAATTTCTCTTCCAACTGCTTTTCGGTACAAAAAATCAGTAAGACTGCGTAGATAATATACAACAAAAGAATTGAAAAAGGGAGTTAGCTTCAGATAGAATTACCAGAAATAGAACTATAGTTATTGGTGTGTTACTTAACAGCAATTTAATTGGAAAACCCGCTTCAACTAAGTAATAAAATCCTCCCGTTTTACCCACTCGGTAAAATTTCCGCCCTTATGTTACACATGGATGAAAATTACAGGATCCCCCTCCCCCTTCCTTAATTCGTCTTGTATATGGGTTTCGAATTTTTGATAAATTTTTGAAGAAAAAATGTGCTCTCTGCTTGTATTCAGAAATACATAGTATGCAATATTCCACTAATAAAAAAAAACTTCCGTTAAAATCAAAATAATTGCTGTCTACCATATAGCAACGAAACTTTCTTACTAGGGTAAGAAAAGAGAAATTCTTTGAAAGATCGCCGTAATACAATGGTTCTATCTCAAAGTTCAGGTAATATTTTTGTCGGTAGAGAAAACTACAACTATCTTTCTCTTTGCTGAAGAAGAGCTTTTTATCAAAAGCGTCTCCTTTCTTACTCTTTGACATTTGATATTTTTTGCTTCTCTCCAGACAACAGTGTTGTAATCTTTCCTGGAATTCAAAAATGTATTGCTCAAAGGAGATAAATTTCTAAATATAAAGGGTTTCTGGTTTTACGTTACAAAACTGAATCCAAAAAAGTTAGTTGAAAGAAAGGTGGTATTACTTTTGTGAATTGCTGTACATTGTACTTTGAAAAAGGTAATCATGTTCTTTTTTGAGATGAAAGGAAACCGAATTCGATTTCAAAAAGCATTTAAGATATTTTTTTCTTATTTATTTATTTAAAGTATCCGACTACGTTCGGAGCCGGGATTTTGAAAAATTGTACAAACGAATTTTTTTTTAATATTTAGAGTCACTTAGATAAGAATAAATTTATTAAATTGTTTTAAGAATATTATTACAATAAAAATTATTTAAACGCATTATTTAGGCAAAAAAGGAACATAGAATTACATATTTTCAAAACATTCTCCTCTTATGGAAAATGCTTCTATAATAATAATATTTTGCCTGTATATAGCTGGCCTCTGTACAGAGCCTGAACTAGGAATTTTAAAATATGCAACTCATAGAAATCGAGATTTACCTAGAGCAATTTTAACAGAAAAAAAATCACTGATAATCATTTCGATTGGTGGTAACTGAAAATAATGTAAATTTTTCAAAAATCCTAGTTCAGGCTTTCGGGAAAAGTCTTAGCTATATATATAAGCAATATATAATAATAAAAGGAGAATATTTCATAAAAGGAGAATATTTCATAAAAGGAGAATGTTTTGAGAATAGGTAATGCTAAGTTAATTTTTTTCCAAAATATTGCATTTAAATACTTTTTTATTGTAATAATATTCTTAAAACAAATTTATGCGTGTAATCTAATCTAAGTGACACTAAATATTAAAAAAATATTTGTTTGTACGTTCGAACGTAGGCGGGTACCGTAAAGTAAATAAATTCTGGATGTTTTGACCAATATTTTAAAAAAGTCAAGAATATATCGTTGTTTATTTTAAGAAATTGACACTTTTTATGATGGAATTAATATATATGTTAGCTAAAATGTGTTGTTATAAAAAGTAAATTGAATCCTGGGAAGGCATAAATGTTTGTAAATGTTTAGTTTTTAAAACTAAAAATTTTTTTTCATGCAGTATTTTCTTTTAAATCACTGCATTGAAAATTAAAGGATATACATAAATAAAATACTCAACTTTGGGAAATTTAATTCGTTAGAGCTAATTAATGAAATTGGTACTTTAAAACACTGTCAGTCCAAAAAGATCTTAAATATTCTCATAAAATGAAAAGACTGAATGACTTTTCTAACGCAGTTTTAACTTTTAAAAATGCAAAAGAACCACAGAGAATACTAATATTTTACGGCACAAAATATTCATTTTTAAAGATTATTAAATTTTTTAAAATTTATTTACTTTTTTTACACATGAACTCAATCTGATGATATTCAAAGAAACAGTTTTTCTCATTAATACACAGAAATTCATTACACGTCATGCATTTTGAGTGAGGTTTCGATTGAATGTTTTTTAAAGCACTGCATCCTATGGTAAGAAATGCTGTATTGTCTTAACATGAACTACTGCACTTTGAGTTCAGCCTCTTGATCCTCATCCTAAGAATCTAACGAAAATTCCAGCAGATAATTTGCTGAGACTTCTTCATCGGAAAAATCATCTGTTAATACATCGCTGATTTCAGATGGTAGGCTCTGTAATAAATTCAAATATTCTTGAAGACTGAGCTTCTTTTTTCTAGCACTCTAAGAAAAGTAAATTATAATAGAGCATCTTGAAAATCTCCTATTATTGTTAAATCTCAGTTACACATAAAGAATTTAAAACGCTGTTAATTTTTTAGATAAGAATAGATATTTCATTTAACTGTGTGGCAAAAAAAAACCAAGCTCAAAATTCAAAATTTTTTTTGAAAACGTTAAAATACAACAATAAAATGCAAAATAAATAAGTTAAGCTAAAAGAAATGACAAAAAGAGCGCGAAAGTCTATTGCACTATAGTGATGACCCCACAACACAACAAAAAACAACAATAAGCCACACGGACGGGGAAAAAACTAAGTTCTTGCTCCAATACCCAATGTACTGTCGGTACTTATAAGTACAATAACGTTATTCAATTGTAAAATTAATTATATACACTGTTTACTTAAAATAAAAAGAGAAATAAGCGCGTTTTCTAAGGTCTCCCTTGACATACAAAAAAATAAGACACTTTCCTTTTGACATTAACTAATTTTTCGGAACAAAAATGACAATCTTCGCAATCCGATCAAAATGTCAGCTGAAAAAGTCTTCTTCTATAAAACTATTCGTTTTCCTTACTAAAATACTCATGATAGAACCCTTGCTGCCATATATCTTGAAAGAGTGGATTTAAAAGAATGTTCCTGCTAAGTATCGTCAGAGTATTCGCAAAAATGGTTATTCTAGGTAATTTTAAAGGGGGTACTTATAAGTACCGTCGGTAAATAAAAAGTTAAAATGTTATATTCGCCAGTTTTATTTTACATGTAAAAATTTATTAAAAAAAATAAATACATTGAAATATGTATAAGTTAATCTTTCAAAAAAGCTGTCATGGGGAATAGAGGGGTTTTTTTATAAGCGTTTTTGCACAGTTTTAGAAATTGTATATAAAATAACATGTAGTCACACAGAACACAATAAAATCATGCATGTAATGCTTTTAAAATCAGTGTATTTTTAAATTTTCCACGCTTATAAATTCGTTATGAAAAAAAATAATAGCTTAATAATCGTACTTTTATTTTTATACCTTTCTGCAAATCTAACTGTTGTTAAAATAGGATTTTAATTTCTTATTAAATTAGCCCTTATATTGCTTATCAATTTAAATATTTTATGAAAATTATTTTAATTTTATCAATAATTTTAAATACATAATTCAGAATAAAAATAATATTAAAATAAAATAATATAATATATATATATATTTATTGCACTGTATTTTAATTTAATTATTTTAAAAATTTCATTACAATTTTATCTTCAAAATACGAGTTATAAATTTAAATAGTTCTAATATATTACTTATCTCTCACAATCTTTAAATAACAATCAATTTCTACAAAACGTATTATAACTTCTTTAGTGAAAATTATGAAATAACTCCATTACAAAATGGCAATTTAAGTTTGTGAAGTCTTGAGAGAAAAAGAGATTATATTAAAGGTAAAAAAAACTGATTTGTTATTTTTATTTCAATCATTATAATATAGGAACAAATGAAGAAATCAGTTAGTAGTTTTTAACTTTATTTTAAAATCAGCTCGTGTTTACAGGAATTGTTCTCTTCTCTTTTATTTCACTCCTATTTTTTCCCCAAATACAAAAAAAAGTCTTTTTTACTTTTTATTCATTCTCAATTTATTTAAATAAAAACGATAATACATTTACATAATTTTCCGTAATATATTCATTGTCTTATTATGCTTTATCCGTTTATAGATCGACCGAGTAGATTATTTTCAACCGCTTTTGAGAGCAAGTAAAATGATTCTCAAGAAAAAAAATAATGAATTATCGACATAAAATAAACGTTTGCAACATACGTTTCGCGTTCAATCGTGTTTTTATACTCTTTTATTCAGCTTTCTAATTCAAACAAGGTATTGAAGTTCAATTATGTTTCTTACTTTAGTTCAGCAGTTATGAATTACGAGATTAGTATTATATATATTACCGTTCAAGTGTGAAAACCGTTATTTCAAAGAACTAGGTATTTCTTGAAATAACTAGACAAGTCAGTTAAAATTTTTTAAATTATTGAATTCTACGGATTAACTAGGTATTCTATAGGACAGCGATTACTTGCTCGTTAAAGTATGAAATACAGCACTCGAAAGTTCTTTGATCCGATGGAACCTGCTAATGTAGTTTTAACTACATTTAGCTGCTTTGTAATGACGTGTGTAAGCTTTACTTTTTTACTTTTCGTGTTAAGTGATTTTCATCTCGTGCTCATGTTAAGAGAAAACAAATTGCATGAAAATACATTGTAGTTAGTCAGGACAGTTGTATTATTTCGTGTTAACCGATATTTCGCTTTAAACGTTTTCGCGTTAAACGTATTCATTGTAAATACAGGGAATCTTATGATGTGTAGAAAAACATACCCTATGATTCTTATCTCAGCAACGGATCATACAGTAGAATGTCGTTTATCCGAATCAATTGGGATCGGACACCGTTCGGATACGCGATTGTTCGGATAACCGAAAACCGAATACGATCCATGCAGTATATGAAACCAGATACTACACGAATATTGAAAATCATCTAAGCGGGAAATGTGCTTGAAGAAAAAGTAAAATAGGTGCAAATGTCGCAATTTTCCCTTTATTGTGGAAAATAATCACTTATTTTTCTCTGTACCATCGTACACCTTCGTTTTTTCGCTGCAAGGTCTCTGATTATCTTGAGCAGGACAGCACTCTATTGTTCGAAATGCACTCCATAGCCGTCTCTAACGCAGAAAACGCGCCAGCATTTGATGAACCCTTGCTACTTTTGTTGTTGTTGTCCTCGTCTTCCTCCGTAACATCGCTTGCACGGAAGTCACTATCTCGTCATCATTTAGCATTTGAAATCCACAGAGTCTTCGTCATTGATTGCCATCCAGGTTTCTACATCTTCTTCATCACATTCTTGAAATCCTGGGATCGATTGGACAAAGTCGGTAATCTCCTTCCTGTGGTCGTCATTGAAGCCTTTTTCGACTTCTAAATCTGGCCACAGCTTATTCCATGCATTTTTCAGGCTCTGTCTTTCGAGCGAGTCCCACATTTCGGCCAACATGTAGCAGGTGTCCTTCATATTGAGCTTTTCAGCAAAAGCAGCAACACTTTCCTATAAATTCTCTTGAGCTTTTCAATGACGCCTTGATCCATTGGTTGCTACAGCGCAGTGACGTTTGGTGGACGATACATCACGCTGAAGTCGTCATCAATTGTATTGAGAATTTCTACAGGTGGTGTAACGTTTGAAAGAATAACGGTAGCGTATTCTTGGTGAATTAAAATATGGAATTTATTACGTCACAACTATTGAAAATTATTTACAAAATGATACATTAAAGTTATTAAAATTAATTAGATTGTTAGAGTCCACTATTTTGTGAGAGGAGGTTTCGTTGGTTACCGCTCCCGTGCAAGTTCAAAGCATCTCTCCTCTCTCATCTTCCGGTCGGGTCGCTAGATTCCTCGGGGTCAAACAGGGGTTGCGCTGGATCGGAAATTGCACGTGTGGGCGTCGAATCTACAAAGAAACCGACACCAGATGTTGTTGTTGTTTTCGAGACGTGACGTTACAGCTCTCGCCCTCTCTTATGGAACTTTTCCGTTGAGAAAAGTTTAATGGGATGACGATGAGACAACTGACAGATTACCGACACATCCCTTCATCAAGCACCACTATATTTCTGAGCTGCAATTTTAATTACTAAAGAAAACGCTGAACTAAATTTGGAATTACTTATTTCTAGTGAGTGAGTGTTCTTGCTAGGGAACTTACACAAATCTATATCACGAAATAGCAATGTAATCAATGTAAGAAAACATACTATACATTAAATAAAAATACAAACACTCCTATCACAATGCCTAGTATCAATTATACTAACATGTTATATCAAATGCTAGTGTAAGACCTTGCACATAAAATATTCTTCGCCACAATACTTAAATAAAATTATACTAACGACATGTTGATATGATATGCGAAGTGTACAACCTTACACACAAAATATTTTTCACAATATGTCTCTTGCGTAACCCTAAATACTCATGTATATTTTAAAACCCTGTACACAAATTAAGCATATTAATACATTTGCTTTTCATGGCTTTATCTTTTGACACGCATCGCCATTCGATATGATATACAGTACTAGTAAATAAATAAAATTTAATACAATTATTAACCTTTAACTAAAAAACATAAGCAACAATTATTATTCATGAGCAAGAGAACATTATTAACAATCCCTAATTATCTATCACCGATCTGCTGAGACTATCTGCATTTTTGTGACTTTTACCCGACCGATGTACAATTCTAAAATTATATGGTTGCAAAGCCAAAGCCCATCGCATCAATCTAGGGTTAGAACTAACATTTCTATTCAACCACACCAACGGTTGTGATCGGTCATAACTAAAAATGAATTTCCATCTAAGTAATAATGTAACCTTTTAATTGCGAAAACAATACTAGCACATTCCTTCTCCGTCGTACAATAACGCTTCTCTACCTCTGAAAATTTCTTACTCAGGTAAAGGATTGGATGCTCCTCACCTTGTTCAGTTAATTGGGTTAAAACTGCTCCCATACCTGCGTTCGAAGCGTCCGTTTGAACAATGAATTCTCGTTCAAAATTTGGCGCGTACAAGACGGGCTTATCAATTAGTTTCCTTTTAGTTCTCGAAATGCGTTTTCACACTCGGTCGTCCACTTAATTTCTCCCTTCTTTGCTCTTCCCTTCAACGCATCCGTCAACGGAGCAGCAATTACCGAGAACAGATTTATATATTTTTGGTAATAACCCGCTATACCTAAAGCACGTATTTGGGTTTTCGTGCGAGGGTAGGGAACTCTAGAACAGCCTGAACTTTGATCTCGGAAGGAGTGCGAAAACCCTGACCCACAATGTGACCCAAAAATTTGACATTTTGTTGCGCAAACTTACACTTTGAAGGTTTTATCGTTAACTTAGCTCTCTTTATTCTCTGCAGAACCGTTTCCATATGTTTAATATGCGACTCCCAAGTATCTGAGAAAATTGCAATATCGTCTAGATACGGGACAACGAAATCCTCTAGTCCGTTAAGTAATTCAGCCATGAGTTTACTAAAGAAATATGGAGCATTCTTTAATCGAAACTCATCCTTAGGGGTCGGTATGTACCAAAGCTAGTACAGAAGGCTGCGTATCGCTGTGCTGTTTTACTCAAAGGTATTTGCCAATATCCTTTAGATAAGTCAAAGACGGTAATAAATTTAGCCGCCGATACTTTTTCTACGCGTTCCTCGATATTCGGAAGAGGAAAATATTCCGTTCTAATGATCCCGTTTAATTTCCTGTAATCTATACATGGACGAGGTTCTTTCCCAGCTATCTCAACTAAAATCATAGGAGACATGTAATCCGATTCTCCTACCTCAATGATCCCTAATTTTAACATTCGGTTAATTTCGTTTTTAAGATTTCATTTTGTCGGTGCGACATTCGATAGGGCTTCGTCCTAACTGGTTGATCGCTAACTAACTGGATTTCGTGTTCAACCAGATTAGTTAAACCGGGATTGTTTGAAAAACATTTAGAGTATTTATTTAATAATTCGCGCAGTCGATCCATTTGTTTGTCGTGAAGGTGTTTGTTCAACTCGCTAGCCTGGATTACGTCCTCGAAATCATAAATGAGAGAATTGTTTTCTAAGTATGGGATTTCTAACTCCTGGTCTGCGAGAGAGTTTTTGTTTCATCATTAATAATTACGTTAACGTGTTCTGGCCTTTTGTAATATGGTTTTAGCATATTTATATGATAGATTTGAGATGTTTCGCGTCTGCCGGGGATTTCGACTAAATAGTTCGTTTCGAAATTTTATTTAAAATTGTCCCAGGACCTATCCACTGCACTGCTAATTTATTTGCTCTGGATGTAGCTAACACTAGGACTAAATCTCCATCCTTAAATTCACGTTTTACTGCGTTTTTGTCATACCAAGTTTTCCGCTTAACTTGCATTTCCTCCATTTTATTTATAGCTACTTCTTGACATCTTTTTAATCTATTTATTAACTTAAACATATATTCAGTGACGAGATCACCCTCTTCTTCCGGTTCCATCCAATGTTCCATTACTAACGTCTCTGGGGTTCGCAAATTTTTTCCCATACACCAACTCTGACGGTGTATACCCTGTACTTTCGTGCGATACAGTTCGTAACGCTAAAAGAATTGACGGAAGATGTTTGTCCCATTCGGAGCCTGCATCTAAACATAAGACTCGTAAGAGTCGTTTCAACGTTCGATGAAATCGCTCAACAGGGTTACTCTGTGGATGATACACAGAACTATGCCTGACAAGTATTCCGAATCTTTCAAAAACTCGGTAGTCAGAGCACTAGTAAAAAAGTACCCTGGTCACATTGTATTTCACGGGGAAACCCCATCCGACTAAAGATGTTTAACAGCGCATCTGTGACACTAACGGAACTGATATCAGACACCGGAATAGCTTCAGGGAATTTTGAAGACATGCAAATGGCCGTGATAAGATATCGATTCCCTTTAGATGTGATCGGGAGAGGCCCACATGCATCAATATTTAGCTTAGTAAAAACCTCCTGAATAACAGGGACCAATTTTAGTGGAGCTTTCTTTTATCATTGGGCTTCCCAGCCCTCTGACACTGATCGCAAGTTTTTTACAAACTGTTCCATATCTCTATAGCAATTCGGCCAGTAGAAATATCGGTTTAATTTGTCTTTGGATTTCGTAATTCCCAGGTGTGCAGATGTTCCCTCATGACACAACGATTTAATAGGGTCGCGCAACCCTTCCGGCACTACTATTAACTTCACCACGTTACCTAACTTATCTTCACGATTTTTGACCAATAATTCCTTCTCTAGCGAATAAACCTGATGGGTAACCTGCACTTGACTGGCTGCCTGTTCGTATAAGGGTTTAATCTCCTCGCTATTTTTGAGCATTGATTAAATTTTCTCGCGTAACCCTTAGCAGCGCTAATTCCGGAACATATTACTGGAGTGCAGGTATTAAAATTTCGTCCTCTGCATCCGAAGAAACAATTATAACCTCAACTTCCCCTTTTTTAGCATCACCACTATCTATTCCCCTTTCTTCTCTAGCCGCTTTGACTTGAGACCTTGTTTGGACAGCATTCAATATTTCGACTGGCAGGAAATTATAGCCTGGGAAAATTTCCTTTTAAGCTCGGCCGTTTTATTTCCAAGCAAATATCGACCGTGTTGATTTAAGTGATTTCCACAAACCGCTGCCTTAGTCTGCACCGTTCCAAAATTTCCGGAAATTTCCACGACCGCCAAAGGTAAACAAACTAATTCTGGGCTTAACGGTTGTTTTTACCCAAACATTTTCACCAGAGAAAAAGAAGGATTTATGTATTTTGCACCTACTAAATCTATTGTCGCTCCCGTATCTCTAAGAATGTCTATCTCGTGACCATTCACAGAGCCCTTTGTTGTATATGAATTAAGAAAATCCGGGTTTTCATTTTCTTCAATATTATTGAGAGTTTCCGTCGTTTTGTTTTTTATTAATTTAGGGCAACCGGCTTTTTATATGTCCAGGCATATTGCAATGATAACATCTTTGTATCACGCGTTTTTCAAAAGTTCTCTCTCTAGTACTCTCCGGAACAGAAGCTCTAATCTGGGGAAGTTTTCCCAAATCTATTTTCTTTTTCCTTGATCCCTGAGTATGTCAAAATTTTATCATTTCTGCCCCACCTATCCATGGGTTTCGAATTTACCTTTCGGACGTCCTCATAATTATCAAAGAGTTCTGCTATTTGAGTAGCTGATTTAAGGTTTGCCCAATTATCTAAAAAATGATCTTTCATACTAGCATTGGCGCGTTTTTTTAATTGATCTACCACCATTAGATCTTTAAGATCTTGAAAGGTATTTATTTCTAAGCCAATCAGCCACTCATCTAGATAATTCGTAATTTCAAAAGTGAAATCCTTCCAGGTGCTATCGGATTTTTCTGGTGTTGGACAAATTTTTGCCGAAAGACCTCCGGACTTAACTTGAATCTTTTAAGTAATAATTTTCTTTACATAATCGTAATTTTCGGCTTGTTCCTCCGGTTCGCGAGCAATAAATTGCACGATCTCTAGGGGTAACAAACCCAATAATTGCCCCACCCACTCTTTCTTTTCTATTGACGCCCTTTTAGCCTGGCGTTCAAAGATCACTAGATATAAACTAATATCTGACTGCTTAGGATCGAAATCTGGGATCAATTTTTTTAAGTTTAAATTAGAGGTTACAGAACATGCATTTGTAGAATCGTTTGATTCATCGTTTACCCTAAATCCGGATTCTATTTTAAACCTTTCTAAATCAAATTTCAGCTGTAATTCTTTCTCTTTTAATGCCTGCTCCTTTACTAACTCCTCAAATCTCATTTTTTCAGCCCTTTCTAACTCCTCTAATCTCATTTTTTCAGCCCTTTCTAACTCTTCCAATCTTTTTCCGTTTGCAATGATAGTCTCATACAGATTTTTAACAAATTCCTCTTCATAACCTTCACTGTTAATGATTGCAATTTTTATGCTAGGGACAGTCATATTTAAAGTGGCATTTATTCTAATTCCTCAACAAGTTGCAACATGTCTTGCTATTTCCCTTTACCAAGGAAAGCCATTTTTTTAAACAATATCAAATAAATGTCACGCTAAATTTTGCACTATTGTTACTATTCTCTATTAATACAATAACACTGGTCCCATGCATACACAGAAATACACAAAGAAAAACTTAACACTAAAAATAATCAAAATCATTCAAGAGACTTAAAACACAATAAATCTTAAGCTAAAATTGCACACAATGCTTGAAATACAATTACAATTCTCTAGAAAAAAAAATAACACTGTTCCCATGCAAGAAAAAACACTAAGTATTTCAAAATTTCTAAAGAACACTTTAACCAAAATTCCTAATACAATATGCAGTTTGCAACTCAAAATATAACAGTACTCACCCATTTGAAGTACTCAGCTTGCTGTCAGAAGCAAATTATGTGCACTAGTGGTACGGCTTCCGAAAATCGCTTTTCCTTCGGACACTCTCGCCGTTAACACTTTAGATGTAGATCAGTTTGATCTTCTATGAGCAGGACGCTCCCTTTCTCCGAAGCTGAATTTACTTGCAGCACGACTTCCGAAAATCGCTTTCCTTCGGACACTCTCGCCGTTAACACTATAGATCAGTTTGATCTTTGAGCAGGACGCTCTTTTTCTCCAGCTGAATTTACTTGCAGCACGGCTTCCGAAAATCGCTTTCCTTCGGACACTCTCGCCGTTAACACTATAGATCAGTTTGATCTTTGAGCAGGACGCTCTTTTTCTCCGAAGCTGAATTTACTTGCAGCACGGCTTCCGAAAATCGCTTTCCCTTCGGACACTAGCCGTTAACACTATAGATCAGTTTGATCTTTTATGAGCAGGACGCTCTCTTTCTCGAAGCTGAATTTACTTGCAGCACGGCTTCCGAAGATCTCTTTTTCTCCCTGCGTTGCGATCCGTCCGTAAAAATCCAAAATTTTCCTCCTCTCACGGGTCCTGAATGCTAACTTTTTATCCCAAAGCGCTGCCACCAAAACTCTAAGCTGTAACGTTTGAAAGAATAACGGTAGCGTATTCTTGGTGAATTAAAATATGGAATTTATTACGTCACAACTATTGAAAATTATTTACAAAATGATACATTAAAGTTATTAAAATTAATTAGATTGTTAGAGTCCACTATTTTGTGAGAGGAGGTTTCGTTGGTTACCGCTCCCGTGCAAGTTCAAAGCATCTCTCCTCTCTCATCTTCCGGTCGGGTCGCTAGATTCCTCGGGGGTCAAACAGGGGTTGCGCTGGATCGGAAATTGCACGTGTGGGCGTCGAATCTACAAAGAAACCGACACCAGATGTTGTTGTTGTTTTCGAGACGTGACGTTACAGTGGGTGGCAGGGAGCATTATCGAGAATTAGTAAAACTTTGCCTGTTTTCCCTTTACGTTCATGAAGTTTCTTGACGTTATGAATGAAGTTTTTAGAGTACCATTCAGAAAAAAGGGCAGAGTTTATCCACGCACTCTTTTGCGCATTGTAAAGAGTATGACGCAATAAAACATTTTTGAAGCAGTGAGGCTTCTTAGATTTACCAATCACAAGTAATGGCAAAGAGTGTGTTCCACTAGCGTTCGCACAAACCATGGCTGTAACACGTTTCTTGCTGACTTTAAAACCTGGTGCTGTAGACTCCCGTTTTGAAGTCAATGACTTTCTCGACAGAGCCTTCCAATTTACTCCAGTCTCGTCTACGTTGTAAACGTCGTCTCTGGAGTAACCTTCTTCTTCCACACTCAGCAAAAATGTTTCCTTAAACTCGTGGGCAGAATTCTTATCGCCAGACAATGATTCGTGTTCAATCTGTAGTTTCCGTATACCGTGGCGCAATTTAAAATTTTTTAACTAACCAGTGCTAGCTTTGAAATCAGCCGAAACGCCTAATTTCTCGTTAAGTTCCAGAGCTTTTTCACACAACAGAGAGCCCGATATTAAGTCCCTTCTACTCCTTCTTTGTGAAAACCACAAGTAGTGCACGATCAAGAATAACATCGTTTGCTTCCCTCATGGTTTTCCTTTTCTTTGAGCCATCTTCTGAGTCAAGTTTTGACGCAAAATTTAAAATGGTTTCTCGGCTTTTTTTTTATCTCAGAAATTGTTTACTCTCCTACAGTATAAAACTGTGCCAGAGATTCTCCACTTCCTCCCTTCGCGAGGCGGTTCAATATTTCAAGCTTTGTCTCTATGTTCAAGATGTTGCGCTTCCGTTTTGAATTCGAAGCCATAACAGTTCACAACTCAACAAAAGGGCACGTATACACCCCCTCACTTGGAAACAAATTGAATATTCCGCGTATATGTTTACCAAATTATGCAACTGAAATCCCCCAAATATCCCAGACCTTGAGTTTTCACGTCACTTATGGACTCATGCGAAATAACTGTTCAGAGTCGCCAGAAACTTATTCAACAAAGTAGCACGAAGAGGTGGAAAAAGTAGCTAACCGATTTTCACCTGCAATTCATAAATAATAATTTTTTTTATTTGGCAATTTTGTAAAACTGTTTTCAAAAATACGTTAAAATGCTTTAATTATTTAAAATACATTCAAATTCTTCCTGCTCAATATTGTGATCTGCCGTCCTTTTTTAGAAATTTCTGAATTATATTGAAGCATTTGTGGCGATGAAATAAAATCAACGCAGCAAGTCTCTCGTTCATTCAAAGTCATTTTGATTCTGAAAATTGAATCCAACAGTTCAAGGCACATTCGATTCCTTAGTTTTGTCTTTGCTGACGTCGCTTTCGAAAATACCCTTTACACAGTGACATTACTCATGAGTAAGCTGTAAAGCTTTAAAGCAAGTGTAGCTTAATCTCTTTAAACGGACTTCCAGTTACGTCTTTTATATTAAAAATGTGACACACAGCAAAATATTGCCCCATCATTTACGTACAAGCTCAGATTCGGAATGAAAAACATCTTTCAACTATACGTTAAAAATTTGTCTCCATTGATTCCCAGTACATAGATCGGCCTGCCAATTCCAAAAGCAGGTCATAAAAAGAAGGATGATTTGAGTTTTAAAAAAATACCCAGGGGAAAAATTATTTATCTTTTTTTAAAGTTGCGTAATTAAAAGGGATTCGGTTTAAAAGTTCCTCACATGTGTAGAGAAAATTATATGTTTGATAGAGAGAGAGAGAGAGAGATTTCTTTTGTAGATTCTGGAGAAATTATTTTTTAATTTTGCTTGTCAGTTTATTTAAAATACATATCCAAAATCAACTTCCTAAGGCATTCCGTGTCGTTTCGGAGTTTCTCCATATGTTCATTGCCAACTGAAGTCACCAGAAATTTTTTTTGGTGATTTTTCCAAAATAAGTCATTTTTTCGAACTTTTTCCAAGACTTTTAAATTTGGTTGAAAGTAGCAAAAAGTAGCGGAAACATCAAGTGAAGTAGCGTGAAACTCGCAAAGTAGCAATAGGATTAAAAATAAGTAGCGGAAAGTTTTCAAAAGTAGCAAAATTCGCGAAAAATCGCACGATCTGGCAACACTGTAACCGTTGAGCATTGCACTGTTCGAAAACGTATTCATATACAGTTGAAGCAAAATTTTCTTTTTTGTTTTGTCTAGGCTGGCGCCAGCGCGCCTACTATTAATTTATGGTTTTGATCAGTATAATCACTATTTTCTATTTCAGAATAAAACTAGATTTGGAAATGAGATGTTGATACTAATGATTTTTTTTACAGTACATGCAGTTGAAAAAAAGAAAAACTGGTTCGGATATTTTTGACGCTCCGGATAATCGACGTTCAGATAAGCGTCGTTCTTCTGTATTGCAATATAAGAATGATGATCTTTAAACAACATTAGGTTCCAGTGGTAAATAGAGTCGCATATTTGTGTAATATTTCTCATATTCTTTCAACATTTTGTAGAATAATTAGGGCTTATGTTCTCTTTCTCTATATATGAATTCAAATACAGAGAACTTGTAAAATACATAAAAGACATGAACGCAAGAAATTATATTTTTGACTTTATGTTATATCCCTATTTTGTAAAATATCATACATTATCTGAACATACTTAAAATTTTTTTCATGTTTTTTCTCGATATAATACAAGTCTTCGAAATACGAGTCTATAATATCATTTAAAGTTGTGATGTACCTTCCCTTGGAAGTACATCCTTCGAAGTATCAGCGTGAGCTAGAGGTGTAGGGTTAGCGAAAGAACTCGGATCATACATAATCTTAATATGACTTTATTAAGATATTTAACTTAAACTTTTAAAAAATATAATTACAATAATTAATATGAGAGAATCTACGATGACGCAATACGCAACACACAATATATATGTTTATATTTATAATATGATGAATTTTCTAATTCAAACCAATCTCAATAATCGAACCGCTTAATCCTCAATTCTAATAAAGTGTAATCAATCATACCTTATATTATTCCGTAATGTTACTTGTCTTTATCTGCAATGGTATGCAGCTTGACGGTTAACTTCTAGTCGAACACCAATATGTTTATCCACGACAAGTAGAACTTAATCAATCTTACACCACGAGCTGCAATAATCATCAACTGCCACAACGCACATCAATTGTCTAACATTCCTTTACATTGCCATCCCTCTTACTCTAAGATCCTATATTTAAAGTCGGTTTATTTGCATTTCTTCTTCACATCTCGTTTCTTGGATTTGGTTGGAAAAGAGTTGCCATTAATTCTGGCCCAAAGAACCCAGAGGACTTGTTAAAGAAAAGACGCGTAAGACGTCACAAAGTTAAAAATATTCACATACATCATTTTATTTTGGGTAGAAAAGTTCTCAGTAGTTAACAATAAAAGTAAGTCAATGTTTTGGTAAAATGACTAATATCAAATGTGTGGCCGCGGTAGCCGAGTGGTATAGGTATCGGACTGTGGCTTGCTTTGTCACGGGTTCGAGCCCAGTACCACTAAAGACCCGCCGTGTAGGGCAGCGATGCACGTTAAATCTGTCGAGAGCTGAAACGTCCTCCCGTTGGTGTGGTGTGGTAGTTAGGAGAGGGGGGTGCCAGCTCAGGTGTCGTCCACGTCACTTGACCATGGTTCAAAATTACGTGGTCCGTCGCCAAAAGCCCTCGTGTAGCTGAACAGTGCGACGTTAATATTCAATCAATCAACATCATCTAATATCAAATGACAATATTGAATCTTTAAGACAAGATCAAGATTTCTTAAGTATGACTATAAAATAATTTTGCTAATCAGCTTGAAGATATAAGCTAAGAAAAGTAACCTCAATGTAATATGCATACCGATAAAAAAAAGAAGCTGAACGTAGGTTGAAATAGCAACTGCTGATGTATTATCAGTAAATGAAGGGGTATACTTTCTTAGGTACTGATATCGTCAATTGTAGAAAAATGTTTTAGGAAATGCCTATCTCTACAGCGCGGTCGAAGTTCATACTGAATGAACAGGAAATAGCAAACATTTTTTCTTCAATATTTTGATAAAAGTAAATAGTTACAATCTCGGTATATTTTGAAAATTCTTCTTCACAAAACAGCTACTTTAAGATCTTATTTTACGAAATCGGTAAAACAGGATTTTGAAATTTGTCGTTCCTAGGTCCTAAGCTTTTCAAGCTTTTGGCACATTTTTAGTGAGTTAAGATTGATTATTACAAAAATTTGTAAGAATTTTTATCTTTCAAAAATTGTGCAAAACTTATTAGCAAGCTCAAAAATAACATCACATTTCTCTAAATACAACCATGAGAGAGCAAAACTTTTTTAACAGTTTTAATTGGGAATTTCTTTGACTTCAATTTATATTTCACTTCTCTTTGATAATTATGTGAATTTTGTAAAATAAGGAATATAATTTTTGGTTTGTGTTCATTCCATATCACGGGACTGATTAATTGGTTAATGACATCGTGTTCTGATACCAGGCAAGGGCTATGACGTTATTTTGAACTTCGTTCAAGTGAGAGGATGACATTGAGTTACACTCCACTCTCCTAACTTCCATAGTGAGGACTGTGAACAGCACGATGAGAACTGGCACATAATGAGTTTCAGCCCTTCTATACAGCAGGTCTTTAGTGGTTCCAGGACATGAATTCACAACCCTACAGAAACATTTCCAGCGACGGGTTCGTGACCATGACCACTCGACTACCGCTTCTACGAAATACATGTCCATGCTGTAAAATGAATTGTTTGAAAAAATATCAGATGTTCAGTAAGTCTTAAGATTTATTGTCTTATATTATTTTTATTGCCTTTATATAGTTGGTTGAGGTTTCATGTAGTATTTAAATACTTTAATTCTTTCACGGGTCTTGGGAAGATTACTTCCCATCTGCATAATCTTACAAAATACACTTGTGGGAAGTGCATAACCCATTATAATATATTGACCTCGCTATTATAACGATGGGAAGACTAATACCCATACTAATCTTTTATTTTCTTATTAACCTTGCCGTCAAAAATAGTTTCATACTGTGGCTAGTGAACTTAAGTAAAAACAAAAATTTAGAAAAGCCAACATTCTTTATTAGCATTCACGCGTCAGTTAATAGACGGATATTCTTCAAGAAAAAGGAAAGGACGTCCTGCTAGCTTCCAAGCAAAGAAGTGTGTAGTTCCAGATTATGTGCGCTTAGTCAGTGTGGGAAATCTTTTGCCAAAGATGGTTTCCAACTATAATCTATGTAGGAAATGTAGTAGAAACGGACAAGAAGAGGACCCGCTACATGTGTTCAGAATGTGATGTCCCCTTGTGCATTGCAACATGCTTATCTTTTCATGGCTAATAATCACCATTAACTTTAATTTTCTGTCTGACCATGAATGATTCCTTGGGAAATATTCTCCCCTCCCCCACTTAAAATTTAAACGTAAACAACATTTGGCAAAATAAAATATATTTCCTTAAATGCTATTGTTTAATTGTTAATAAAACATAAGAAACTGAGAGAAATTCATAAGAAAAATAAATGGTTCACGAAAGGATCAAATAGAATAAGAATCTGCATATATTCGTTAATATATTTTTAAGTAAAAGAAGAGTCCCTCTAAGGAAAGCTATTCGGAAACACAAATGGGGGGATGTCTTTTTTTCCCAATATATTTGTAGATGAAAATGCGACGAGCTTGTTTATATATTTCATCTGCCTATTCAGTATAATACTCTTTTATTCATTAATTGTTACGAAATGCGTTAAAAAGTTCTTTGAAATTGCCTGTTTGACATTTGAATTTCTCAAGCAAATAAAAATATAATCTTAAAAATAAACGTGCTTTAAACGAAATATGAAATTTTAATTTATCGAGTATTCTTTCAAATTTCTTGCGAACAAATATACCTAAACACTTTAAATATCTTTTAACGAATAAAAGCACGCAATTAAAAAAAAATAATTTCCATTAAAAAGTGAAACTTAGCAATATAAATATTCTTTCTGGCACTTTCTTTTGTAATTAAAAATCTAATACCTGAGAGGGGGAAGAGATATATATAAATAAATAAAAG
Source organism: Trichonephila clavipes (assembly GCA_019973935.1). Taxonomy (NCBI): domain Eukaryota; kingdom Metazoa; phylum Arthropoda; class Arachnida; order Araneae; family Nephilidae; genus Trichonephila; species Trichonephila clavipes. The sequence continues at coordinate 55,989 of BMAU01000957.1, forward strand.
CTCACCCTTTTGTTTTCGAATTGAAATGCTTACAATATATATATATATATATATATATATATATAAATCACAAATTTTCTCCTTCCCTTTTCCCTATGTATGTAGACCTTTTTTCACTTTTACTAATAGTCGAAAATAAAATTAAACAATGCACTATTTCAGTTAATATACATACAAGTAATATTTTTGACTCTATATTAGTATAAAGCTAACGAAATTTAACAGGCAAGGACAAACAGATGCACGTTTTTAATTTTAAATGAAGTCTAATTGAAATGTAAATGATTGTGTGTGAATGAAGCTGAAACTGGTTCGAATTAATATTGTTTCAGAATTACACAAACAGTACTAAAGACAGATCCCAAAATACAAAACTTAGGTCAGAATGTTACACGACTTGAACTAATACTTCTAATTTCTCCAACATATCACAGGAAAATTTGTTGCTAAATTGAACCAAACATGCAACAACGTATTTGTGAAGTTTTATTTATTTCCTTAGGCTGAACCAAAATTAGAACTTTAGACTCATTTTAAACCCTTATGGTAAGGTCCCTTATGATCATTGTACTCTAATGTGGCCTACACATTTAAAAAAAAAACCACAACATTGCAACATTTCCTTAATTTTTTGGCACTTTCTTTAATGTTTTGTCATGTTTTCTGAAATATGAATCTTTCAGTAATAATTATATTTGATATATAATAAAAGTTTTTTTATGATTTTAATTCGTTTTCATTTCAGGAAAAATTCACTTATGGAATTTATTTCGATTTATATAAACACCCCTTTAAAAACTGAAAAATGGATTTAGTTTTGAGAAAGGTTTATTTATTTATTTATTATTATTATTATTTTTTTGCTGTCTACCAGCATTTGCTTTTTTATTGAAGGTCTGGTTTTGATAAGAAAATAACTTTTAAAGTGTATTGCAGTTTTTTTATTCAAATTTTATCTTTTTAAAAAATCGTCTGAAATATTTTTTAATAACTCCTCTTGCTAATGCATCAATTTTTTTTTATTTTCAGGAACATTTAAACGTATAACTGAAGCCAGGATTTTTTTTTTTTTTTTTTTTTTTTTGTAATGTAAAAAATTTAAGTCAAAACTTCATTAACTTCATGAATCAATATATACTTTATATCTTCATATATTTAGAATTCAGACACTTTTATCATTTTCATATGTTAAATGTGGTTCTGATTATTTTTTTCCCCATTAAAAACATTTCCTGTCGGGAAGTAAAATAGATTCTGATGTAAGATCAAAACATGTTGTAAAATAAATGAAAAATTTTCAAAAAAAAAAGCAAATGAAACTGAAAAAAAAATCCTTAGTTTTTCTTATAAACAGTGAGAAAAAAAATTAGGGATCTTTGAGATTATTTTTAGAGTTTGTATTACTTTGCAACAAAAATTATTCTAATTTCAAGCTTTGTCTAGGAATTTATTCTCATAACAGTTTTTTTTCCGCTCTTTTGTTATCCAAATTTTTGAACAGATTTTTTTTTCAAAAGGAAAACAGTTTTATTTATGCAATTATTTACATTTTTGTTTCACGTTCTCTTTCACGATTCCCTTCCTCTCCTTGATTTTCTAAGAAACAAACAATTTTTTTCCATAAAGAAGAGTTTTTTTTTAAAAAACTATGTATTCTCTTTCGTATTTTTTCCTTCGCCATATTTTCTTGTAAAAAAACACTTGCTGTTTCTTCTCACCAAGACTTTCTTTAAAGGCAATGGTTATAAAATTCTTTCAGAGTTCATAATTCCAATGTATTTTCAAAAGTAGCATTTTCTTTTTTTTAAAAAAAAAGTGTGTCACGGAGCTGCGATTTGTTTTCAAAATTTATTTGCATTCAAATCCATTGATTTTATTTTATTTCTTTATTTCTTAAAAGTTGAAAATTTTGAAGTGTAAATTCTGGTATGTTCTTTAACTAAAGGTAAATTATCTTTTAATTTATTTAAGTTTTTACATTTTTTAAAATTGCTTTCTTTCACAAGACTTTAAAAAACAATATTATTATTTCAAACGATATTTTACAAGGAAGACTGCCATATAAACAACTTTTAAAGTTACGTAAGACTTAGAAAATTAATTTCGAAAACATCAATGAAAGCAATCAATAAAATTTAAATTTTCAGCAACAGAAAAAAAAATTTATGTTGCTTTTGAAACATAGTTAAAAAAAGAAAATCTCTTAAAACACTGCAGGAGTATATGAAAAGAACTCCCCCTTATTTACGGAAAAAATCCCCCGTTCTTTTTCAGAGAAAGACGCCGGTTCGCCCTGCGGCCCGAAATGGATCGGTCCGCTCCGTGACGTCACACGAATCGCAGCCAACTGAACGGAGATGTCGAAGAACCGCTGAGTGTGTCCTGAGGGTTAGCGTTGCAAGCAAGCATCGGAAGAAGCTACGGGGAAAAATACAGATTATTTACAGAATTAAGTGCAAGTCTTCCTTCATCTAAGGGCCCAGGATATCGTTACCGGAGAGGATTAACCTCACCAAATCCCGAAAGCTGAAAGACAGACAGGTAAAATTCTTATTCTATGAACTCGAACGATTTTTTTTTTTAAATTTATATTTTACTTGAGTTTATCACGTAAATGGATTGAAGCGGTTTCTTTTTTAGTTTTATTTTATTAAGTTTATAATATACTGCAAAAAGATATTTTTAAGCTTCGGTTTACGTAAGATTTATTATAATATAAGTTTATTAGAATTATTTCATGATATTGAGACGTGTTGTGATTGATCGTGCTTGTTACTACTTCAACTGAGCAATGTATTTTCGTGAATGAAATATCGATGAACGTTTTCATTGGGTGTAAGTCTGAATGGTAGGGGGGAAGGTGAATATCTACCTGAGTTTCAAAGGCCAGGTGTGTGCTGAGAATTAAATATGTGTGTTAAGAACCAAATAAGGAAGGTTTGAGTTGATATGTTTTTATAACGATTTTATACAATCATATAAATGTTTTGACACGAGAATTTTTTTGTTTTTAAGAATATTAATACAGAATCTTAAACTTATTGTTTGTATGTTTATTCTCTTATTATCGCAAGCATGTGATAGTAAAATTTTAAAAAGTTTACCGCTTTTGTTGTCTGCCGGCTTTGTGAGCGAGTTAATGACCTATTTTTGCACATTATCAGGTTCGTGTCAATTTTACCGGTGTAATGGAATCCACGTGCATTTTTTCAAAAATACATAGCATCATTCAATTCCCCCAATTTCATCAAATTTTACTATTTTAATTCTGCGTGAAAAATTTGATTAATTGTGTGTATGTGTTTAAAAAAAATTTAAAAAGATGTTATACATTTTTTAAAAAAATAATACAATTTCAGTATTTTCTTTATGCCGCATAGTAAAAAGTTTTTATTTTAAAGTAATAAAAATATTTTAATTTTCATACCTAACATGCAATATCTAAAGTTGTATTACACGTTTTATGATTTTTCATGTTATGAAGAAAAGAATTCTAAAACAGTAACTATAAAATGAGAAGTTTTCTCATATTATTTTTTTCCTATTATTATTGCATTTAAAAATTCTACTTTTACCGATAATTATTTCGGAAAAGGTTTTTTTTTTTTTTTTGTGATATGTTTTAGTTTAATTGGATGAAACTCATTTCGTGTACATTGAAATTTATTTTTATAAAAACTTTTTTTTAATGAAATTTTTAGAATATCTTGAACAGTTTACATTTTTTTTTATTTTTCGCTAAAACTACTGTAAAAATCTGATATTAAAATTTGTTGTAAAAGTTGGAAACTCTGAATTAGAAAAAGAAATGAGAGATCTCAATTTGTTAAAGTTATTCTTAAGTTTTAACAAATGTTTACTAATTTTAATATGTAAGGTAGAAAAGTATTTTAGAATTTTTTATCATGTAAAATGTAATTGAACTTATAACTGTATTGCTGTGTAGAAGTTGGAGGAAAACTTGTTCACTCTTCCTTAATTTGTCTCTGTAACTTGTTACATTTAATAGAATTTATTACCTTTTAGTGATAAATGGTAACTATCAATTAAAGAGAGAAGAGAGATAGAAGAAAAAGCAGCTTTTATAGCTGTTCTGAAAAAAATCGCAAATATTGAGCGTGAAAAATAAATTAGAAACATATCCACAAAAAAAGTGCACGGTTACATTCTTTTTTCCCATTAGATTGTTATCGAGATAATAACAAGGTAGTGTAATCTTAAGATTACATAACAGTTTAAATAAACTTTTTGAGTAACGGTTATATAACAGTTTTAATGAACTTTTCTGTAGTAATGTACTTGTCGATAGTAGCAAGGGGAAAAAATATGACTAGCACAAATTCTTCCTACTCTCTCTTTTTTAAACAAATTTAAATACTATCATTTTAGCTATATTAAAAAGTGTATATAGTCGTATATGTTTTAATAAGTGGTTTAACTTAAATCTGACCGTCAATTAACTATTCTTAATAGTGTAACAGTAACTAAAACGGTTCAACAAAGAAATTAATATAATCTAATTTTTCAATTTGATTTGATGTACTCATTTGAGCCATAAATTGATTAAAAATATATTCATGTATAAAGTGTTTGTGTGCTCTATATTTTTAAGCATTCCACCACTCATCACCGCATACAAAATGAAGCTACACATTACACATGTTAAAATTTATTAAAATAACGATTTTTAATTAAAAATTGCTTTATAAAAAGGAAAAAAATATTGAAATTTTTTAAAGAAATGAGATGATTTTAAAATTGTAGTTCGTATAAATAAGTTATCTGAATGTGGTTTATTTCGGACTTATTTGAAAATTCTACGTCAAAAGTCAAACCATGGTACCCCGGTAACAAAATCGGTAATTTAACTGTCTGTATCGTCAAAAGTATGACAGAATTACTCCAGGTTATGTTTTAAATTACTCCAGGTTATGTTTTAAATTACTCCAGGTTATGTTTTAATAGACCTTTAAATCTCGATGCGCCGTTTGTGGAAGTCCAGGAAGAGTGGTATCAATTCTACAGTGGTGTTTAAATAGTATAAAAAAATTATTTATCTCTAAATAGTAATCAATATAATTTATTAATTAATTATAGTTCTATTCCTCTTAAATATCAAAAAATATCTGAGTTTGAATTATAAAATCGGTAATTTAACTGTCTGTATCGTCAAAAGTATGACAGAATTACTCCAGGTTATGTTTTAAATTACTCCAGGTTATGTTTTAAATTACTCCAGGTTATGTTTTAATAGACCTTTAAATCTCGATGCGCCGTTTGTGGAAGTCCAGGAAGAGTGGTATCAATTCTACAGTGGTGTTTAAATAGTATAAAAAATTATTTATCTCTAAATAGTAATCAATATAATTTATTAATTAATTATAGTTCTATTCCTCTTAAATATCAAAAAATATCTGAGTTTGAATTATAAAATCGGTAATGTAGAAATGATTCTTTATATATATTATTTGATATTGTATACTAGAGATTCTGAAAAGAAGGGGGGGGGGATGTATCCAATCCGGCGTACAACGCGCACTTTTAGCACAAAAAATAAGATCGAAATTTACCGGTGCACGTTATACGCTAGATATGAAAATGAAGCTTCAAAAATATATATAAAGAGAAGTTAGCAAAGAAAAGAATTAACTTCTACATATATCAAAAGATTCTAGTATTAAAAGTATCCTATTTTTTTCCTAAAGTTTGGAATAATACCTCGAATAAGTGACTTCAAAACATAAACGCATTGCGCACGTACATTTCAGGTTTCTTCGTAAAAAAAGGGGGTGCATTATACGGCGAATATACCTAAAAATTAAAAATTGCAACTTGAAAGTGGGGGTGCGCGTTATACGCCGTATTATACCGTACATTTTTAGGCATCTAAGTGCATTGACCCACCTGAAATTTCTTTTCTCGCCCCAGTTACAGAAGCTTTATGCTCAAATGAATTATTATTGATAAAGTTAGTTTCTATATTCTATATATAGTTTAAAGGAAAATAATTCCTTTTCATTTATTTCGAATCTTTTATGTTCAGGGACAACAAAAAGAGAAATAAGCATCTGAAGCTTCTCTTCTAAATAATATAAGAAATTATTGAATTTGTTAAAAAAATGGGTTTTTTGTGTAGAAAAGAACAGGTATAAGAACAATTAAGTAAAATTTAATTTTTATGGCTTTCCTGTTCTATTCGTGGCCGGCATTATTTGTGTTGATTCATGGGTTTAAGTCCAAGTGCCACTAAAGACCCATCAAGTTGAGGGGTTGATTAACATTAAATTTGTTAAGCTTCAAGGGCTTTACGTGACGTTGTGTGGAAGTTTGGAGAGTGAAGTATCAGCTCAGGTATAGTCCTCGGCACTTGACCGAGACTCAAAATAGCGAGTTTTGTCGCCAGTTGCCATCATGTTTCTTTAAAATGGGACTTTAATAAACAATAAATCAAATCTATTCTGTCTCTGAGTCATATATAGAAATTTTTTGTAAAAATAATATAATGTAGTAATTCTAAGTTAAATGTGGATCTTTCAGTCATCTTTTCTCAATTTCAGCATTTCAAAGATTAGCTTGGTTAGAATAGAAAAAAGAAACTGTTCTGAAAAAGAGAAGAAAGAAAGTCTCTTTAAGCAGATGGCTGTAAACACTGCTCATTGGTATCTTATGTGCCATTTTATGGTCTTCTGTTGAACATAAAAAAAAGGATCATTCGCCTACAGCTTTGGAAACCAGTTTTGTGTGGTCTTCAAAATTAATCCTTGTCCAGTGTTTGAGAATATGTATTAATTACATATATATTCTTTGCAAACGCAAGTTGCTTGAAATTTAGCTCTTAGACAGTTGTTCCCGAGTAACGTATTAACGTAAACTTCACAATAATGCTTCGTTTTACATTATTATCAGTTAAATACTACTTAAGTTTATGGAATCGTATATTAGCATTCTCATTCTAGACTATAACACACATTAGGTGCTTTCTTATGTAAATATCTTTAAACTTAGCTCTGATATTTCAGTACGATACACGAAAGAGAAGTTAACAGGAAATATAACTCAAGAGAAAATAATGAATTTTCCTGATAGTTCTTCGCCGAAAACTTCGTCACACGTTTTAAGATTTTGCTCAATACAAGGTTGCGATTGCATTCTAAACCTTGTATGTTGTTACAATGTCACTAACAAAAGAGTTGGGGAACTGAATTTTATATGGTAGCATAAAGCTGTTTGATATGGAAAAGGAAAAAAACAACATTATAAAGAATTGCCGAACCTGAATGACTGTATTAGTGATTGATATACAGAAGTCAAACACACACTTGCAGTAAACTTAGCGAAAATTTAAAGAAGAAATTGCAAAAAGTAAAATTTGCTTTTAGGATTGTTTTCGTTATACTTATTAGTTGAGAGCATTTGATTTATTGCACGTGCGATTGTAGCAAACATGCAGTGAGGATCACAGGAACGTGAACAAAAAGGTAACGGATTTTCAGCTAATAGGTGAAGCCCTGGGGTTTGAATGCATGAAAAACGTGCTGGAATGCCAGTGGTAATAGCTAGGATTCAAATTGAGTATTAGGAGGCGGATTTATGTATTTAATATTTATTTAATTTAATTGCCTTGTAGAGAAAAATGAGTTGCATTTATTAATGAAACACAGATTTGTGTAATGTATTACATTCTTCAACATCTAGTATATCATGAATTTTAAACTGGCATTTGGGATTAAAAAACTTAGTTTTTATTTTTAAAATAATATCAAATAAATAATTTTAGTTAACTGCGTAATTTTAACAATTTTTTTTTTATTTATTATAAAAAAGCGTTACTGGACGATTAAAATGACTCATTGCTAATTGCTTGTTTAAAACGCTGCATAAAGGTATAAAAAGAAATATGTTCTGTAACACTAAACTTAATGCTAATTCATGGTCAGTATAACTGACCATTGTTTTATTTATTTAAGTTTACTAGCATTTGTTATCCTATGTTTTAAAGGAAAAAACACTACATGCATTTGACATTTAGGTTCAAAAATCACAGTGGTGACGATCGACCGCAGACGATCGAAGAAATTCCTTTTTCGACCCTTTCTGTGTCACCTGGGGTTTAAAAACCAGCTTTAGAGTAAACCAAAATGCCATCTGTTTCTATGTTAAGAATAGAGTTGTTTACAGTGTAGTAGAGAGAATATTCAGGTTCAGTAAACTGCGAAACGAACTTGTAATATAAATCGAACTTGTAAAAATAAAAATATTCCGTATATGTTTGCGTTCTTCTACCTACATCTTAAGTCGTTAACAAAACTTAAGTTTTACTAAATACTACTTATATAAGTAGAACAAGTAATTTATGCCATTAACTTATTTACTGTTACTTGGTATTACTTGTATAGATAGTAAAACAGTAGTGTTTACCCAGCACTTAATGTATGCATTTTATTTTTTACATATTTTTAAATTTGCGTGTTTCTGTGTATTTGTATGGCTTTATTACTTTTAGACTGCTTAAATACCAGAATATAATTTATTAGTTTGTATATTTATTTAAATAAATATTTTTTTTCTTTCCGAAGTATTTAAATTTGCTTAAAAAAATGGGATTTTGATTGTTTGTTTTTGCCTTTTTCGTTATAACTTTGTATCAACTTTAAATTCTTTTCATATTCATTAATCTTATTCATTCAGATTCATTCTTTAAACTATCTTTGGATTGTTATTAAACCATTATATCTTGTAGAAACTCTTTAAAATATGAAAATATTCAATGGAAAGAGATTGTGCTGAAGGAAAATTAATAAATCCATTTTCTTGAATTCTTATGCATTCATTTATCTGCCTCTTAAACAATTTTAAAATTTCTCTTGTCACATCATTCAGTTTATAGAGCAATATTTTCCTACTTAAGATTAGTTTTGTCAACATCGCATGTAAATGCGCAATTCTTACGCATCGAACAAAACTTCAAGCTTTACTTTTAAGTTGAATTTAACCGAAAACTTTGATGCCATTTCCAGTTTTGGAATTATGCCCTTTTCTTCGCTCCAAATAGATGCAACAGTGCATTTTCTCCGTTTGAAAAGACCATTTTCAATCTAGACTTCCACGTAATTTTTCCGGAAACCTTTTCGTGGGGGTACTCGCTGTTGAATTATCCAAATTACTTTTCCGATAGTTTATCTAGTTTGAGAATAGTAGGGGAAAAGAGAGTAGAGGGTCGAATCAATAGACCGCGTCTTGTCTGGAGGGAAAGAATATGAAAACTGATTAAGTTACGGATCTGGCAACTTCCACCATTTTCGTTTGTGCTTCCGTTACGCACTCGTTAATTCCTTTTAAAACTTCTTAATCCATTGTTTTTTCTCTCTTTTGTCTTCCGATTGCTTTTTTTCATTATTAATTTGTGGTTTGCAACTATGGACCTTTGTTTTCTGTATGTGTCTAGTCTTCTGTGGAGGTCGCTTGCCCAATGCTCTTGTTGAATTCGCTGTGGTTTAAAGTAACGGGACTCAATGGCGCGAAAGAGTTACTTCTAATTAGGAATGCTAATTATTTAAAAGGTTAAATTTAAAAAAATAAGTTAGTTGACATGCGTCTCGGATGCCCGTGTCAAAATTAAATTACTGAAAGTTAAAGATGATACAGATGACCTTTGTTTCTAGTGTGTTCTGTAGTTAAGTGTAAATAATTTAATTGTCACATTAAATCCGGAAGTACAGAAACTTTTATCTCATTCTCAGAAATAATTATATATTTTTTAAAGGAATTCCAGATGATTTAAAAAATATTTTCTTTTCTACAATTAAAAAAAGCTCTTCATTGCAGTTAATTCTACAGTAATTCTTCCACAATTCAGTCATTCAGAAAAATTTTCTGGATGCAATGCCTTTTTAATGTCGCTGCCATTAAGTGTCTCGAATGTCTATATATTCCACTCCAGAATTGGACGCCTATTTGTGTTGTTTGTGTTTTTCTTTCATTTAAGTCGTCTATGTTCTTTTTTTTTTAAAAAAAAAAAAGAAAAAAAAAACCCTGCCTTGATTATCATTGTTTCAAGATATAAACTATTACAGCTGTCACATAATATAAATAAATAAAATTTTCATTTACAACTAATTTAACATTTTTTTTTATTTAGTCAACAGTTGTAACCATATGGATGTAATAAAAGTAGTCATTTTCGAAAAACAATTGTCGTTTTCATAAATCTGTATGTTTATAGATTTTTAAAATAAGTTTTCACTTTATGCCGAGTGAAGTAATTAAAAAAAATTTTTCTCTAGGAAAAAAATAACGTATAAGAAACATTTTCAAACGAAATTAATTCGTATCAGAGGTTGTTTTTGCAGAACGTTTTCTTATGCTTTATAGCGATTATTTTTTCACTCTTCAAATTTTCGGCTTAAAATTTTTTTACTTTTCTATGATTTTATTTTTCATTGTATTTTTGAAATAATCGAGAGAGTTTGCAGCTATTTGATTCTATATTTTATCTATCTATATATTGCCTTCATTTTAAGCGATGCAATCAAAACATTCCTGTAATATTTTTTTAATTTCAAAAAAATTGTTTTAACATGAGAAAAGCCATTTCTTTTTACAATAAGTAAAACGAATAATTTTACACCTTTTCAAGAGGAAGCTGTATTGAAGAATTAAATTTGAGCAAAAGTAGTAAAATTTTGTTGTTTAATATTATTTCAATGATATACACGTTTCTCCGTAAAAGTCGTAGATAATTAGAAATTTCTTAAGAAAAAATTACTAATTATTAGAATTATTTCTAAGAAATACTCTGATAGATCACTGTCTTTCTGTTTGAAATTATTTTTGTTTAGATGTATTAGATGATACTTATTAAAGAAATTATCAATGGAATGTGCGAAGAAATTAGCAATAAACAAAACGAGTAATTACAAATGCCTTATGAATTTTTTTTCATAGTTAATTACACATAATATATATAAAACAAGTTTCAATTTTTATGTTTCTAAACCTATCAATTCAAATTAAATTTGAGGCTATAAATAATTAATGAGCGGCACACAATTCTTAAATGAACTTTATTTTGCATAAGAAATGGAGTTGATATACATTAAAATGGATTAAAAAAGCAAGCTTTCACAAGAACATTAATCTATTCTCGGAATTCAAAAACAATATTTTTCTTTGTATTTTGCTTTTTGTAAATATCATTAATGCATAAATGATGTATTATATGTCGGAGTTCAATGTAAAAATTAAATTAAACTAAACCTTCTTTAAAATATTAATACCCCATTTTCTTTTCATTAATTTTGTCTCTTTTTGTCATTTTTTTAAAAAAAATTAATTTGAATTGCTCTGTGTAATTAGTTTTTTGCCATCAGTGGACAAAAAATAATAATAACAATAATATACTTATTTTTTAAAACAATGATTTAAAAACCTGATGGTTAAGTGTAAGTGGAGGTATGAGAATAATTTTTACAAAGAGAGCTATTTTAAAAATGGCAAAAAGCAGTTGGTAACCTAAAAAATAAATGGTTCCTTTGTAGTAGTATTTTCGTTAGTATCTTGTGGCAATATATATATTTTCCTTTTCAAACGAGCTAGTTTTTTTTATTTTGTGTACATCGTTACCTTTAGATAAAAGTAGGATGTCAAAGGGCAACTAAACTTCTGCTCAATACAACTTCCAATACCCATTTTCAGTAATAATTTTAACTTGACTAAAGCATTTAAATAATCTGAAACACTGATTCGAAAAGTTGATGCTTGACCATTTTATTCTGGTTATTGATTTTAAATATATCAATATCTAGCAATTTTTTAACTGTAAAATATATATTGTGCTTCTGAAATATTTTTTAAAATACAAAGATCAGGTGCATTTTGTTGGCTTTTATCTAATAATGCAAGAGCTTAGATGCTTAGTTATAAAAGCTTAAAAGTTAATAAGTTAGAAATTGGACAGTTAAGAACATTATGAAGAAGTAAAACAAAGCATTGCCGGTGAAAGCAAAATTCTTAATTATACTTTCTCCAGAATGGTAACAAATGTAAGCTCTTTCAATTATCCTTTGGTAATGTTCTTTTGTGAAATGTGTCGTTACAAATAAATGCAAGCACTTTTATATTACGTTTCACTAACAAAAATGCGCTTCTTTTGTTTTTGACTGCTGAACTTCTTTAAAAAAAAGCAATTGTCGATTTCTATAACACCACACCTGTGTTCCAGTTTGAATCAAAACGCTTTCGTTTTCCGTTTCGATTGGGGAATTGCAGGTCTCATAACCGGTTAGCTTTTCTTTTATTCTTACGATTCATTTTTTTAAAATTTCACAATGCTCAAAAGGGTGAATTCTTTTTCACGCCATTCTGTCACTTGACAAATCTTAGGAAGTGATGAAACTGTTTTCTGTGTTATTGTTTTCAAAATATCGAAACTTTTCCTTAAAAGTCCGTTGCAGCTAGTTGCTATTTGGGACAGTAATTCATCACGATTAATTAAATATGATAGCGTATATTTTTAAAAAAGTCTTTAAAATGATGGCAAACGTGCGTTTACTGTGTATATGTTACATTTCGATAAAAATTTTAATGTGTTTTGTCTCATAAGTCTTATACTATATTTTATAATTTTTCAATGGGGAAATGAGTGAATAAATTTGATCGATTTGCTACTTATATTCTTAAGTAAACATACCTTGCTCATGAAAATGAGATAAAGATATTAATAAGTTACACACTGCCTTTTGCAAGCTTCATCCTGGTAATGATTAAATAAATGGCAGGAAAGGATTAAAGGTAAAAAGGGACGTTTGATCCAAACTACACCCTTTCTCTAGAGACAATGATGAATGTAAATTTGGTAACTTATATAGATGTTATTTATATTAAATAAAAATTTCATACAGGAAATTCTACTTGCAAACATTGGAAAGTGTTCGAATCATTCCGCATTTATGTTCAATTCACAAATAAATAAAGATACAAATGACGCTTTTTGAAATTCGAAAATAAAAGTTAAGTGGTTAAATTTGTTTGAATTGGTTTTCAATGTGTGAAATTAATGTTATCTTTTAGAAGCTTCCTGGAATGGAATAAGAATCAAAATTTTTGTGTTGAGTGTTAGGAAGGCGAAATGCGCCAAAAACTTTTTTATTTCACGTGTAACCGTAATTCTGTTTATTGAAATGTTTGGCGTGTGTGATTTAACATAAAATTAAAGATGTACAGAACTTTTGGCATTTGCGATTTCTTTCTACTTTTCTGTAATGTATCAAATACTGAAAAAAAAATGATTGAAGACGGAGTAAAACTTTTTGTTGGAAGTGACAATAATCAGCAGTTCGTGTGGAATTCTTGTTAAAGTACCTTATGGAGTTACTTTACTGAGAAAAAATAAGTCGAAGTGAATTTTGCTAAGCGAATGAAAGTTTCTTCAAGATTAGTTTGAAATTCAACTTACGTAGTTCAAGAAAGTAATATTTAGAACCTTTTTTGAAGCGAATTCCTCACTAGCGAACATGATTTTTTTCTACTACTGATAATTAAAAATGAGTCAATGACCTAATCCGTTATCTTTCTTTGCTGACTCGATTTTATCTTCAGTCCCGACGGCCCTTACAAAGAACTAAAACCATGTATGGTCTCCTTTGTTAGTCAAAAACCATTTTCTTGCATGTCTTCTTAAGTTCGCTTCAATTTGTTTCTTTTTCCAGAAACAAAGAAAAAAGAGGCCTATAAATTTATTTCATACTTACAGTAGATTAACTGAAACTAAACCCTTCCAACTCTCAAGTGATCTCTCCGTTATCCTTTAAAAGGCAAAAAAGCTAGAGAGGAGACATCATCTCAGAATAAGCACATAATTCAAGGCACGCATCCTCTTCTAACTCCTCAAGAGATGCGACTCTCTCAGTTCGTTTATCTTATTCTCCTCATTTGTCTCTTGCAATATTTTTTATTCCCTCCTCCTCATTATTATCGTCTCTGTTGCTCCCGCACCGGAAGTCGAGCATTGCACCAGAGTATGGGCCTTCCGAAAGGATCATTTTTTCGTGTTCATTTGTTCTTTTTGGGCGTCTGGTAGCAAGCAGCAGCACTACCAACTCGGAGGTTGACGTCATGAAGATTCGCCCACGCGGGAAGACAACTCTACTCATCCGTTTCTTATAGGGCGATGCCAGAGATCTTTCAGGGTCGTTAGTCACATTTTTCTTGTTTATTTTTGGTGTGTGTCGAGTTTGTTGTGCCGTCATCGTTCAAATTGGAGGAGATGCATTAATTATGGATTACAAAGTATTGTAACTTTTCTTTCAGTTTGGTTAGTTTAAGAAAAAGAGTGACGTTTCTGGTTGGTACTTTATCGAATCAAATAAGGTATTTTAAAGAATGGTTTTTTTATTTGTTGGATGAGAGTGAAAAGAAAGTCGAATGGTCGTGCTGTTTTAATTAATAACATCTATTAAATGTATTTCTTCTAAGTATTGCCCTGATTTCTTATGTCGGTTTTGTAAACAGGTTTTGAATCATGCTATGGTATTTTCAGAAGAACCTTTGAATATATATTTCTTCAATTACAGAAACTAAACGCGCATTTTTAAATAATGCACAAAAAATTCTTAAATTTGATTTTCGATTTTTTTTTTTAACAAAAAAATGACTTCACTTTGGTCTTTGTTATTTTTTATTATAATTTTTGTGAATTTATGAAAAAAATAATTGCCGACAAGGTAATACAGGTGTTGGAAATTTCAGGTACTCTTTTACAGGTGTTGAAAATTTCTGTGTGGTATGTGTGATCTTGTTAGTAAACCGAAAATTCGGAAAGTTGCTATTACGTAATATCAAAATAAAAGAATCATTATGGCATAATTATTTAACTTTGTAAACATTGAAATGAAATTCACTATACTAGGAGTTACGATTGAGATAGGTTATTTTCACAATTCACGTTTCTCCAGAAAGAAAAATGTCCATATATTTTTAAAAACAGTTTGCTTCATCATCTGATATTTGTATGTAACCTCTTCTTTCCTTTTCAAATTAACTATCTAGAAATGTAACGGATCTTTCTTAAATTTTTGTATTCGTGCAATGTAAATTGTTCTTTAGTATTAAATGTTTATCTCAAGCTACGCTTTTTTAAGATAATGTAAGACTAGTGGCGCACACAAAGGGGGGTCCGGACTACACCCCCAAAAAAAAAAACCCTTGATTTTTTTTCCGATTGATTATAATTCTAAGTACATAGTACGTAAAATTTAATTACGTATTTGTTATTAATGGAAAATTTTATTAATTAATGCTAATTATTTATTCAATAATTAGTTTTTTACTGTGTTTTGTTCCCGAAAATCGACAAAATCAAAAGGAGCGATCCCGACCCCCCCTCCCTTTGAAAAATTTCTGTGTGCGCCACTGTGTAAGACCAACATTATTATTAGGAACGATGCATTGAGATAGAATACTTTCTTCTAGGAACACACAAACGAGGAAAAAGGCAATGTATATTACATACAAATTCGAATTAATACCATGATAAAAACTTAGTTGAAATATATCTTGTCTTGTCTTATTTTGTAACAAAATTATCTTACTTTCTTTTCACTGGGAATGTTTAGCGTTGTTTTTCGAACTATTAAAAGCGGCTCTTTTATGAGATTAGATTCACTTTAAGAGACGATTATATTTAAGTTAAAAAAACTTTCTCAGTTAATTTTAAGTAACAGGGTTGTTTCCCCTTTTTATTTAAGCTCTTTCTGACAAGGAAGCAAGGTGTTAGCGTTTTTTGATGCCACTAAAAAAAACCTCTTTCAATGTCAGGGACTAAAGTGTAATGTCTAGAACTAAAAAAAGACACTATTTCCCGTCTGACTACTGTTTCTTCTGAGACGACCCAGGCTTATTTAAGAAGCACTTTATTTTTAAAACTAGATTCGGAATTCTTTGACGTCTGTCATTGAACACTTTTCCGGTTTCAATTCCAGCATTGATGTGTATCAGACAAATAAATTCAAAGAGGTGTTAAGTTCCTTATTTTCGGTGATGTCTCTGATCAACACTAGTTTGACTGTATTTGTATGAAGTTGAGGTTTTTTTTAAAAAATTTTTTTGCGTATCATTCAGGTGCGCAAAATAAGAACAGGGGAAAAAAGGCTTAACGTCGTATGTTTGAATGTGAGTAATCTTTGTTGTCGTGTTATTCGTCTGACACGCCATCATTCCTATTGTTTTTATATTTTTAATAATTAATCGGTGGAAATAAAAACTGGCATTAGACTATATGCTGTGTTTGGATATAAATTATTTCTACAGTCTAGACTTAGGTGTACTTTTATTGTTTTATAATAATTTAATTAATTTCGCATGCAAAAAAAGCTTAGTAAGATTATTTTTTGGATTTTGGTTATTCGAAATAATTTAAGTTATGTACATTTTTCATCTCCCGTTTGAATAAAAGTAGTATTAGTTTAAAATAAATTCTTAATTTTTTTTAGTAATTTTTTCCTTTATTGTTTTTTATATCCTTTTATCCACTTTAAGAACATGCATGAATTTTCTTATGATGCTTTTATTGTGTGTGCTGTTCGTTTATTGTTTAGTTTACTCTTCTTATCAGTTTTTATTTTTTAGTAGGAGAAAATAATCTTAAACGTATGTAACTATTTCAATAAATTTTGTTGCTGTTTAAGATCCAACACATCTAAAATTAAGTCTTAAGGCTGTATTCGTCAAATGTCAAAGAACATGAATTACACCCGAAGACAGAAAATGCCTCATTTTTCGTGAAATTTTGTAACATTGTAATCACACATTTGTTTATAATACAGCGTTTAAAATTTCAAAATATTCCATAAATAACCACAGTTTTCATTATAACATGTGAAGGGGAAGCTCACTTAGCATTATGGTATAGGAGAAAAATGGCGAACATGTTTTACAGAAAAAAATGCGTAGTTTCTGATACAAATGATTTGTATGATAAAATAATTGAATTTCATAGCAGTGGTCCCCAACCCCCGGTCCGGGGACCAATTCACCGGTCTGTGAATCAAACAGTATCGGACCCGCACTAGGGGTTGATTAAATTATTACCATTGTATTTACTGTAGTGTATTTCTCTCGGGTTTATGTGACTTTCCATGGAAACTAGTTTATATATTCCATGTTAAAACACTATGTATTCACTTTTTAGTGTAATTGTCTTTTATTCTGAAGGGATTTAATTAAAATTATTAGATCAAAACAATCAACTCTTCCCCCTCCCCAGCGGAGCGCGGTAAAATTATGAAATGTTGAAAGGCCCACGGCAATACAAAAGTTGGAAACACTTCTCTACAGCAGTGGTCCCCACACCCCTGGGCGGTACCGGTCCGTGGACCAAATCATGCCAGGCCGCCCAAGAAACATAAAATGATTTCATTATTTGTAGCGTTCTAATTTATTTGGTTAAAAATTTAAATCACTTTGTATTCATTTTTGATGCTGCTGTATTCAATTTTGAAGGCATGTTTAAATGCAATTAAATTAAAGGTTATATTATCAAAACAATCTAAAACACAAGCAATCATCGTCCCTCTCCCCATCAACGGGCCGTGGTAAAATCATCAAACATTGATTGGTCCGCTGCGATAAAAAGGGGGGAGAAGCCCTGCTCTGTATAGAATAGCAAACCCAGAATATGTTATTGTTGGGGTACTTTTATATCTGAAAAAATATTCCAAATTAGGGTTCTATTCTTTAACACTAAGCGAAGACAGCTCTAAGAGTTTGGGACCCAGAAAGATTTTTTTATAGACAAACAAAGAATTTGGGAAATAATTTTTCAAAAAATGTTGAAGAAAACAAACACTGCTATATCAGAGGTGGGCAACTATTTTGGCTCGAGGGCCCCTTTGAGGAAGCGGAGAATACCGGAGGGCCGCACCTTTTTAAAATAATTGCATTCATTGCATTCATTAGTCAACTTTGTATCTCAGAAAAGGTATGCTATGTACGATATATATCAATAAATAAAAGTTAAATAAAATATAGTGGCAAATTTATTCAATTTATTTACGGTGCTAACTTCATGTCAACAATAGCTGCAAAGCCTGTTTAATTTTAAAATCAGTTTAATGAGACAGATGTACCCTATCACATTTTTCTAGAAATTTTTGTAATAAAGAGTGAAATTGCTTGTTGTGAAATTTTCATCACAGCCTGCAAGTTAATGAAGCCAACTTACATTTATGTTTTCTCATGTTAATCTTCACACACACACACAAATGGTTCAAAAATATATGGAGACCAAAAAAAAAAAGAACATTTTCTGTGTATTTGGTTTTCTGATTTTCTTTGTGGGCTACTAGTGTTGCCCACCGTGCTATATATCATAACATTCAGATCGATAAAATAGCCTTTTTATGAAGCAGTAAAATGTTCTTATTAAATACCCCGGTTCATTACTTCATATAAATTAGATTCTCATACATAAGGTGTTTATTCGTAATGCAGATAGTCTTGATTTAATGACGTGGGGGAAGAGGGAAAAAAGGAATGAAAATCTTATGAGTCTCCTTAGACGTTTGGGTATGTGATGTCATTCGTTGAACCTTTCTAACCGTCGGAATATGCAGATGTTTATATTTACGAGTGTTGATTCGTCACAAGCACATAAATTACAATTCACTAAAAAAAGAGATGGCTTTGCCCTTGGCATTCTGAACACTTGTTGATACAGTCGCCCGTTGTGTTGACGTATGAGTTACACTTGCCCTCTACCTGCGATTCGTCATAATTGGCTTCATGTGGAGTTGGTTACCTGTCGAATGTGGGAAGACTGAGGGTGGAGATGGTTCTCTGTAGGGGGTGTTAGTTTCTTTTATATCGTCTGAGGATTTGATTCTCCTGACTTACGACCCAGGATGTGAAGAAATACGGTTTCGGTATTATTTCGTTTCTCCTATTTCTCCGTGTTTCTCAAACTGCGGGATGCTTTGTTGACTTGGTTAAAAGATCGGAACAGTTTGAAGAGGGAGGAATTGGGGATGTCTGTAGATTTGACATGTTTATGGAAGTATTTGTTATACAAGAATTTGTCACGCATGTTTGTTCACCTTGCATACGTGAAATTGGAAATTGATTTAAAAATTGATTCGTTCTGTTGTGTCTGTGTATATATTCCTTCTATTTTGGATTCATACGAGCCTTTTTTTTTCCTTTTCAATTTTTTAAAGGTTGTTGCCTAAATTTCATCTGTAATCAAGTTTCTGTTTTAATAATTGTAAATACTCTTCTTTAATTAAAATATAGTTTTATTCCATAGGTTTTTGTAATAAATAAAAGTGAATTATTTAGATTACTTTTTTTTACTAATAAGTTATTTTCTACTTTGAGAATTTTTTTTTTGTATTTTTATACTTATGTTCTATATTCGGAAAAAATATTCTGTACAAAAAACATTTATAGTTTTCAATATTTTTTAGCTATCGAAAACTGTAAACAAAATTTAGTTTTGCTTTTTTTTTATCTTTATCTTTGTTAAATTATCTGAAATAGTTATCTGAATACTGTACACGTTCTTTTTTCGGACGCTCTCTCCTTCCCAAAGAGGGGTTCCAATTGACAGTCCCCCACCCGTAGGAAGTGCAAGGTCACTGACCAAAAGGGGACAAAGAGAAAGAGAACGACTTGCGACGTTGTGTTAACCACACGCCATTTGAGTGTAACCACATTATATTGTGTGAAAAAATAGAGTGTATACAGACCTCTGAGAAGTTGTTCTGCTTTAAACTCATGTGAATTTACTTTACTGTGAATAACCTCTTGTGACCACATAGGAGTAATAAATCTTTTTAATTTTAAGATTGATTAATATCCTAAAAAGAACAAAATCTGATCTGAGGGAAACAAGAAAATGGAATTATTTTAAGTCGAAATAATGGAAATGTATTCACTTAAGGAATTGGAAATGCATTTGTCGATATAGCTTTTTTCAATTATAATTAAAGCTTATGGAATTTGCGGTATTAAGTTTTTTTGAAATATGCAGGGTGAACCAAAATTTTTACCCTGATTATAAAAATTACTTACAAAGTAATCGTTTAATGTAATAATGTAACTTTTGTACCATTGAATAAGTCAGTTTTAGTAGGGTTTCTTTTAAGTAAATAGCGTGGATGTGTCCCATCCAGAGTAACTCAGGGGAAGATTTGTATGGAAGACATTAATTTTTTTTGACGAAATGGCGTCGATTCAAGAGAAAGCCCAATAAATGCTTCGGTTTTACGAAATGAATCTTCCTGGAAGTGTCAACAGTCCTACGAAAGCAACTTGTGAAGTATCATGTGAATTTCAAATATCGCGAGCAAGTTTGGTTAGATTTTTTCCATCAAATGCTTTGGTTGCCTGCTTATAAAGTGCAAGACATGTTAAAGAACACTTGGAGGGATATAGGATCCCGCTTAGACATTTTACGAGCTCTTATTTGTGCACACGTTGAAATTTATTGAAGTAAATGGTTTTATAAAAAAAAATTAATAGTAGTACTTACAATATATCCAAACTAACATATGTCTAATTATAATGGTTTGAGTAATAGTCTTAATTATAATTGGGCAAGACTTTTGCAACCTTATTTTTTCGTTTTTAATTCATAAACAAAATTTTTTATTAGTGTCTTTGAAACGCATTAAAAAAATCAAGAGCCATCAAAGCAATTTTGAATATTTATGAAAAGTTTAAATGCTTGTTATTAATCTCTGTTTTTCACGCTCTCAATTAATATTAATAAACGGATTAAATGATTTAATTGTTGTTTATAATCTGGTAACAAAAACAATAAGTATCGCTGTATTTTATGAAAAAAAAATCTTATAAACGATTCATTGTTATACTCTTAGGTTTGTATATCAAGAGATACAGAGTGGCGAAATTTCGAAAATGTTATTTCAGTTCATTATGTGTAAAATGATAGTTGAAAAAGATCTTCATATACTTTTCATTTAATCTGTATTCTATATGTTCCTTATTTTTTTAATTCTCTTAATGAAAAATCATTTTTCTTTTTCTTCCGCTCAGGTGGGACACACCCTTTCATTATCATAAGCCGTTTCAGTGTTAGATGATATTTCAGGGTCAGAAGAACAACATTTTAATGCTTCGAATAGTATAAAGGCTTCAGAAATCGATACGTTCTCCGTTAATAACTGGCTAGTTGACTTTTTCACTCATTGCTGGCTGTATATATAGATTACAGTTACATGAATGTCTTACTTTTTTTTTAATTCAAGTAACAGATTCATTTTTCAATGTTCAGTCTAGAATAGCTATACCTTACCTCCCATTTGCACTTCAATTTCCAATCATTTGTCTTTAAAAAAATCATTAATTACAAAAAAACTTACAGTATTTTCCATCGAAGAACTTTGAACTATTTTGAAGGACAGTGGCGTAACGGAGAATATCAGGTCCTCTCCCCTTGCAAAATCAGGTTTTGGGCCCCAAGCCGATCTTACAAAGGGGCGCAAAACCATAATATAACATGCTTTGGGCCCTCTAGAATCTTGCCTCCCTCACCGCGATGCGGGGGTGTACGTTATGCCACTGTTGAAGGACTTTTATTAGGACCGTGAAAACAAATTACTTCCTGAGAATGAAAGTATACTGTTCTGTATATTTAATATTCCATCTACGTTTTATTTTAACCATTTAGTAAAATTATTATCACTTGTTATCCTTTTTTACTAAACAAAATGCCCCACTTAAAATAATGTTCTCATCTTTTCCATTTTTACATAAAATATAAACTTTTTATTTTGAGATGTACGCGTTTTTTGTATGTGAGACTATTAAAATGTAATTGCATTCGTTGTAGTGTGGTAATAACTGTTTTGAAATTTATACAGGTTCTGTATATGGCGAGACAGAATTAAGTACTATGTTTAATTTACCATGTTTAGATGTCTTATATTTGCAATTGTTAAGGAATTTATATGCATATTAATAAATGATAAAAAGCTAAACTTACAACAGAAAACTTCAACAACAACAACAAATTACAGTTTAAAAATGCTTTTAAACTGAGATAAATATTTGATATTGCGCTAAAATATTATGAAAAGCTTGTAAAATACAAATAAATCATTTTCTAAATTATTTTATTCTTATTAAAAATGTACTAGTTAATATTCTGCATCTATGTGCAATATAAATAAATGATAATTGTAGAGATTTAAGCACAATTTAGAAAAGCTGAATATCAGTATAGCTTTATTTTTTGGGTAGGGGTAGTAAAAACAGTTTCAATCATTTTAGATGTATTAAAACGCGATAAGTGGAAAAAAAAATTCTCAAAGTTTCTAATCCTGAAAAAAATATTTTTTTTCTAATTTTTTACTTTAATGAACTTATTTCCCACTTGGCTAGTCGTCTAGACTTTGACCTAAATTGATCAAACAAATCTGGATTTAAAAATAATCCTCTTTCAATTACTCTTTCTTTAAAACATTTTTTTATCTTATACGGTTTGATTTTTTTTATATCTAAAATCCTTTCTTTTTATTTGCCCCATGATGCTTTTAATATTTATTTCATTTTAACACTTGTAAAAAATTCTACTGCAACTCAAACATTTGAATTAAATAAAAAAATGTGCCGAAAAATTTATAATTTTAAAATATTTTGTGAAAAATTAGAAAAACATGATTTTGGTGTATTTATTGTCAGTTAAATATCCCGTGTAGTAATTACTACACACACATATGTAACACGTGTTGTTAAAGATACCAATTTTTAATTTACCTCCCAAAAGTTTTTTCTTTGTCTCTCAAAAAGTGGTCGCGGTGGCCTAGTGGCCATGGTCAGGAATCCGTGTCACGAATTGATGTACGTTATATCTGTCTAGCTCAAAGTCTTCACATTGACCTGGTCTGGAAGTTAGAATAGGTGATGCTAATTCAAGGGGTTATCTTCGTCATTTGACCATGGTTTAAAATTGTGAGGACCGTTGCCAATAGCTCTCTTGTTGCTTTATAATGCAACGTTTATTTACACTAACTATGTCTAAAAAAGTTGAATATTTAATAAAGAAAGGTATTAAATGTACCGTTTTAGTTTTAAAAGGAAAACCACAAAAATAATACTTAATTTTCTAAGAATTACTCCACAATAATACATTCAATTTGCTTATTTGTACAACTAACGCAAAAATAGAGAGCAATAAAAACTAATAATCGCCCTACAACCTTCGTCTATTGACTTTCTCCTTTCGAAATAAAGGTTTAAAAGATCATCATCTTCGTCATGTTCCCCACTATATTATTATTTTTGATGAGACCCAAACGAACAAAGCCGCTTTCAGCCCGACTCGGAATCGATGTTTATCCAAACTGATAATCCAATACGCCATCTCCAATTTTCTCTTCCAGAAATTGCATTTTTTTATGTCGGTGCGATGAAATGAAGGTTGACGAGAACCGATAACATGGAAGAAGTATCATTTTTCCTGGTACGAGGAAATAAAGCTTTTCAACACTGTACGTTTTCTTTTCTTTATAATGATTTTTTTTTAATTTGTTTCAAGAGGAAGACTTGTTTTGGGTATAGAATACCGAGGGACATTGTAAAAAGTAGGTAAAGAAAAGTAGAGAAAGAATATGAGATGTGTTAAGGGATTTTCAAATGGTTGCATAAATTTTACAATATTACCTGCAATAATATACTTTTATGAAAAATTGTTTGGTATTTGATGAGCTATAACGTTTCGCTCATCACATTGAGTATTATTATTTTTGGCGCTGTTCATAGGCATTAGATATTTTTTTATACATATGTTAAATTTTACCCTTTTCTAGGCTATTTATTGAAAGTGGTTTCAAAATATCGGAAGATTTGTATAAATAATAGGTTAGAGTGATGTTAATAAATTATTGATGGGACCACGTTAGGAACCGTAATTTTCAAAAAGCGTATAAATGAATAATTTCTTTCATATTTGGTATCAGTTGAATTAGAATATATATATATATATATATAATTCTCTTTTAAAAATATTATTAGAAGAAAACATTATTTAAATGCATTTTTTGGGGGGAGGGGCAAAAAATGAAGAAAGAATGACATATTTTCAGAACGTTTTTTTGTTATGTAAGCGCTTCTTTAATAATATTTTCCATGTATATATTTAGCTAAGGCTTCTGCACAGAACCTGATCTAAGATTTTTGAAATAGATAACGTAGAAGCGGATTTATTCCTAATTTAATTCTTCAGGGTACAGAAATTTTAACAAAAGCACCGATTATTATTTAAATTGATTGTAACTTTGAAAAATAATGTTAATTTTTCAAAAATCCTAGTTCTCTCAGGCTCTGTATAGAAATTCTAGCTATAAACAGGCAAAATATTATTATAAAAGCATTTTTCATAAAAAGATAATGTTTTGAAAATATGTCATTCATACTTTATTTATTTTTTTTTTTTTTTGCCAAAATATTACATTTGAATAATTTTTTCATGTAATAATATTCTTAAAACAATTTTATTTATATACTTTAATTCAACTGACACTAAATGTAAGAAAGTTACTCATTTATACGCATTTTCGAAATCATGGTTTCGAGCGTTGTCAGTTACTTTAATAATTAACATTTTAAAAATAATTGTGTACAGTAATTTATGCTAAACTATCAAACGGAATCTGAACTCTCAGTAACGTTGTTTAACCCGTATTTCAGTCTTTCATTAAATGCTCTTGCTAAGAAACGTAATAGCTGGACATTTGTAATGGGATACATAATTTTAGATATTTTTATGTAATTTTGTAGCTTTATCATTTTAAGAATTGTAATTTTATAATACTGATATAATTTTTATTTTCATAATCCTCATCTACTGAATAGATTATTTATGCTTATTAAATTATATTTTGAGTAATTACTCGTATTATAAATCCGGCCAGTAGATTTCATTAATTTTTCTATGTTTTAAGTTTTTTTATTTCTCAAGCATTACACCAAGTTCATTTACATGGTTTTTGACAATTGACTTAATTAAAAATTTTATTTTTAAGATGCCTATATTATGTGAAATTACATGAATATCGTAGTAACCTTAGTTTTATTCTAATACATGGGCTTTACTTTTATTTCATTAACTTTATTTTCTATTCGATAAGAAGAAATTACACAATCGTATGTAGTCATAAAATTAAAAAAAAAAAAAAGAAAAGGAAAACTATTCCAATTTTATGCTTCCAAAATCATTACCATTTTTGCCATTTTTCGAACAAAAAGATCAATTGTCGTTCTCTTACAGAAATGGAATCATTTTTGCTATTGAACTTATTCCGTTTCTGGGAATAGTCTATCATTTCTTCTAGATTGAAGTCGCGTAAAAATAATAACCCTGCTGGCGTATTTCTTTTGGAATTGATTAGTTCTAGACATAAAGTTAGTCTACCGTAAAGAAGTCTTGAATGAAAAATGAAATTGCAATCGATATTGCTATAGATTCTAAATGAAATCCTACTCCTTCATTGTTTTTGTGCTTCGAGTTCCTAATTTAAAAATCTACGTTCCAGTGTATAATGGATGCTTGGAATAGAATTGTTGCTATGCCACAGTGTAATGGTCGCAGTAAATTTTTACATTAATTCAAAAAAAAAAAAAATTCTCTCTGTAACTTCTTACATTCTTCTTTGTTAGTTGTTCAATTCGAAAATTGGTTTTGAAACATTTTTCGATAACTTTTGGTTATTTCTTCAACTTATTGGAAAGACATTTTTCATTATGTTGAACTGTTATTTTCTGAAATGAAGTGAAGTTAGTAGAATGTTTGTTTTGTGCATATTGTGTGGAGTGATCGTAGCATTTCATAGATTGATATATTTCCCATATCCGGAAGCCTTTGTTTCGATTATGCTTTGGGGAAAGCACAATTAAATTTTTTTATATTATTTTCATCTATCTTCTTGATTGAATAATTTAATATTGTACATGAAACTTTTTATATAATAGGATTAGTCATATATTTACCGTAAAATCCGGTGGTTTTTATATCTAGAGGCTACGCAAAATCTATCTTTATTCATTATGGAATGTGAATGTTTCAGTAATATAGGAAAATGGTATGAGAATAACGAAGACGGATGGACGTCGAAATCCGTTTTCAACAGAAAATCTGTGGACGGTCAGAAATACCGGAATTAAGACTTAGAATCTTGTTCAAAAGTTTTCAGAGGTTCATATGGACAATCTGATTATTAATGGACGAAAATATTTGCTTATACATCGAACAAATTTAGTTTATTCTTCGAAAGAGAAGCCCTTGAGCGAGAGAGAGCGAGAATACAGTGGCCATAAAAATCTGATCTGAACGCGATAAGAGAACTTATGGCACTACCTTAGAAAAGCAGATTTAAGGAATCTTCCTCCTTGTAAAAATATAAATTAACATTACTGGGGGAAGGTGAATATCATTTTCCAAGATGTGGTTACCAGCATTATATCATGTTGTGTTGTCTGTTCTAGTTAGAAGGGATCACATGCCACATATTAAAGTAGTAAGACTAGATTGTTTTCTGAACTCTCCTTGTCACATCATTGCCACTTTTATTATTTCTGGCTAGTTTTATGTCATTTGCATTTTGTTAGTTATCTCTTTCATCTCACACAAATTAATGAAGCTATAGCTCCTATTGTCTGAGAAATCGTAGATTTTATGCATGTAATGATAATTTAGGGGACAAGAGTATATTTTCTAAACACATAATTGCCTTTGAGAAATTAATGTAATAATTTTGTCACCAATAGCTGCAAAATGAAAATTTTAAACGTTTTTTAAGTGATCTGTATATCTTTCATTAGTTTGAATTATTTCTTGTTCGTTCAGTTTATGTAAAAGACCATTTGTTACCTTTTAAAATAAACCTTAAAAATGACTTGAAACTAATCCTTTTGATAAGAATTCAAAATGGCGATTGATTCTGTTTTAGAATTTAAGAAGTATTTATTACAGTATTCTATTCCGGTAAAAATTTTACTTGTGAATTCTGCAAAAATTATTTTGATTTCTACTTAATACATAAAAGGAAATCCTGAATCAATTCTAGAAATTGTACTATGAAAGTACTATTTATTATTTCTGGCTTAGAATTCTTGGAGAAAAATTGGAAGAACGGAGGACGTTAACTTGGTAAAAATAAGAAAAACACCCGAATTTTTTTCCCCAGTACCAAAACCACAAGGAAAAAAAGGGGCTTTCAGAGAATTTCAAATTAGAATTCTTTTGAGGTGACGTTATTTTCCGTACATAAATCTTACACAGAAAAAAAAAAAAATTCTGAAATGCATTCTCCAATTCCAAGAATTTCTCTCCTTCCTCCTTATCAAAACCACATGTGTCATCCAAAGAAAACACAACTCTCTGCTAATTATTTGCGCTTTGCTTCATACCCTTCTTCATTCCAAAGCAAAGATGTAACATCTTGTGTTTAATGTGTACGAATAAGAAATTTTTTTAATGGATTTAACTGATTCTCTCCCCTCTATATACCACATGGCGGGATTCCGTGGATTAGTAGCGTGTCACTTTCTTTGACATGTATAACCGACACTTTTTTTTTCGTGCTTCTCTTGCGTCTTTTTGAAATACCTTTTTTCTCCTTTTGTGTCGTGGGAAATAACTCACATGACTAGAGTGCCCTTATCTAACTGAAGCGTTAGTCTTTTTTTTTTTTAAATTCCCCTCTGCTGACTATGGTGTTAACCTTGTTTCACGTGTGTTTTATCTGTGTTTTCTGCTTGTATACCGCAAAGGTGAGGATTAGATATAATTGCGAGAGGAAGTTGAGTTTTTTCCTTAAGGTGTGTGTTGCAGATGTTTTTTTCTTCAATTCTCTCTCTCTCTCTCTTTTGTGCTCAAGTTCTTGGGAATTAATTAATAAGTTTCTAATTTTTTTTGATGGCTTTTATTTTCTTAGTTTGTACAATGTAACAACTAAATGCCAAACTTAAAAAAAATATGTATTTGAGTTTTTATAAAAATGGGCGAGTAAGTGAGTATTTATTACTCATTTACGACGAAAACGACACCTCAGCTGGCACTTTTCTCTCCAAATTTTCCGCACTACGCGAACGTGAGGATTTTGAGACGCTGTGACGGATCTATACGCGTTCCTTCAATTAATCCTCTTTGGAAATCTATGGGCTTTCAATTCGCGTTATTCGCACACAACCCTTCGGAAGAAGAGAATCGGGATATTTAAATTAAACTTATTGTATATAGTCGAAGTTTTCTAGCTTGAATAGAGAGTAGGAGAGAAAATATACTCGATTCAGGTGAGATTGCTACTGAAGGTATCATATTTGAATTATTCATTAGGAGGAAGTTTTAAAGTGACGATTGTTCACTGAGATGGAATTGATATTAGATTAAATCGAATGATAAGTTCGATCCTTGATATTAGATTAAATCGAATGATAAGTTAGATCCTTTATTAAGGTGAGGATCAAGTTTGATAGTCTTCTAATCGTTCGTGTTTTACCGTCGCTGTTCCACTTTCGCGGTTAGCATTGAGACATTCTCTTGCTATTATTAGTTGAAATTGTGTCTTTTCACTGTGTGATAAATAGATTAATTGGATCATGTCGAGTGTTTCATACCTACCTCCCACTTATCTTGGTGCCCAAGAGAGAGCCACGAGCCTCTCACAACGCGACAAATATAATGTGCTTCAGCCCCTCTATAGGGGTATCTTAGTGACACTAGGCGTCGAACTGATGACACGGAGACAATGAACTCGTGACCATGACCATTAGGCTACCACAGCATGGGTATGCATGCATTCAAAAAAAAAAAAAGAATGGATATAGAAATTACTAAACTCATTTTAATGCCACATAACGAGATAAATATATGTGAAAATTATAACAATACATACCTGATGAATGTATAAAATTTTTTCAATATCATTCAAGCTTTCTGTATGTGGATCGTGTATATAAATTTTAATTTAGTTTGACTCTGTGCAAGCAGTATGTATAGCATAAAAATCTTTTTATATTACATAATTATTTATAAACACATCGGCGCAGCTGCCCGTGAGGGCCCAAGACCTTCTGTGCCCATCTCAGTATACGTGACCTTGGGCGCTGAGGTGCATGAGCAGATGTTCCGGTTTGGTGGTCAGTCTGACGCGAAACCCTCAGTGTTTAGCTTCCAAGCAAGCCATGTACTCATTTATCGACCAACGAAGGGATGAAAAGCCGAGTCGACCTTGGCCAGTCCGGGATTAATTATTTATATTATTATCATTTCAAAATTTGAAAGAAATAAGTATGCGGCAAGCAGTCGGACGGCAAACATCTTTGATTTAAAAGTTTAATATGATATTAAAATATTACATTGACAAACATTAAAAACATTTACATTAGAGCTTTAAGAAAGACAACTTCGGAAACTACCATATTTAGCATTCCAACAGTAAATGGGGACATATATTCTGTTGGCGCTGCGATCGTCACCTCCCACCCCACACACCCACACTTATACCATCTCTTGCAAGGAAACCACTGCACCAAGAAGTCGCAATAAATGTTTATGCCTTAAAACTTGGATTTTAATCAATTAACAGTCCCAATCGCATTATTAGATTCTTCTCGATGTTCATGTCTCAACAGCAACCCTTCGACTTACGAATTCTGGAATTGTCCGTCAGAGATCGCTGTCGATATAGTGGCTTGTTACAAGTAACTTTTAAACAAAATTACTGGCAGAAACTGAGATAATTTGGTTTTATTCTTTAATTACTGAAAGATTTCGTAAAAGAATTTTTGAGTGAATTTTAATTTTATATTCGCAACATGTTATTTGTTCACATTTTGAAGAATTCATCCAGGATTGTGTACTTATATGATTGAATTCTTCGTCTTTTTTTTCCTTATAATTATAATGGTGTAATTTTCATTTTTTGGCTGAGAAAAAAATAAAATAAATAAATAATAAGTCTAAAAAATTTTACCTAAGTACTTAAGAAAAATGTTCGCATCGGAGTTGAGTGTAAACACTATAAATAACCTTTTTGGGGTTTCCGTTTAAGCAAAATCAGATACGGAAAAAGTCAAAAGTTCACTCGATGATTGCATAGATGAAAAGCGTTCATGGAGTGTGACAGTTTGTGATAGTGCACACGTCGTCTAGATAAGATTGAAAACATCTTCTAATGAAAAAATGAGCAAACAATAATTCTTCAATAGAATTTCAGTATTGGAGGAGCTATTACTCTTAATTTTAATACAGAACTTATGAAGTGAAGCGTTTTAATCTCTTAATTAATCTTAATTTACAGTTTATTACAAATTTATAGGTTCTAAATGATGGCAATTCCGTATTTTAGGAAAAGCACATTGATTAACTTTATGTACAATTAACAGACGTTGTAAATGCTTTATCTAAAACATGTACTAATTGTTAATTTTTTTTTAATATGGACCTGTCATTCAAAACCTTGGGCTATGTATAAAAATGAATAATTACATGACTACAATTTTTCACGTATGGCGTTACGTATTAATTTCTATTTATCTCGTCATAGATACTTAAAAATGCCATTTATTTATAATAAAGTAGTATTAATAATTCAGACTTTTGATGTGTAGTTTAAAATTAGTTTTATTTTCAGCTTGGGCAAACTATATATTTATTAGTCTTCAAAATATGACCTAGTACAACTGAACAGTGCGACGTTAATATTCACTCACTCACTCAAAATATGACAATGAAAGGAATGACTTATATTCGATATATATGTGTTGAATTGCGTTATAAAAATTTTTACTTTAAATATGAGTTTTAAATTTTTTTGAAGAGTAAAGCTCTTGAATTTTATTAAGCTCATATATTTCATGTTTTGTGATATTTTAAAATACATCCGTGTGTATATAAATTTTTCTGTAGTGTAATCTTTTTGTCGCTTAGCATTTCTTAGAAGGCAATCTCATATTATACAAAAACCGAAAACATCTTCGATTGAAAACTACAATGAGTTTTGTAATCTCTTGTACTGTGCTATATGTTTTGTACTTGTACAATCAAAAAAACAGTACCAACATCCCTGAAGTTCTTTATCTCATTATTACTACAAAGGCTGGAATGTTCCGAAAACGAATTCGTTTAAAGAAGTCTTGGTTTCACTTTAATGCATTTCATGAATACGTTTTTTATTGTATGGAAGCCTTGCGTGAATTTAGAATGATACTGATCTCAGGTTGGGCAAACATTCAGAATTTTGGTGAGTGTTTGTGGAAGATCTAACTCTTGTGTTTTGTCTCTCCAAATAATTTTTCTTTCCTCGATTTCTGTGCCGTAGAATAACAATTGGGGTGAATAAATCGTTTCTTTTCCATGTTACTATATTTTTTTCCCGTCCACCATATCGATTGACATAGTTCTTTTTTAGTGAATACAGGAATCTTGTAGAGAGATGATTAGATAGACTGCTGTTTGCTTCGTTGCATTGGCTTTAATCATTGCACAAAAAGTGTTGATCCTCTGATGTTGTATTGTGAAAGTTGTTATAAGTTAATAAACCAAGTTCTTTTTTACTTGAACTATCGGAATTCATTTGAGTATTCAGAATGAAAGTGAAATTTGACATAAGAATATTCAACATTAATAGTATAAGAAAATTCAACATTAATAGTATAAGAAAATTCAACATTAATAGTATTAAAGCAAGGAATGGTTAACGTGTTATTTAAAAAAAAGTGTATATTTTTGCAGCTGCAAAAAATCAAGGGAACAACCAGTTAATTGAAATTTATTATTTATCTATAAAATGAAAATATTTTGATAAAAAAACATATATATGCAGAAAATATGTGATGAAATCCTTTTATATAGTATGTAGTATATAATGTTAAATATTTGTACTAATTCTTGAATGCGGACTTTGTAAAATTCTATTGGAGAAATTCCCTTTTTTTTTACGAAATTGTTTATTTTGTAAGTATGTGTGTAATGTTTATTTGTGTAACTTGAAAATAATTCAATTGCATAGGATTGTCATTTCTAACTCCTCTTAGATTAAAAGATGTTTTTTTTTATACATCTTTTCTTATAGTTCATATAAAAGAAATGTAGATGGCAAAAATCATGATAAATAAATTTAAATTGATTTTAAAGTTTTGAAATAATAAATATTTTTTTTAAATGATTCTTTCGTACGCTTTATTAGTTTTTTAAGAAAATGCGATTCGAAAACTTTTTTATTAAATTTAAGAAATCATGAATATTTTACTAAAGAAGAAGAATAAAAAAGAACTGTAAAATACGTGACATAAATGAATGTATGTATTCTTAAAACATAAAAGATAAAATTCTTTCTGTATTACTCACATGTAGTATTTATTTCATGTCGTATTAGTAAAACTTTTAAAAAATGAGTGTATTTGTATATCTTTCAGATGATAATTACCTTGAATAAAAAATGAATTTTATTTTTAGGATACATTTGGTAAATCATCATTTGAATTAAAAAAAAAACTTACTATCAAAGTACAACTATCAAGGAACATAAGTGCTCTTCTCTTAGCATTACATAACCGGAAATGCCAAGAGAAACAGCTATGATAAGTTAAGAGTTGGTTACTTAACACAGATTGATCTCTTCATTATTCTTATCGGAGAGTCTGCTGATAAGATCCAATGATATATATGAATATTCTTTATTGCATTGTTTCAGTATAAATCTTAAAAATAGCGCAGATTAAATAACCTTTCTCTTTTTTTTTAAAGTTTGAAAACAGATAATTATAAAAAACTTAAATATAATTGATAGTTGAATGTAATTTATTATATTAATTGAAATTTCTTGTTTACTTTTTCCTACAGGATTTAACGTATAATTTAAACTGATGACAAATCTATTAATATATGTAATTACTTCCATTTTATCTTTTGAAAAGTATTTGTTTGCCTGTAATCATACGTTTAACATTTTTCCGGTTCTGTTTTCTCTACTACCCCTACTACTTTTTCTGTTAAATATTATTTTAAGAACCAAATTAGTACAGTACATAATTTAAGTGAGAAAAAAAATCATTTGTTAGGAAGGAAGAATGCAAGTTTTTAATTTCAAAAGCAGTCCGTAATAAAAATTTTGTGAAATCTTAATGATAACATTCAACGCAAATTGGAGCTTTTACGAATCACATTTTTGCTTCAGAATTGTAGAAAAGAATTTTCCAAAACAAAAACTTTTAAAATTAAAATATTTTTCAGAACTTGACGATACATTTTTTTAGATACCGTAAAGGCTTTTTTAAGTTCATCATTTACCTATTTTTCCCCTTGATTTATATTATTTACTGTTTGTCTCTTATTCGCCAAACCGTATATTTTACCAAAAAGAGACGTTGTACTCTAATTTTTTTTGTACCGTAGAACATTTCTTCGGAAATAATAAGGCTATTTATTTGGCTTGTTGTTAAACTGGTCCTAACGATAATAGTGGGACAAATAAGTTTCCCATCTGTCGTTACTGTAATGCATTTCTCGTGTTCTACTTGTTTGTGGAACTTTTCGCCAGGTTTTTGAGAACCATTAATCTCACTTTAACGTGGCCATTTTATTTTCTTTCCCGCCACCGACAACAGAAAGAAAAAAAAAAATTTTCCCCTTCGGATTCTACTTAAGAGTTATTTGGAACGTTCAAATGAAAATGGCGGGAAATTTCTTTTTTTCTAATAATGCGATTCAAAACGATATTTTTCTGTTGACTGATTCCTCAAGTATGCAATTCCTCCCCCCTTCCCCCGCACCTTTCTTTTAAAATTTAGTTCCATTTTTTTTTCAGAATGTCGAATGGCATCGATTTGGCACCCTATTTTAGAGATTGATTTTATCGATCGAAAGCTGTCCTTTTTCTTTATTCTTATGTATCACTCTTATTTCTTATTCGATTTTGTGTGCGGTCTGTTCTCATGAACTTTGGAAGAAACTCGCGGCGTTATTTTTTACTTCTGTTCACTACACAGAACGTTTGTTAAACAGTTTTTTTCTTTTCTTTTAAAGTTCTTTTTATTATTATTATTTCTTTATACTTCTTTGGTGGCCTGTAGAATTTATTGATTTGCAGCATTCCTCCCTCCTTTTTCGAGTTATCATTGGTTGCTGGAAATAAATAATCCTGGTAATTTATGCACGGTAAATTGCTCAGAATATCTTTCCAACATGATCGCAGCGTTGAAGAGGTTAAAATTAAATTTTTCCTTCATCTCTCATATTTGAAAATGCGAATGTTGAGGATGATGGGTTATTGATAAGTTTTTCTTTCAATAAATTTTTTTTAAATTCTTTGAGGAGTGCTGAGGAAGTTGGTGAAGGCACAAAATTTCAACTTTGATTTCCAAATGTTTGATCAAAGTAATGCTTATTCGTTTATATTTTATATATGTCTCAATGTTATTTTTAAAAATATCCTTTCGTTTCTGTTAAGACTAACCGCATTAATTGTGAAAGTTTGTTTTCATGAAAATTTCTGGACTCAATAATAAATCGTGCAATATCAATTTTCTTTCCCCTCCCGCTTTTAAAAAAAATCGTATTTTTATTTTAATTTTTAAAATCATCTTTGACATTAACTATTTTTGAAATTAATATTATTTAAAAGATAATTTAAGAACCTGCAATGGCATCATTCTAAGAACTTTTGTGTTAAGTGACAAAAATATGAAAAAATCGTATGTTGCAATAAAATTTTTCTAAAATATTTGTTTGCAATGTGTGATCGAAATTATTTATTAAATAAGAACATTGCCCTGATTATAATTTGACAATCGCTTTATTTTAAGTTAGATTTTATTGCCTTAAGTTCTTAACTCAAATGATTTAATAATTGAATATGTTACTAAAGATACAGTAATGTTCTTTGTACGAGTACAGTGCGATATTTTTAACAATACAATATCTTCTCTTTTTTGAAAAATCGTAAAATTAGGTATTATAATGTAGTTCTTGTTTTATATCAGAAATATATTTTGTGTTCATTATTTTTATGGGTATTTAATGTATGCAATTTAGAATTCTATTTTGTGAGGCCTATAATTCGATTTTCTTAAAATTTGTTTGTACAATAAAGTTTTGGATTATATTATTTTTTTTTTTGCTTTTCGTAAAATTATTTTTTAATGAAAAACATTTTATTATTGCTCTCATTTGAGTTTTATTTAAAAATAGAGTAAATTTTACTTAAAATGCTAGTTTTTGAAAAAAAAAGCCAACAGAAGGTGTAACATTTTAAAAAAGTTCTTAAATGTCTGCTGATATTATATCAAACTACTGTTAAATAATTACTGCTGAGTTGTTTTCAAAATTGTACTTGACGTTAAATATTACTTGATTTGCAATTCTTCAACTTGGATACATGAGCATGTATTCCTTCTTCACAAAAAAAGTTTTTCTGATTCATGTATACTAATTATTTAAAAAAAACGATTAAAATTTATAAATTATGAAAGCAACAGTCAATAAAAGTTAATTATACGACTATTTCTTTTTTTCTCTTCTCTCATCCGTTTTTAATTTTTCTTCCATTTCATCTCTCGTTTCATTAAAAGTAGCATAATACATTGCTCGCTCCATGTTAAATATGTATGCATACAGGCTGTAATATTCCTAAACTAATTTCGATAATGAGGAGAATAACTGGCTTTTTTTTCTTACCAGAAGGAAAAATGTTTCTGGATTTTTATGTATCTAATGGATCGTTATCTTTGTTACACAGAAGAAATAAATCAAAAGAAGAAATGTATATAGTATGAAATAAAATGAAACAGCCGTACTCGACTAAATTATTTCGTATTTCTTCTTTTAACCTTTTGTTCCAGAATTTATTTCAAAAACTGAGAGGGAAGACGAAAAAAAGTGAAGTGAAATAAAATAAAACAAGAGTAGACAGATAACTGTTTTATCTGCGATCTTAATGGTTAGCCACGAAACGCCATTTAGCATTAAAAAAAAGGAAAGAGAATAATAAAAAAGAAAAAGTGATATTCTAAAAGTTAGTTCTGTTCTGACGTTTGGCAGTTTGTACTTGTTAGAAGAGATTTCAAAGCCATTCGGGCTCATTAAAACAGAAGACTGAAAAAGACATTTCTTTTTCCAAGATTTGTTTGTACAGCGTTGCGTTTCGTATATTTTTAGGTTTAGTAAAAAGTCCAGGCAGTAATCTTCGTTTTAGAATTCTGTTTTTGTAGAAATCTAAATACTTTTTAAATAATGAGCTTGAGTTCAATTTTAAAAAAATGATGGAAAGGGTTAAGAAAACCTGAAAGCAACAAAAATAAAAAATTAAATTTAAATGCAACAATTGCGAGAATTTGTGGAAAATACGTTTCAATGACCCTTATTTTGGATTGCAAAGTTTATAAAAGCCATCTAATTAATTTCTTTTTATTTTTTTGCTCAATTTCTTCCTTTTGATGTTATCTCGCGAAAACTCATTAAATGAGATTTTAATTTTTGTCTTTTCATCCTTTTCTTTTCTTATTAACGGTATGCAGCTAATAATTTTCTCGCAAGTAATTCTTAACTGTAACACAGAACTTCTTTTGTTAATTCTTTACGAAAGTATTTCTTTTTTTATATATAATTTGAATGCGGTGATGCGTTGTGATAAATTTTTGGATAAATGATCATTTCTTAGAGAGAGAGAGAGAAATAGAGTGTGCTTTATCAAATAAAATAGTGTTTAAGTTTGTTGATTTTGTTCTTAGATTTTATATATTTCATTCGCATCTCTCTTTATATGTGTGTTCCATTATATATTTTTAATAAATTATGATCTATCTCTTTACGAAAAATTCTGAAGTATGTATCAGTACTTTTGTAAATGGGTAAAATCATGCATTTTTCATTCCATTTTTCACGTTTGCTTAGGTAACGACAATGTAAAGAAACGCACCATAAAGTAATTTAGTTGTTGCTGTTTTTACTTCAACTTTTTTTACTGTTGGTATTTTAACGAATATAAATGTTGACTTTTAATTATTTTTATGGTAATGGACATACTTAATAATAAAAATAAGGAGGCTCTATTTAAAACTGAAGAGACTCTTTATTGCAAATCATTCACGTCGTCTTCAAGAAGCTTCCACTATAGATGCCTAAAAAATTAAAATTAAAAATTTTGAAAGGTAAAACTACACCTTTTTAAAAACGTTCACTGTTTTTGTTTGAATTTGAAGATACTACAGAGCAAGTAAATTACTAAATAATTGGTTTCAGATATTTGTTTATAAAAGTTTAAAGAACGCTTTCAAAAATGCATGTCTTTCTCTGCTTTGAATCAAAATAAAAAATATACACATTTTCTAGAATAAATGTTAACTTGAATACCCGATAATTTTTTCTTCTTACATTGACACATATTATACTTTATAGGTCTGGCTATATTAGACTTTAATTTGTTTTCTTAGATTATTAATTCACGAGAATATCATTTTTATACAGTAAATTATATTAAATGTCTTGGATGTCATATTAGCACTTTATAATTTCGTCTTTAAATTCATTCAATGATTTCTTTATGTGCCTTAATGTGCGTTTGCTTGTCTTTTCGTAATTGAAAGGTATTGTTCATTGTAATTCGGTAAGTTTGAATCAGGAAACAGTAATTGAATTTATCTGATATTATTATCTGAATTTATTTTCAATACCACTAGATGAGGATCGAATCCAAGTTGGAAATATCCCAAGTTTGCTGCTTAGCTCAACACGAGCCGTAAATACTATTATTTATATATATTATTTTTCACCATCTTCTTCTCTATTCCCCATCTCTTGACAAAATTATATGGGTAACATGTGTGTGTGTGTGTGTGTTTCACATTGACTATTAACCAATGTCAATCACTAATAAATAAATTACTATTGCCAATAAGTTGCTTATTAGAGAATAGTGATGGTTATTAAAGGATACATTGTGTTGGCAGAAAGTTAATTACTTCTGATTATGTCTTTACATGTTCCCGCATCTAACAAATTACCTTTCTCGAGAGGCTCCGAGGAATCTTTCGTCTTCTCTGTTATCGATTTTATCGAACCTTTTCCTCGTTAACCTCTTTTAATTCTCGTATATTTATAATGAGTGACACATCCAATGCATTGTTTGCTCTGCAGAAAAACAATTAACGCCTCTTTCGTTCTCTGCCAAGAATCTTTTTTTTTTCATAGAAAAAGAACATTAAAGAACTGATCATAATCGTTGCTGAAAGGAAATG
Organism: Trichonephila clavipes; assembly: GCA_019973935.1. Lineage (NCBI taxonomy): Eukaryota > Metazoa > Arthropoda > Arachnida > Araneae > Nephilidae > Trichonephila > Trichonephila clavipes. The sequence goes on from BMAU01000957.1 coordinate 94,239, forward strand.
TTGGAAGTAGTAAATGATTATTATTTATGGAAGAATTTTAAATTATCCATTTTTAAGTCTGAAGCGTGTATCCCAATCTCTCTCTTTACATATAATTTAAGTGTTATGACTATTACCTTAAATATATATATGTCGCAGGAAAATGACGAAGTTAGGAATTTCATGAAATCCCTAAGGGATAGGATCAATTAATTGACGGGAGATGTTAAAATAACGTCTCTTCAAGGTCATTTCCATGATGAAAGTAAGTGATTTTATCAAACCCTGAACTGTTTCAATGAAATGATGAAATGAACTAGAGTCAGGATTTGCTTTGACAAAATGCTGACCAGGGGCAGGAGAGACACCTGGGGGGGGTCGAGTTCTTGTACTTCCTAACCATACAGGTAGTAATATCGATCCCCTTAAATATCAACCCCATATCTAAAAAAAATGGCTCCATAGGATTAACAAAGGGATTGATATTTTAGTGTGTAAGCAACAGAGAGAAAAGATGTTATACATAAAAAAATACCAGCCTAATTTTCTTATTATTTGTTAATTAGTTTCGAATAAATAATTCGTATTTCATTGATTATTGTTGTATCACTTACTTCTACGTTTAATAATGCACCATATTTGTTAAATAAACACTTTAAAACTCTTGACAATACTATTTCATCATTTCACTGAAACATGTCAAGGATTTGTTCAAATCCCTTGCTTTTAAATGACCTTCAAGAGACGTCATTTTAACATCTCCCGCCAATTGATACCTTAGGGGTTTGATGAAATTCCTAATTCCATCATTTTCCTGCGACATATAGAATCTTTTATTCTGTTTTCTTTTCCTTGTAGCCCAGTAGCATATATATAGGGGAAGGTTGGCTACTTTTAAAATTATATTTCACTCTACAGAGATTTAATTCCTAAGGCTAAGAGTTTACTATTACACTACTGAGGCTGTTTTATTTTTGTCTTGTTATATTTCTATTTATTGCTTTGCTTTTTTTTTTATCTGTGGAAACTTAGTATATGTTCATTGATTGTATATGTATGTACATTGAGAAAGAGATTAGAATATTGAATTCACTTGGTAAGATCACTGCTTATAATTACTCTCATGTATAGTGTGATACATTCAGTTACTCTTATGTATAGTGTAATATATTCACACACACACAGTTACTCTTATGTATAGTGTAATATATTCAAGTTACTCTTATGTATAGTGTAATATATTCACAGTTACTCTTATGTATAGCGTGATACATTCAGTTACTCTTATGTATAGTGTGATACATTCAGTTACTCTTATGTATAATGTAATATATTCAGTTACTCTTATGTATAGTGTAATATTGTCACGGAGTTCGAAAGAAGTACACAGTTCAATTAAACAAACAATTAGATTTATTCTAACGCTGGGAGCTCGATACAACACTGGACTGAGAACATCCCCAACTGGCGATGAACTCTCCTTTTATACACTTCGGAATATTCGAGAAATACCCAGTATGCACTCTAAAGAATGATCTGGATTCATCTAGAACCTAGAGAAACAATACATTAAAAACGAGAACAAAATTCCAGTCTTTGGATAAATCTGCCGGGGCTCGAACCCGAGACCTGAGGAAGTTCAGTCCAACGCTCTGCCAACTCGGCTATCGGGACTTGTAGCAAATTATGCGTGCGGCATTGCTCCCCTCGAAAAAGAAGACAGCGCCCCGCTGTCATTTTGTTCAAGGGTCTTTATTCTGGAACGAGTGATGGGTCCTTTGTATGATTCTTTGGGAGGAATATCCTCGGTTTCGATTTGCTCGGCGGGATCATGGTACGGTTTCATACGCAGTACATGGACAACTTCTCTTAGTTTTCTTTTTCGTGAAGCAGGATCAAAATCTTGTACTGCGTAAGTCACGGCTGATAAACGGCGTAGCACCTGATACGGTCCGAAATACCTTCTTAAGAGTTTTCGGAGAGACCGACTTTTCTCACTGGAGTATAAACCCATACGAGATCTCCGGGAGCGTAGGATACCATTTGGTGTTTGGAATCGTAACGTCGACGATCTTTGTCTTGAGCTCTCAGAGTGTGCACTCGGGCTAGCTGTCGTGATTCTTCGGCTCTGGCTGCTATCTTGGTGATGTTATTGTCATCAAAATCGTTAGGACAGAATGGTAGCATTGTATCTAGTGTCGTTTCCGCTTCACGACCATGAAGTAAATAGAACGGCGTAAAACCTGTGGTCTCTTGTTTAGCGGTATTATAAGCGAAGGTTACAAATGGTAGAATTTCATCCCAATTTTTCTGCTCTACATCCACATACATTGACAACATGTCGGCCAAGGTCTTATTGAAGCGCTCCGTCAGTCCATTTGTTTGGGGATGATACGCCGTTGTGAAACGATGATCAATGTTACACAAGTCGACGAGAGAGGAAACAAGTCTGGATCGAAAGACGGCTCCACGATCTGTGATAATTACTCGAGGAGCTCCATGCCTGAGGACAATTTCTTCAAGTAAGAACTTCGCTATTTCGGCGACTTCGGCTGTCGGCAAGGCTTTTGTTATTGCATATCGCGTTGAGTAATCCGTGCAGACTATTATCCATTTGTTTCCATGAGCAGACTTTGGAAATCTCCCAAGGAGATCAATTCCAATGCGATGGAAAGGAGCTATAGCTGGAGGGATGGGAACTAAACGTCCAGGTGGTCGTTGAGGAACGGATTTTCTCCTTTGGCACTCCCGACAATGCATGACATACCGAACGACATTTCGGTACATTCCCGGCCAGTAAAATCTCTTGCGAATCCTGTCATAAGTTTTCGCGAAACCAAGGTGTCCTGCGGTGGGGGCGTCATGAAAGTGCCTTAGTATGTCTGCTCGTAGATGTTTAGGAATGACTGGTAACCACAACTTTCCATCTGATCAAAATTCTTCCTGCAAAGGATACCGTCGATGAATCTGAATTCTTCGTTTTTGGATGAGTTGCTCAAAAGTTTTAATTTCGCAAGGTCTTGATCTTTTTCTGTTCCATCGCAAGGTTCATACTCGTCGTGACTGCTAAAAATTTGTCTGGTGTTTCCGTTTCCTCTTCCACTGGATTTCTCGAAAGAGCGTCGGCGTCACTATGCTTCTTACCCGTTTTATATTTTACGTCAAAATCATGCTCTTGAAGTCGGAGGGCCCATCTGGCAAGCCTTCCTGAAGGATCCTTTAAATTCATGAGCCAGCACAAGGAATGATGGTCACAGTTACAACAGTAAAGTGTTTTCCGAATATGTACGGCCGGAATTTGTTGGTAGCCCATACGATGGCAAGACATTCCCTTTCTGTGGTGGAATAATTCTTTTCGGCTTTTGTCAGAGTTCTAGAAGCGTATGCTATAACTTTCTCGACATTATTCTGAATTTGTACTAGGACAGCTCCGATACCGTACCCGCTTGCATCAGTATGGATTTCTGTAGAAGCTCTTTCGTCGTACATCCCCAATACTGGATCCGAAGTAAGTGCTTTCTTAAGACTGTGAAATGCTTCCACCTCTTCAGGACCCCAATGAAACTCCACGCCACTTTTCAGCAACGACTGCAAAGGTTCGGCGAGATAACAGAAACCTTTAATAAATCTTCTAAAGTATGAACAAAGGCCAAGAAAACTTCGTATGTCATGTATATTCTTTGGAGTGGGAAAATTTCTTACGGCTTTTATTTTGTCGGGATCGGGACGAACGCCATTACTAGATACAAGATGGCCTAGAATCTTTACTTCTTGGGCAGCAAAAGACACTTCTTTGAATTTAATTTAAGACCAGCTTCCTGAAGACATTTTAGAACAAGTCTTAATCGTATAAGATGGTCTTCAAAAGTTTCTGAGAACACTATTATGTCATCTAGGTAACAAAGACACATAGTCCATTTAAAATGGCGTAGCAAATTGTCCATCATTCTCTCGAAGGTCGCAGGTGCATTACAGAGACCAAACGGCATGACTTTAAACTCGTATAAGCCTTCGGGGTAATAAATGCCGTCTTTTCACGATCCGCTTCGTCTATTTCTATTTGCCAATAACCAGATCGAAGATCCATGGAAGAAAAGAACTTGGCACCTTTCAGACAGTCGAGCGTATCGTCAATACGAGGCAGACGATAAACGTCTTTTTCGTGACGCTATTCAGCTTGCGATAATCGACGCAAAACGCCAACTACCGTCTTTTTTCTTACGAGCACAACGGGTGATGACCAAGGACTTTCAGAGGGTTGGACGATACCTTCATCAAGCATTTTCTGAACCTCTTCATGAATGATGCGTCTTTCAGTCGGCGAGACTCTGTAGGCTCGTTGGTTGATTGAGCATGATCACCAGTAAAAATCCTGTGTTTCACATTCGTCTTCGCGGCTGTCGACTTGTCGGTCTTCGTGAAAAGCCCAGAAAATTTCCGGAGTAGTTCGGATAGCTTGTTTCTCTGTTCGTCACTTAACTCGGGTGACATCATTAACGAACAATTCATCTGTGACTCCGAAGTTTCTTGCTGGTCATCCAAGCAACCCGATGTGTCGGAAATAACACATAGATGCCCTTCATTTAGTGGTTCAGCTTGGCCTATGCACATTCCTCTAGGAATGATTTGGTTTCGGAACTGCAGGTTGGTAACCCAGACATCACTTTTTCCGTTACGATATGTGGATACCATGAACGGTGTAGCAATATTTTTCTCGAAGAGCAAATGTTTGCTGCCGTTTAGAACTACATTTATGTCTCCTCGGGTTTGATATCCTGATACTGTTATTCTAGTTAAAGAATGCGGCTTAAGTGTATAGTCTCTGGTGGCATACAAATTCCAGGCGTCAGGCGCTGTGGAGTCTCGACAGATGTCTTCTAGAACAAGTTCATTTTGTCCACAGTCTATAACGGCTTGAGACGCCTCTAAAAAGTCCCATCCTAGGATGACGTCATGGCTACAATGTGATAAAACAATAAATTCAAAAGGCAGTTCTCGATTGTTTATACGGACACGTAAAACACATTTCCCTATCGGCCGAACAAAATTTCCATCCGCAACTTTCAGCATAACGCTCTTGGCATCAGCAAACAGAACTTTCTTTAAAAATCGGCGATACTTATCGGATATGACAGAAAACGATGCCCCAGAATCTACTAGAGCACGTATCGGCTTCTTATCTATTACTACGTCTAGTTGGTTACCAGTCATCTTGGCGGTCGACGGAGGATTTCCAGTACACGCGGCCTCACCTCCTTGGAAGGTCGCTCTCTTTAGTTTTCCTCGCTCCTACGGCCTGGCGACTGACTGGATCGGCGATATGGCGACGGGGATCTGTAACGACGTATTGGGGATCGGCCTCTCGTGGGACTAGGCGTAAAACGGCGAGAAGAGTTTGGTCGGCGTATTTCTTCTTCAGTGCCAACGTCGTCGAAGTTCCGTCGGCGGTTTCGAGAGTTGTCAAAGACAGCCTTTCTCTCTCGGCAATAGCGCATTACATGTCCAGGACGTCCGCAGTGGAAACAAACAGGTCTGTTGTCAGCCGTTCTCCACACATCTGTTTTTCTTGGTTCAGGTGGGAATTTCTGAACAGGAGCTCTGTATTTCCTGGTTACAGCGGCGTATGTTGGTCGTGGTCTAGTTTCTGTAGGTTTTGTTGACATTGGGGCCAAAACCCTTTCAACTTCGTCTTGAACGATCTCTTCTAAGGATTGGGGATCGGAGTCCAAAGATTCTTGCGTCTGGTTAACTAGTCGATGGACTTCTTCTCGTACGATTGTGCGAATAAGAGAGACCAAATCAGTCTCATCCGTCAGGGATGCAACCGGTACGACGTTTGGAAGCCTTTCAAATTTCGGTCGACCAACTCTCTTCTGCTTCATATCTTCGATATAGTTGCACCATTTGATAAAACTTGCTGTGTCGTTGATTTTCTCTCGTCAACAGGGCCTGATAAATATCCTCAGCAACACCTTTCATTAGGTGTGACACTTTTTCGTTTTCTCTCATCAGAGGATTTACCTCTTGGCAAAGTCCTAATACACCTTGTATGTAGGACTGTGTACTCTCGCCTGAACGCTGTGTTGGCTCGGCATTTTAGTTGTTCTTCTGCCCTTCTGGTATATTTTTGACGGTCACCGAAAAGTCCACTTAGTCCATTTTTAAACGCTTCCCAGGAATCTAAGGCGTCTTCGTTGTTGACATACCACTGTCTCGCAGTACCGCCAGGCACATCATGTCATCCCACTTGTTAAAGTTGGCTACTCGATCGTACTCTTTAAGCCATTTGAGAGGGTCATCCCCAGGCGCTCCTCGGAAGGTCGATGGGCTCCTCCATTGCTGTAACGAAGATGTTACTACAGCGGGCTTGGCTTCTTGCTCGGTCGGCATTTTTGTCCTCTTCCTACTATTTTCTTTTAACAGTCCGAATTCGGGGTATAATCCTCTTAACCGGAGGCTCCTGCGAAGGTTGTCGCTATTTTCCACGTTTGACGTAATTGTACCCGGCGCCTCCACCAAACTTGTCACGGAGTTCGAAAGAAGTACACAGTTCAATTAAACAAACAATTAGATTTATTCTAACGCTGGGAGCTCGATACAACACTGGACTGAGAACATCCCCAACTGGCGATGAACTCTCCTTTTATACACTTCGGAATATTCGAGAAATACCCAGTATGCACTCTAAAGAATGATCTGGATTCATCTAGAACCTAGAGAAACAATACATTAAAAACGAGAACAAAATTCCTGTCTTTGGATAAATCTTCCGGGGCCGGGATTCGAACCCGAGACCTGAGAAAGTTCAGTCCAACGCTCTGCCAACTCGGCTATCGGGACTTGTAGCAAATTATGCGTGCGGCAATATATTCACACACACACAGTTACTCATGTATAGTGTGATATATTCAGTTACTCTCATGTATAGTGTAATATATTCAGTTACTCTCATGTATAGTGTAATATATTCAGTTGCTCTCATGTATAATGTAATATATTCAGTTACTCTCATGTATAGTGTAATATATTCAGTTACTCTCATGTATAGTGTAATATATTCAGTTACTCTCATGTATAGTGTAATATATTCACACAGTTACTCTTATGTATAGTGTAATATATTCACACACAGTTACTCTCATGTATAGTGTAATATATTCAGTTACTCTTATGTATAGTGTAATATATTCACACACAGTTACTCTTATGTATAGTGTAATATATTCACACAGTTACTCATGTATAGTGTAATATATTCAGTTACTCTCATGTATAGTGTAATATATTCAGTTACTCTCATGTATAGTGTAATATATTCAGTTACTCTCATGTATAATGTAATATATTCAGTTACTCTCATGTATAGTGTAATATATTCACAGTTACTCTCATGTATAGTGTAATATATTCACAGTTACTCTCATGTATAGTGTAATATATTCAGTTACTCTTATGTATAGTGTAATATATTCACACACACACAGTTACTCTCATGTATAGTGTAATATATTCAGTTACTCTTATGCATAGTGTAATATATTCACACAGTTACTCTCATGTATAGTGTAATATATTCAGTTACTCATGTATAGTGTAATATATTCAGTTACTCTTATGTATAGTGTGATACATTCAGTTAAGCTAAGCCCATTTTTAAATGAAAATTTAATTTTTTTTTCGGTGTTAAACGTATTTTATGTTTCTATTTTCTATACTGTAATGTCAAACAAATTTTTAATTTATGATGTTATAAAGAAAATTTTCGTATTTGTGGAATGCTTCTTAATTTTAAGAACAATATTATAAACCAGTCTTTTATATGCTATAAGTATTTGGATATCAGAATTTTGAGAATTTTTTTATAACTGCAAAGAATTTAGATATTTTCTATCTATACCGTGTTCCGACATTTTGTCGTGCTCATTGATATCATATGCAATTTACCAATAGAGTGATATTGTGATTTAATTATTAATCATATAAAGAACACACACATCATGTAATAAACTTAAGCAAAATAAATGAATAAATAAAATATTTCATTACAATTGTGAGTTTTTTTTTTAATGAAAGGAGATTTTCTTGGCCATTTTTTGTTGGTACAAGAGTTTTCTATTAAGTGTTCTCTCCCCCTCCCCTTCTATTTTTGAAATAGTTTGTAAATGCATTGATATTTATGTACCTTAATACATTTGAATAGATTTGGTTCGAGAGCTTTAATTAATTGGAGTTAGTAAAAATGGAATCTCTTCTATAAAATTTTTTGAAAAGATCAAACAAAATATTCCTTTTTTTAAAATTATAAATAATAGTTTTACCTTTTGTAATAATCAATTTAACATTATAGAAAAAATTAATTACTTTTAATATTACTGCTGCCATATTTTTAAAAGGAGTACTGCTGTGTATATATAATTTTAATAATCGCCTATAAACCTTAACGTATGCTATCTGAATGTGTATAAGTAATATTTTTTAAGAATTTTATCAATTTAAGGTTCGGAACCGTGATTCTAAAAAAAGCGCCTAAGTGGATAATTTTCTTGATATTTAGTATCACAGATTAGAATATATGTATAAAATTGTTTTAAGGATATTTTGTCCAAAAAAAAATATTTAAATACAATATTTTGGCAAAAAAAAATTAACTTAGAATAATCTTTTTTCAAAATGTTCTCCTTGTATAAATAATGCTTCTAAAATAATAATATTTCGCTTATATAAAGTAAAGACTTCTCCAGAGAATCTGAACTAGGATTTTTGAAAAATTCACATTATTTTCAGAGTTACCACCAATTGAAATAATTATCGGCGTTTTTTTTCTTAAAATTGCTCCCCTCTGTTGTCATAAAATATGGATAAACCACTTCTAAGTTATGTATTTCAAAAATTCTAGTTGATCCTCTATAGATAGGTCTGAGCTATATACAGGCAAAATATTATTATAATAGAAGCATTTTTCACAAAAGGAGAATATTTTGAAAATTGGTCATTCTATGTTCCTTTTTTGTCAAAATATTGTACTTAAATAATTTTTTATTGTAATAATATTCTTAAAACAGTTTTATATACATTTTCTAATCTTAAGTGACACTAAATATCATAAATATTATCCATTTATACTCTTTTTCAAAATCACAGTTCCAAACATAGTCGGATACCTTAAGAGTTGTAATATAAATTTAAATTTTGCCTTGTCTCTGATTTCGTAGCTTAAAATTTTTACAGTAATTGCCTCCCCCACTTTTTTTTTTTGCTATACACTAAAATTTTAGCGTCACTGGCATATTTAGTAGTATTCAATTGTAATCTCACCAGTTCATATTTGTAGAATAGTTTTTTAAGTCAATTTGTAATTAATTAATATTTGCTGATATTCATTTTTAATGATGCACAGTGTTTTATTTATTCCATTTTCCCTTTCCTCACTTCAAAAAGAAATTCTTTTGTGCTTTCTCACGAATGTAGTTGTATGTAGAGAAATTCATAGCATTTTTTAGCTGATTTGATAGTGATATGAAACTATAAAACTGCAAAGGAATTTAACATTGTTATATACGACATTGCAAAATAGAACCGGTTTACAGCGTATCGAATAGTATTACAGCTTGCTTGTTGAACATTATTCCACGCTTTACTGCTTCAAACGGATTTGTCATGCGTTCTATTTACATTGCAGAATTGGGGAGAAAACATTCTATTTTAGTAAAAAGTAGCTACAACAGTTTTTTTGGGGGGATGGGTTGGGATGGTGAAGGAGAAGCATTTAGAAGAAGAAAAAATAGTATGTCGGGCTCATGGAGAACACAGCAAATAGAAAACATTGTCAATAATAGACCGAAAATGTAACTTTTTTCCCCTGTTACCGCACTCGAAAAGAAACTTGTTAGGAATTTTTCGCTCCAGTCGGAGTCAAAAGAATGAGAAGTCATGCGTTGCAGAATCCCCCGACAACTGTCATGGCAAATAAGTTACTTCCAATCGAAACTGCCATGTTTCCTCTTATCTCTTCTCAATTCCGTTATCCAATTTCGACTCTCCTCTTCGTCTTAGACATCATAATTGTGTGTTCTTAACTTTTTTTTTCTTTCTTTCCTTTTTTGGTTCACCAGTTTTCGTTTTCTCTACTTTGGTAATCTTGTCATATCATTCCTGAAATTTCTCTCTGTTTCTAAGTCTTATAAACTTACTCATCGTTAGATTTTGACTGATTTAGGCTTATTATAGTCAATGTAAGAAATGGAAATGATCATTGCTGTACAAAATCAATGCCGTAAAAAATTACCTGCAGAACTGTATTTGATTTCATTTGAATATTTTAATCATTTTTTAAGTAATAACTTGAATTCCAAAATGATATTTTTCCTCATTTACAAAAATCAATTTGTTAAATTTTTTTTGATCTTTGGTTTTTATTATTTATTGAACTACGTATCAAAATGAAGAAAAATCTGACAATAACTTATAGAATATTCTTTTCTCTATATATATTTGATGTAAAATTGACGGTTATAATTAAATAGAGAGTCTTAGAAGTAATTCAGTTGTATTTTTTCCCCTGTGCATTGATTTCATAATGTCTCTGACAGTAAAAATTATGGATTTGAAAATTTTTCTTTTTTGTACTGGTTGAAGAATTTTTGTACTTACATTTGATAGTTTTGAGCTTTCCCCAAGTTTATTCTTCACATTTACAACATACAAAAACAAACCTCATTTACATGTTTCTCATGAGCTTTTGGCGTGGTGTAGTTGTTTGGAGGAATCATACCAACTTGGTGTTGTCCTCGTCACTTGACCTGGGTTCATTGGCCGTGAAAACCTAGTAGTTATGGTCACGAGCTCGTAATCGGAGTGTCGAGTATTCCTGCTGAAGACCCGCCGGGCAGAAAGGTTGTTGCACGTTAAATCTGTCGTGGCAAGTCGTCGTTCCGTTGGCGGGGCGTGGTAGTTTGGTGGGGCCTGCTCAGTTAAATGGATATGGTCACGAGCTTGTGGCTGGCGTGTTTATGAGTTCGAGCTCTTGTGCTATTGAAGACCCGCTGTATAGAAAGGCTGATGCGGGTTAAATTTCTCCTGTTGGTGTGAGTAGTAGTTTGAAGAGGCGGGTGCCAGCTTAGGTGTCGTCTCCCTCATTTGCCCACCATGGTTTGAAATTATGAGGTCCGTCGCCAACAGTCTTCGTGTTGATAAATAGTGCAACATTAATTAATACTCACTCACTTGACTATGGTTCAAAATTACTAGGTTCGTCACCAATAACCAGAGGCGTAGCTACCTCCGTATCAACGATGACCCCCCCAAGTTTCAGGGTCCCCAAAATGCGAAAGCAAAAAATGGTAAAATGTTAAGGGATCCCCAAAAAGGAGCCCCCCCAAAGAATTTGGATACAGGGCCTAAACAGGATTAACTACGCCAGTGCCAATAACCCTTGTGTTGTTTAACATTGCGACATTTATTAAAATCAAATCAAATCAGTTATCATGCATTTAAGTTTATTTATAATTGATAGTACAAGATATCTTTATTTTGAAATCCTATGTACAATATAAACATGCTTTATTCAATCTTTTTTTAATTAATTACCTTTTAAAAACTAAATAGCTGTTCTGTATTACTTTCTGATTAATTCTTATAACATAGAATCCCTTTTTCAAACAAGAGCACCGCCATATTTCTCGGTACTCCCTCGAAGCACAAACGATTGTGTCTCCTTTACGCAATTCCTTATCTGCCGCCATTAATGTTCCAAACGTCAAGGGTCTATTATCGTTGGATCAAATATCTCGGATAGTGGACTTTTCTCATTCGCGGGGCACTCCCTTGACCTTGCCTGCTGCTTTCCAAAATATCCTTTTTCTGTTATTCTCTCCCTTATTTCTGAGGGGGCCCCTTCGAGTGGTGAGGATTACTAGATTGGCATATTTATCACATTTCGGGTCAAAGAAAGACTTCAACTCGTTTGCCCAATAAAAAGGCTTTATTTTAGTCGACTTCTTTTGACATAGCCGCTCGTTTGTAATTTCAGTTTTGGGTTTTTTTTACGGGAAGATTTAGTGTAAGTTCTTGGTTGGCACTTCGTGTGAATCTAAATTTGCTTACAATTTTTTTTAGTTGTATGCAAAGTTGCTCTCCGAGAATTTTTGGAACATTAGATTCGTTATCACTGGCGTAGCAAGTTCTGAGTGGACCCCGTATCAAAACTTCTTCTGGGGCTTTTTTTAGAAAAGAAAGCCCTGTTAGTGGTACTGTAGTTACACATGTTGGAGCCCCTGTTGCTTGGGGGCCCTGTATCATTGATATGGCAGATACGGTGGTAGCTACGCCCCTGTTCGTTATTGGAATGGCCCACATTCCTGATATCCAAATTCAAAGTTTTCGTAGCTTTTTAAAAAAGTCTTTTCTTATGAACTTAATTTTTCCACCACAAGAAAAAAAATTATTTTTATTAAATATAACAGTAAAATATTATCATCACTTATTTTAACTTACAGTGGACAATGGAAAATTTATTACAGCCATCTAAAAACACCCGATAGTAGATTGGAGCCCGACAATGCTATGTGCTCCGTACAGTTTTTGCAATGAAGTTATAGAGATGAACCGAGAAAATGAAAGCACTTTTTTTTTATTGTTATTATTTGAAAAAAATATTCAATATTGTACATCAAAGAGTCTGGTGTCGTCGTAGACATGTTTGAACAGCTTTAATAGAATGGGTGGAATTAAATTCGTTTCCAGATGATCAACGTTTGTTTTTTAAGATTTTAATTTGTTATGTATCAAACGTTAAAGCATAACAAATAATAATTGCTATAAAATGCATTTCTACAAAATATGTGCAACGTTGTTGTCGTGTCCTTCCCGAAGGGAAGGAATTTAAAGTTGCCACAGAGCCTGCTTTTACAATTTTCTTGGATTTTTTTTATTTAATACATATATTTAAAACAACGTAGTTTCATTTTAAAACAGGTAAATAAAATTTAGTTAGAAATTCCTTTACTATATCATTCTTTTTGAAAATTGAACAAAATTCAAGTGAAAACTCTGTAAAAACGTTCTTGTGATTTTATTCATTACGCTTAACTGTATTCCTCATAGAACAAAGTTTGTGAGGGATATATTTTTTAAAAGAAACTAACTTGTTTTAAGGTTTAAAATAAAAACTTTTTTATCATCTGGAGTTAGTGAGTGTGTATGTAAAATAAATTCTTTAATTTGTTTTTATAATTTGCTCTCCATTATATGAAAATATCTAGTTAGGAAAGTATGTAATATTTTTTAATTCCATTATTTATTATTTTTTTCTCACCAGGGGCGTAGCTACCGGCGTATCAACGATACGGGGCCCCCAAGCTACTGGCGCCTCAACATGTGTAACTACAGTACCACTAACCGGGCTCCCATATCTAAAAAAGGGCCCTTAAGCAGTTTTGATACGTGGCCCCACTCAGAAATAGCTATGTCAGTGTTTCTCACATATCCTATAAGTGTTAAATGTTACTATTAAATTAAATTTTGAAAGAAAGGAAAACCTTAGACGTTTTAAAATTTAAAAACGTTCCTAATTTTATTTTAATATACCTAGTATTACATTTTTAGCTATTATTTCGAATATTTTGTAACTTAAAAACTATTTTGTAAACAATAAACCACAAAAATTCGCAATCCGGGGCAATATCTGATAATTCTTATTTCCTGTTTCACAATAAACGTTTTTGTTCTACACACGAGTGGCTCTTAGTGCAGCAGGGGGCCAAATTCTAAGTTCCAGTGAGTTCTTTATTATTGGAAAGTTTATTAAACGTAATTCTTTGCAAAAGAAAGTTCCTTGTGTCAACATTGGTGAGAGCATAAAGAAAACATTTTTACTTCAAACTGAGAAAAAAACTATTGTTGGTGAGACAATATTTGGTGCTGGGAAAAAATTCCATTGTACGTGTGTGTGAAACAAAGAGGACTTTATTCTAAATTTCGCCTTAGGAAGTGTTTGCATTTGTCCCAGCTGGTATTTCGCACCCACCGATTGGCAACAAAGCGGTTCATTGAGGGTGGGGCCTCGAGACTGGCTGTCAACGCCCCGTTTATGGATGAAAGCTGGATTCATATAAAGCTTCGTGTTGATGGACTAAGCCCGGAATTTTATTGACACTAATCTTTCTGTTTTAATGGTTTTATTTTTATTTTTTATTCTTCGAAAGTTCTCTGATTTCGGTTTTATTTGTCATTAATTTTTAAGAATGGAACCGACGTTTTTCTTTATTTGTTTGTTTTTTTCTTCTTTTCTCTGAAGTTTATCTAGTTGACATTTCTTTTTCGGCAAAAGTGCCGGATCTGATTGTCTTTGTGAAATGCGATATCTGTGGTTCCACTTGAATTTTTGGAGTTTTTCTTCACGAAATTGTCGTTTATCAACAGATAAAGGTTTCTCGTGATGGTTTTCATAGATATTCGTGAAAAAGGAATTAGAAGGTGAAGTAATTGGTAGTTGTACATCTATCATTTGGCTTGAGTATTGTTTTTTAAGTTAGGATTGTTTGCAATGGTCTTATTATTATTATTTATTATTATTATTAGTTTGAGATTCATGCTTAACTTGGATGACATTATTTATTGTCTAAACTTAAATGATTAGTTTTAAAATATTTTTACTTAGGCTGATTCTGCAATTTGATACTTTTTAATTTTTTAGTAAGAATTTCGATGTACACGCACACACACATTAGGGGATTTATACCACGGTTTTATAGAGGGGGGGATATTATTAATGGAACTTACCTATGCGGAAAAGATGCTCTATGGTATGGAGTTAAGGAGAAAAATATTTAAAAAGAATAATTTCAAAATTTAATGTTGCCACAAATAGGTTAAATTTTCGAAAAAAATGGGAAAATTCTTAATTTTAGCTAGATGAGAGATTTTAGGTTCAAAGTAAAATTATTTTTCTGCAATAATAACCAAAAATGTGAGGATTATTCATAAATGAGTACTGATTAATGAAAAGTGCAGTGTACATTGCAACATTTCATAACCCCCAGCTCTTCCCCGCACCGTCGAATCGGTACGATCTGATTTTTTTCCTCTTCCTTTTTATCGTGCTCTGTAATTTCTACGGGAGTTTTTTTTCCTTTAAATTATTACTAAAGATGCTGTTAAAGTGTACCTGTAGTTTTTTCTTGTAACTATTTAATAAATGTTAATTGTAATAAATGTTAAAAGTACTAAAATACCTGTTTTTCTTTAATAAAAATTACTTTGACTTTTTACCATAAAATGCTGAAATACTTAAACTTCATTCCCCTTGTGGTAGCACTTAACATTAAAATAAACTTTTTATTTTATTTCCCACTTCATCTTAACATTACAGAACATCTTTTCTGCATAGGTAGGTTTTGATATTCTGAAAAAAATTTCGATCCACCCTAACATACATATAATTGAAGATTCGAATAAAATTATTCACATTATGATTTACCTTGTTAAACCTGTGTAGTTTGACAATGCAATACTGGTATACATTGCCGAAACTCTTCATTAGTAAAATTAGCGCTAAAATTACCAATTTCTGCTTATTCTGCTTCTGGCGTAAATTACTAGTACTTATTTGATCATCTTTTCTTTTTTTTATGTTAGTAATTTAGTAAAAGTATGACTTTTTTTATTATTTGATCATCTTTTTTTTATGTTTGCAATTTTAGTAAAACTATGACTTTTTTTAATCTTTTTTCATTATAACTGTTAAAACTGATAATTGTATAGAAAAAAAGTCGAGTTCTCAAATAAAAATATGAGTCTTCCGTATAAAGCGCAGTTCCCTTCTTTTCTTCTTACAAAAAAACCCCTGTTTATTACTTTTTCTATTGAAATTTTTTTGGGAAAATGAACGCATTACTGAGCACGAACGAAAAAGAGTACTACAGCTCGCTATTGTTTTCCTATGTTCTGCGCCAAAATCTGCCCCCTTAATATAAATCATTTTTGAAACTTAAAACATTTTTTTCTCTTGCATCCATATCCAACTGTCAATCATAATCATGAGTATTTATCATTTTTAATTTACGCTGCATCCTGAAGCAACAAGAGTACTACTGTTGGCGACGGATCTCATAGTTTTGAACAATGGTCAAGTGGTATTATTTTTCGAAGTGATTTGTAGAATTCATCTCATGAAAGTAGTCGGACAATTATTTTGTGAGTGTCCTATTTTAATATATAATATAAATTAAAACAATATTTTTTGTAATTAAATTCCACATGTATGATTATTAATTTAATTGCAATAAATAGTTATGTAGATATTAATTCAATGTTAGTATATGTTCGATTGAAAATTGTAATAATCAAGTTTGTATAATTTATGAGTAATTGTGTTTTTATATGCAGTCTGTGTACAAATAAAAATTAAATAGCCTCCAAAGAAATTTCAATATTTTTTCGATGTCGATATTGTTCAGCTTTGGGACAAAATGTTCAGTTCATACTATTATTTTAATTGATACCAGAAAATTTACTAAGATTGGTTGACATTTTTTATGAGTAATACAATGATCGTTTATTTATTAAAATATTAAACTCTTTTTTTTCTTATTGATAGTTTCTTCCTTTTTTTCCAAAGGAGTCCGTTTAATATTTTCTCATTTACTTGATATAATATACCACTCTTTTATTTAAAAAATGCAATGACCATGTAACTCTAAGCTGTATAACTTCATTACAATTTGTATATAAAATTCATTGTATATTTCCATAACTTTAAAGTAACATTGGATTCATTGAATAAATTTCGTTTGTTTGAGTCATTTTATTTAAAGTTAATAGTTCGGTGATATAGTATCCGATTAAAAAGGTGTATGTTGCTTTTGTTCCTGTTAGAATAGACGTAACTTCTATTTGATCCACCACTATTGGTGTTTACACTTGACCGAATAACGAAAGGGCAAATCTAATTTTTTATAAAATATACACAAATTACATTTTAGTTTTTGCTTATTACATCACATTAACTGTGTTGATATAACCAAATAATTTAATTGCATTAAACAATTAATACGTCCTCTCAATTTAAATGGAGCACTTCGCGTAAAACAAACACGTGTCGTTTATATTATCTGAACTACGCGAGATTGATCAAGATTGCACCTACTATACATCTAATTCCTATACAATTATCTTTTACTAAATGTCAAAGTTCATTTTTCTCAGTACGTAATGCCACTAATCTTTTGATTGACAAGTGTTGCCATTTTTATTATCTGACGAACGAACTGTAAACTGTCCTCTGAGCCTATAAACTTATTACAACAATGTCATTTTAGCCCAAATTCCGGCGCTGGTATCTAATGCTGCCGTTTACTCTGACTGTTTAGGAGACGCTTGGTGACACTGAATCTCAATGAAAACAAATTTTTCTCTTCCTAGTCCAAGAGTCGCGACTTGATGGCGTTACTCATGTCATCCAACACCGCTTTATTCCATAGATTTTACTACGATAATGCCAATTATGTTCGAAAAGTAATTGTCGCTTTTTCCAGCATTCTTTTTTTGATGTGAATATTTCTCCTTTTAATATCGCCTGAAAATAAATACTTGCCACTTATCTTTATTGGCGAACATCTTTCTCCGTCGGAATTTGTTCACAGATAAATATAGCTATTGCTGTAGCTACTTAAATAACTTTTTTTAAAATTTTTTTATTTTTAAGCATCTTTTTGTCTAATTATAAAGAATACG
Organism: Trichonephila clavipes; assembly: GCA_019973935.1. Classification (NCBI taxonomy): domain Eukaryota; kingdom Metazoa; phylum Arthropoda; class Arachnida; order Araneae; family Nephilidae; genus Trichonephila; species Trichonephila clavipes. The sequence goes on from BMAU01000957.1 coordinate 111,948, forward strand.
ATCCTAGCAGAAAATACTTTTTTCAGCGGAAAGAACTACTTTAATGATAATGTCATAGTCTAAAAATGGAATTGATGTGTAATATATTAATTCGCGAGGGCACATTTTTTAAACAATAGAACATAAGCTAAAAGACATGGATGTGATATTTGTACTTCAATAATTTCATTTTTAAATTCGTACAACGTTTTTTTTTTTTTTTGCTTTAATATACATTTGTTGGGGTTTTCGTATGTGAGAGGTATCACTAATAGTAATTTGGTAACTATTATAGAATGAAAATTTTTCTATTGTATGATCAAGAATATATAGTATAGAATTTTATTTCATCCTTTAAAATAGTCTTTATAAATTAATTTCGTTTTTAGTATACAAATGTTTTTATTCTTCTTTTAACAGAAATGTGCTGTGATTGGTTATCTCTGTTAATCGAGGGAAACAAAATCAAGTTTTAACTCTGCATAATTTTCGAAGCTGATATTTGAAAGGGAGATTTAAGGTAAGCAAATGCCTTGTAAAATTGGAAAACAAACAAAACTTTTTTATAAGTATAGGATTTCTGTAACAGAATCTTGACTGACCTTCAATTATTTTAAATTCCTTCAGAAATTATATGCTTCGAGAAATTCTGGTATATTTTTAAAAATTTAATTTTTCGTATTTTATGTTTTAACCGAAACTTTTCCCAATAACGAAGAATAATACATATCTATGTAGTTATATATTGATTAATAATTTTTTGAAGAATTAAATACAATTTTTTTTTTGTAAAATCTGAAATAATATCTTTTTTTTTTCCAATTTTTGGGGTTTCCGACCACTTTAGAAAAACATCTAATCATTTAAAGTTGTTTTGCATATTGATAAAGTATAATACCTTTATTCGAAGTACTTTTTGAGGTAGAAAAGAGCTTCCATATTAATATCACGTTTAATTTTTGCTTAGAATAGATTCTGTATATTTCAATTCCTACATATTAATATATATACACGAAACAATACAAAGTATTCATTTTTCGGGAACTAATTATCTGCTCTAATTCGTAATGTCTGTGCATTCAAAAGCGAAGGTGGCGGGAGTTTTAAAAGTAAAGCTTTTAACACTGATAATATCACTATCATCAACATCTTATCATACCTAAGAATGCGTGAGCCATGTAAACGTATTCTAAGAAAAACATTGAGATAAACTTAAATCTGTGAATAACGCGGTTAACTGCTCTTTGATCGACTAACAGTAGTTAAAGGCTTCCGTGTTTTCTTAAAAATTTTTTTTATTAATTCCGTTTTTGCTTTTAAGCTTTAGAGCAATTGAAAAAAGTCCGATTATTATCTCTTTCGTTTCATGTGCTTTGAATATCCGAGTTATTCAACGATGTCTTATCACGAAGAAAACTGAAAGTGTTTTCTCGGAAGTTGTGTCAAGAACAAGCTTCCTGTGTTTCGTCATTAATATGCAGAGAAATTATTCAACTGAATGTCATAAAAAGAAATTGAAAATAGCTTTCTATTTATTTTAAGAAAATGAGGTCAAAATGTCGAATTCATGGTTTTTCTCCCTGAATTTTTGTACTGTTAATGTAGTAATTAATAATTTTACGCCATATATCCATATCATATTGCATATTTCCGTGTATACGCTGAGAATTTTTGGAACTTTTTTAAAGTTAGGCGGTTGGCTTGTGTAAACGGATCCTCTAATCTCGAGAAGAAAATAGGTTAAAAAAATATTTCCTGTTAGTCATGTGCAAGAAATTTTAATCTTTTTACCTTTAGGGAACATTAATTCTAAAAGAATAAGTCACATAAATCCTTCAAAGTTAGTGCCAAAACCCGAGTTTCAGAATAGTTCCCAGATTCTTAGAATGTTTGAATGTATATGTTCATCATGTGTCGAGTTTTTCTTCCAAAGCATGAAACATACGTTGACGACCACTTGCTGTATTCGAATTTCCAAACGAAACAAAAATGGCGCAGGTAGTCAGATCAACTCAGATAGTGTACAGCAGTGATCCGCAACCCCCGGTCCGCGGATCAAATGGTGCCGGACCGCCTAAAAAACGTTAAACTATTGCCAATTTATTTAAAGTGGTGCATTTCTCTCGCATTTGCGCAACTTTCCCGGAAATCACTTTTATTCATTTTTGGTGTAATTATATTTTGTTCTGAAGGCATATTTAAATGTAACTAAATTAAAATTGTTAAATCAAAGCAATCTAAAATATAAACAATAAACGTGTCCCACCCTCAGCGGGCCGCGGTAAAATTATCAAACGTTGACCGGTCCGCAGCGATAAAAAGGTTGCGGAGCGCTGTGTACAAGATAACAAATGAATGGAAGAAATGTGTTAATTTCATATAGGACAGGGGTGGCGAACCGTTATGGAGCAACGTGCCATTTTTTTAAAAAGAAGTATTTAATGAGGTATAGACGTGCCATCAGATATTTTTTACTTGTGATAATTGGGAAAATAATAAAACTTAATACTAACAAAAAAACACAAAACTCTTTGTTTACCACGAAAAAATGCCTTTTGCACTGTAATTTTTTTTGCTATGTTTTACTCTTTTGACAAGAGGATTAATGATTTGTTTCAAAATGCCGTTTTACAGACGATGTTCTGCATACTACTATTCCAGAACATAAAACACGCACCGCATTGTCGCCTTTACTAATAATGCCGTATTTCTAGATGAACAAAATTTGAAATTCTCTGTTACACTTACTAATTCGCTTTTGTTGTTGTTGTTATTTTGCTGAACTAGCCATGTTAAAAAACAGTTAAAAATCCTAAATATAACACAAATAAACTGTAAAATATAGTTGTGTCAACGAAATTGACTATCCTATGCGTAGACAAACTTTGCATCATAAGCAATAGTAGTCCACGACGTAACTAAGGCAAGACAATAACGAACGAGTCTCCCACAACCAATCACTTGCTTTTGTTCGTAATACTTCATTGTGAACTTAGTTATTTTGAAATAAAATGCAAACCATTTTGATCACTGGCGTGCCCAAAATAATTTGTCACGTGCCATTACCCTGATATAAGATTATCGGAAGACTATCGTAATTGGCGTTTTAGTTTACAGCAATTTGATTGTGGAAAATGTTCCACCCATTTTACCTGATTGACAACGTTTAGCCCTCATGTTATACATATTCGAAAATTACAGGGATTTTTTTTGTTCAAGTCAAATAAAATACGGATTTGGAATTTTGGGTAATTTTTTTGAAGAAAAAATAAATTCTCGGCTTATGCAGAGATCCGCTTTATTCGGCATTCACACACACGCGCGCGCATTAAAAATGTTTTTAAAAATCGATATTGTTTTACTTCATTAATAAATATTTTAACATCTACTGACACGTATTACTTTTTTTATTAAAAAAATAAATATTGTCACAATAAATGCACGAAGGTTTTTATTTTTAATTTTAATAACCTTTCTCAATTTTTTAAAAATGTTTAAAAGTTTTAATGGTTTTGAGTATATTTGTAGAACACACACACATTAAAACTTGGGTTACTTTTCCGAATCGTTTGTTATAGAATTTTCCCAGAAATGTTATGTGTGTGATTTTCTGTTCTTAAAATTATCGTGATAAAACTGGTGGAAGGGTACAATTACGATACATTTTTCACGATATTCGAACTCTTTTATAATATGGTAATTTAAAATACATCGATTTATCTTAAATTAAAAATTACAACTATTTTTCATTACCACTGACGACTCTTAACACGAATTGCAACCAACTGGAACAAAGATCCACAAAGGAACTTGCGCCCCAGATCGTTAGGCAAATCAAAGGCCTTGAATGAATTCCAATCCAACTTACCAGTTAATTCTTTTTTACGCAAAACCATTCACAAAATTCTTATTCCTTTTTAAACGTAAATGCCGAGGGGAAGACTTAACATTCATTAACCTCGTATCGCCAGAACATTTTCTCTGGAATTAGCATAAACCGATCCTTTTGGGTAGAAATTCAATTACCATATTAAATTACTCTCCGCGCACGCCTAGTTTTCTCATTTACTACGAGTCACGTTTTCATGGGCGCTTATGTATCCACATCAGAGAACTGAAAATAACTGTAATAAAGTAAAAAAAAACCTAACACAACACCGTTTATCAGAAAGTAGGAAGATCGTTGATTAGCGTGAACCGATTAAGAATGGGAGGGCGTGCGATTTGGTAATACGCGTATGGCGCTCTCCCCCCTAATTGTGTTTCCGTTATTGGTCCTTTTCGATTTGTTTCTCTTTTTGTTCCGTGGTGTTTTCTGTTTGTTCTCGATTTCTCTTTCCCGTCATTTTCGAAATGGGTTCGAAATTGTTTGTTATCGTTCCGGTATTAATTTATCTGTTTGTTGAAGCGTAGGGATTAATTGCTAGCAGCAGCTGGAGAAAAATGTTTGAAGTTTTGCCGAATTTCCCTTTGTGTTGGTCTCTAGGGTAAGGTATGGAAATTGCCGTGATTGATTAAAATTTGGCTAATGGGAAGATAATAACTTGTACAATGTGTGCGTTTTGTGTTGAAATGGTATAGATTTGCCTTTTCTGATTTAATGTTTTTCGAATTACTATAATAACTCATTGTTCCAATTTGTCTTGGGGGAAAACATTAGCGATTAACATATTTTTTCCCTCTTTTTCCGGAACTAAGTCTTGTGTATTGACTCAAAACAAACTTTCTGTAAATATTCTGTTGAGAGAAATTATATTTGGATGCGTGGAAAACTGAAGACTTTTATAATGTGGACATAGGACCAGAGACATCTTAAGGCAGGAGCAAACTGGGTCCAGTCCCAGGGCCTCAACTAGTCGTCAATGAAATCATGATTGGAATATTTTAAAATCTTTAAATGCTATATTCTGGAACATATTCTCCGGAAAACTGAAAATTTTGTACTAAAGGGTGTTTTTTTAGAGGTATAGAACTTTAAATTGCAATAAAACAACGATGTATTATTCGATTGACATGATTTTTTTTAATTCGAAAGATAATCTTGTGACATTACATTTTAAATATGATCAAGCAAGGCGTAGATTCGTCGAATGGGCCCAACACGAGATTGCCGTTGTTCCCGATTTTCATAAGCGAATTTTGTTTAGCGATGAAGCGCACTTCTGGTTGAATGGCTACGTCAACAAACAAAACTGCCGCATTTGGAGTGAAGCTAATCCACAAGTGTATGTCGAAACACCGTTACATCCAGAAAAACTGACTGTTTGGTGCGCTTTATGGGCTGGTGGAATCCTTCTTCAAAAACGATGAAGGCCACAACGTTACAGTCAATGGTGATCGGTATAGAGCCATTATTATTAACTTTTTCATTCCTGAATTGAACAATCATGATGTCCAGGAGCTGTGGTTCCAACAAGACGGCGCAACATGTCACACAGCTCGTGCCACAATCGATTTATTGAAAGACACGTTTGGTGACCACCTAATTTCACGTTTTGGACCTGTGAATTGGCCTCCAAGATCTTGTGATTTAACACCGCTAGACTATTTTCTGTGGGGCTATGTAAAGTCATTGGTCTATGCGGATAAGCCACAAACGCTTGACCATTTGGAAGACAACATTCGCCGTGTTATTGCCGATATTATATATATATATAGTCTATACGGCCACAAATGTTGGAAAAAGTCATCGAAAATTGGACGTCCAGATTGGATTACATCCGAGCCAGCCGTGGCAGTCATATGCCAGAAATCATATTTAAAATGTAATGCCACAAGATTATCTTTCGAATAAAAAAAATTCATGTCAATCGAATAATACATCGTTGTTTTATTGCAATTTAAAGTTCGATACCTCTAAAAAAATACCCTTTATATGTCAACTAGTAACAGCGGCAAGACTACATTATTATGTCATTTTCGTGTCATCCGTGTCTTGGCCTACCACCATACAACATCATTACACATTTAGTCAATAGGTGGCAGTTGGTCGTATCGGTTTCAGCCTAAGTTACTGAGATTGTGAGTCAAGCACTTTTATTTGTTACAGGTTACCGTTTTTACAACGTTTGCCAAACATCAGGGGTCGACAACCTTTTAGCTATGGCGTGCCCAAACAATCCACCAATATGATTCAGTGTGCCTCACATGAGGATATTTTTGAAACAATTCGATTCCCGATAGAATGCATGCAGAATAGAGGTCAATAATTTAGATATTTACTGTTTTATTATATGTTAATTTTTCATCCATTAAAGATATTTCTTTATCTAAAAATAAACAGCATAAAATATAACTATTTCTTCAACGAAAATAGAGAAAATAAATAAAATTTTACATATGTTATGCATTTTTAAACATATTTATTAAAATAAGAAATATACAACATAAAATATAAGTATTTCCCTTCATTATAGCTAATAAAAAGATAAATAAAAATCTTAATGCTAACCTAGTGCTTGCATCGGTCTACTTTCATATCGCAAAATCAGGGGTATAATATGTATGTGACTTTCAATTTGACACGATTCTAAGCATTTAGTTGTTAAACAACTTTGTTTTGCGGACTCGAAATATTTTTCAAGAGGAAAATTTTTTACTTTGATATGTAGAACAAAAAACTGAAAGCAGATTATAAATGCAATGTTCTCTCTTCAAACAATTAAATCTCTCCAGCAATGACATTCAATAATTTACAAAATAGCTGTAAATTTATCTTAAAGAGTTATCTATGAGTAACAAAAGATGTAATTGACTACAGCACTACCTTAATTATATTTCTATCAATAGTGATTATCTCGTTGGCTCTAGATAGTTCATTATTGAAACATTTTACTCTTTGGTTTATTGAAATTTTTTATAACCGGGGTATATAAAGGTGAAGATTCGATTAGTTATTTTTAGTGCAATAGTTATTTTATTTAATTAAGGTACAATATGAATTGTTATTATAAATTAAATTACTTTTTACTACAAAAATATTTTATTATAAAACTTCTGTCTATTATAATAAACTGGAAAATTCTCTACTTATGAATCTATGGGAATTCGAATCGTCTTGTATTTTTCAAATTCATTAAACGAAATCGTGCTTTTATATATTGGCCTCTCTTTTTATGAAATTCAAAACTAATTACAGCGAAAACATTTTATACGAGAATTATTTTTTTTATCACTTCATGAGTTATTGAAGATCCCGATGCCCATAAAATACGAAAAGGCTGTGCGCACTTTTAATAATAATTCGTAATTAGTATTTCTGATCAAAAGCGAATGTAGAATCGTGCACAAACAAAAATGCATGCTAGAACTCTTGAAACTTAAATTTAAAATTAAAAGAATTTATAAGTCAGGAATGTGTATATATATATATATACAAGTCTTGTCTATATATATAGAGATATGTATATATAGATATGTATATATATAATGTATATATATGCATTATATATAATATATATATATATAATATATATACATTATATATAATGTATATATATATAATATATATACATTATATATAATGTATATATATAATGTATATATATATAATGTATATATGTATATATATCGAATGTATATATATATATAATGTATATATGTATATATATCGAATGTATATATATATAATGTATATATGTATATATATCGAATGTATATATATATATAATATCTTGTATATGTATATACAATTTTCTTTCATGATTAATATAGCTACAAATCCTTTTGATCTTATTTTTTTGAAACTGCGCTTAATGGAAAGAACATTGTTTATGTCATACAAAAGATCTTATAATGGATAATGTACATAAATTTCTTTCCTTTTAAGCGTTGAAATCGATAAAAAATAAGCTCTTATTTCTTTGGAATAAAATTAAAATGGGATTTTAATAAATATTATATTACTTTGAAGCAGTGGCGCACACAGGAATTTTTCAAGGGGGGTCCGGGGTCGAAAAAGTTCACCATTCTTGTATCATGCTCCTTTTGATTTGGTCGATTTTTGGGAACAAAACACAGTAAAATACTAATGTTTGAATAAATAATTAGCATTAATTAATAAAATTAATCATTAATAACAAGTAATTAGTTTTTACGTTCTATATACTTAGAATTATAATCAATCTGAAAAAGAATCAAGGGCTTTGGGGGGTCCTGACCCCAGGATCCCCCCCCTTGTGTGCGCCACTGCTTTGAAGTCTTTTTGTGTGTGTGTGTTCAAATGTTTATATTGTTAACGAGAAATTTAAATACACGAAAAATCATTTAGGGGAAAATGAAATTGCTGATTTTCGCGATTGTAAAATAAGAACCGTAAAATCCGGCGTGTAGCACGCACCCATACTTTCAAGCTGCATTTTAAAAATTTTTTGGTATTTTCGCTGTATAACGGGCGAAAATACCAAGATACATGTAGAAGTCTAACTTTTTTTTTTATGCTCATCTCTGTTTTTTATTTTTAGACCTATCATTTTTATATCCGGCGTATAACGCTCACCCGGATATTTCGATCTTATTTTTTGTGTTAAAAGTGCGCGTTATACGCCGGATTTTACGTTACCTTAGATTATTTCTTAAGTGGAAATATTATATTTATTGACAGTCAAGTAATAAGAGATTTCATTGTATATAGTGGAAAGGGAAAATAAATTTTTCCAAAATAGCGTATTGAGTAAAATGATGCATAGTCTTTCTTTATACTCCAATGTTTTCGAGAAAGCATCATTCAAAACTTTTTCCTTTAAAATTTAATTAAGAAAATAATATCTAGAAGTTTTACTTCGCGGAATAAGAGCAGCCGAACTTAAACTGCCGGATTTATTCGTAATTTAATTTTCATCCATGCTCGAAATCCATTAATGGAAATGTCCTAAGCCATCCTAGTAACTTCCACGAAACTTTGTATGAAACATATTTTTAAAAGGCAAATTAAATTAAGTTTTAAAAGGTTATATTATAAGTATTAAGATATTAAGTATCCGCTTATAACAAAGTACGAATGCTTCTCCATCAGTCTGTCGAACCTCCTCCTGTTGCGCCTTACTCGTCATCCATTTTTGTGCCTTGTAAACACTAATCCTAACTTAATTAGTAATTATTCGTGGCGCCGAGAGGGATGCAAGATGTCACCCTCCGTTCTTCGTCTCTCTTTAACAGAGAGAACTTTAGCATCCTAATTAATTATTAGACGCCTCCAAGATTTGCATTTCCCTCGCTTTTCATGCAGGAGGCTTGTAACATGAAGACACAGTTGTTGTATGTTATGATTTTTAGCTGAATTTGCCATCTCTAGATAATGATTTCTTTTTTAAACCCAATTCCTCCAAATAATGCTCTTTTGTATTGAAATATTCGTATGAGATGAGTGTAAAATGACAGCAATATTGTTTGAAGACTATTAGTGGCGATCGAATTTGTGAGACTTTTATGTACCCAGACAAAAGAGAGGGATTTAATTGTTCATTAAAATGACAAATATTTTCATTTTCATGTATGTTTTAATGAGTTTGTTCACTCTTTTGCTAGGTAATAAAGGTAAACATAATCCCCAGTTGCACAGAATTTTTTAATTCATCGTTAGATCATTCCTTTGAAATGAATTAAGTTTTAATCATTTATAGACGGTTTTTATAAAATGTAACCATTTTGGAGCCATAAAATGGAAGGTTATAAATATTAAACTTTTTATATTTATTAATATTTAATTAATTTTCTTTCAGAAAATGTTGTGTAGTTCCCTAAAATTTCCTTCCAAGCTAAAGAGAATTGCCTGGTCACAGTGACCCACACAAGGGGGTGTCCGGACCCCCAAGCCCTTGATTTTTTTTCCAATTGATTATAATTCTAAGTATATAGTACGTAAAATTCAATTAATTACTTGCTATTAATGATTAATTTTATTAATTAATGCTAATTATTTATTCAAAAAATAGTTTTTTACTGTGTTTTGTTACCGAAAATCGACAAAATCAAAAGGAGAATGATACAAGAATGGTGAACTTTCGACCCCGGACCCCTCCCTCCCCCTTGAAAAATTCCTGTGTGCGCCACTGCCTGGTCAATTTCTCTCTCATTACGAAAGATTTTCTTTGCTCTTTGCAATGAACAGAAGTTTTTATCAATTGCGTACTTATCAAGTGAAGAAAAAAGTAAAAAATGACGTTATTTAACGAAGATTACATTACAAGTAATGGGATTCCACGATTTTTATTGTCCGATTGTTATTTTTTATTGAATAATTAAAAATTAACGCAGCATGTTATACGAAATTAGCGGTTAGAGTTATTGTGACATTATATAAAAATAATAATTACAATTATCACAGCATATTACATGAACGCGATAATTAAAAGAATTCAGTTAACACTGTACGGGGCGATATTTCACCAATATTTGAAAGAATAAACGGATTCTGCTTAAATTTATAGATAATACCATTATTACACTTTTTATCAAAATTGTTTGTCCATTCCCTACATTACATATTAAATCTCTTATTATATAATGGTGTATTAAAATGAAGAGCCAAATATATATGTCTTCTTTAAAAAAGAAATTCCTTAAATATGTATAGTAAATATGATTGAATGAAACTTTTTCATATTTTTTCCTCCAAGATTGTGTTTCAGATTTCTTGTAACACAGACATGTTATTAAAAATATACATAATTCATATGTGTAAGACTTTCTTGATTAAACATTAATAACGAGGATCCAAGCTTGGAAAACATTAAAATAAATTGAAAAAAATAACTTAGAAATAGCACTAGAGAAGATAATATTTTATTCTTCTGATTTCTGTTGAGCAGTCGTATTTTTTCCACCTGATCGGAACATCTGCCCATGCACCTCAGCGCCCTAAGGTCACGTTTCCTGACATAGACACAGTAGGCCTTGATCCTCATGGGCTGTTGTGCCACTGAGTTTAGTTTTAGTCTATTTTTTGTGCATGAAGTATGTTGCATATTTTGCGCCTTATATTAGAATTATAAATGAATTTCAAGTTTTACATATTAAATATATATATTAGGTTCTTACGTATTATACTGTTGACCAATGTAGCCAAATGCTGCCACCGTTATTATTATTGTGTTCGAACGGACACGAGAAGGTTACCACTATTGGCTGTATATCGCGGCATCTGACAGCATCTTTGATTCAACGAAAGTGGTCAACGGTATATTCAACAGTAGTACCAAAAAAAAATTGCAGTTATCTTAATATTTCTTAATTTAAAGAGCATCGTGTTCTATTAAAGTATGTGCAGTTGCGTACAAAAGGGTGGTATTTCGGGGTTCAAACCCCTCCCACAGACCTACAGATTTTTAATTTTTACCATAAATATTACGTCTCGATTCTTTCGTCTACGATTTTTAAAAAATATAAACTTTCCCATGAAAAAGATGTTTGTATATGCCACTATGTATGTATATAGTATAATAACCATTCAAGTAACTTTAATATTGTAAAAATCTTTCACATGAAAGTATATTCTGAGTTTAGATCACTCTCTTTTAACATTAAACGATGACCTGAAGAATATGTTCTACATTGCGTCTCTTCAGTGCTGAGAGCTTGATTTTTCTTCAGGTTAGGTGTTTGGTTCTGCGTCTGGCTTCCCAATGTCTGCTTTCCTCGTTTCCTCTAACTTCGGGGGAAAGAGGGTACTTGACTGAAGATTATATCGCTTACCCTCCATCCCTTACTTTCATGAGGGGATAGGAGGTCGTTTGGGAGTATATATCTTCGCCGGGTAAAGCATACTGTGGGAGGTTACAACTAATATCTTGTTACAGCGACGCTGTGTTGACATCATAGCTTCTGCTTGTTTTAGCGTGTGTTTATTTGAAATAGGAGCTAGTTTTTTTTGGTTGTAGCTCTGTTAAGTAATTGATTGTGAAAGATCGATAGCTGTTGATTCAGTGGGTGTCAAATCTGCGTTAACTGATATTTCTATGTTTTGGTCTCGGAAGAGAAAATTGTGATAATTATTACGTAAATGAGAGATGTGATAATGAGAAAACATGTTATTAGCTTCAGTGATTACTCACTTAGGATACTTATTAAAAAAGGGAGTTTATATCTTAGAAGCTAATTAAAGAAGAATACTTTATATGTTGTATTTGCATTTCAGAGTACTAGATTCAATGTAACACTCATCATTCTTCATGTGTCAATTTTAATATAAATTATAATGTCGGTGATATAAATCGGATCCCAGAATTTTATTTTCTCTTGATATATTTCAAATTTTTCAGTGCAATCATTTTAAAAAGGTGCAGCCCTCCGGTGTTCTCCATTTCCGCAGAGTGGTCCACGAGCCAAAATAGCTCCTAACCCGGGTCTATAGTGTTCTATCAATTACGTTTGTGAGTTTCGTGTCTGACAATTGAGTTTTGTGTTAAAACCTTAGTTCCGCCAAAGATCATGTGAAATATTGGGGATTGCTTCACATGTGTAGTTCTGCGAATCTCAAGTTCTCCTGTGGTAAAACGTCAAAGTTAGAAGATTGAAATATCAGCTCTAGTGTGTGTGTGTTTCGCAATCTGACCAAAATAAATTACAAACCCCGCCCTATTAACCCTGGTGTAGCTTTTGGGCGATGAAAATTTTAACAAATTCAAAGCTATTGTTTTTTCCACTTTTAGTTAAGAGTTTTGTATTATACTGTTGGTTAACACAAATTAAACTTTCAACAACAAACATTAAACATTGGGGCATTGTTTAGAAATGGCAAAATCCTGCGTTTTCTTCAGTACCCAAATGGTTGACTTAATTGTTTTCCAATAAACTAAAGAATAGGCTCACACTCGCCCTCTTTTAGTGCTGTCTGCAAAACTTAACATAATGCTAATGAGCTTCATTAATACAAGCTATTCATGTGAACACAGGCAATCAAGCCCACAACCTCTCGAAATAGCTTCTTTTGTGCAAATATTAAGAAATTTCTCCTGCCTCTTTCTCCATCAATGAAGCCAGGCAACTTTTTTTGGCTGTCTTGTCTTCTTTTATTAGTTTTTAATTAGGAAATCTTCTACTAGTTTTTGCTAAAAGGGGAGAAAAGAGGTTCCTTTTTTTCCCCCACCGTCTCTCTTTCCCTGCTTTTTTCCCCCTGTGAAGTTGTGTTTTTACAGCTGATTCGGTGGATATATTCCGACACGCTCTCAGCCTTACGAGAAACAAGTTAATTTGCGGGAGTTCAGGAACAGGAGTTTTAAGTGCAACTAGCGATAATTGGCAACTATTCAAGAAGAAAAAAAGGAGTTCTTCCCTTTGGTGGTTTGCATTCTAAGTAAGGAAGGGTTGTCTTGAACTAACTAAATTATCCGTTTAGGAAATGGGTAGTTTGCCTTTAATTATCTCGTTAGTTGTGGTTTTCAATAAAAAGAAAGTAAATTTATTAATTAGATGGTATATTTTTTGAAATTTTAAATCTACTTATTTTTTTAGAAAAAACAAAGACAGAAGGCTCTAGAAGTAGGGGTTCTAATGGTTGGGGGAACACCAAATTAAACAAAATATATTTTAGTACACTTTTTTAAAATGTGGGATAGTATTAGAAAGCTTTTTTTTATTTCATTCAATATACTTGCAATGCAGATATTTATATGTAGTCATAATGAGGATGGAAAAAAGTTTTTGTGTGTGTGCATACATTATACAAACATCAAATATAATAAAAAATTAAAATGTATTTGTTTAATATTTCCAATAGTAAACAAGAAATAAACAACTTTTAGGTTAATGAGCGGAAACTTAAAAAAAAATTTATTACTAAAATAGCATAAAAATCATTGAGGGTACATTACAAGCATTGTCGTAACGTACACCCCCGCATCGCGGGGAGGGCTTCTTATTACATCGTTACAGAATGTAGTATTAAAAGCATTTAAATAATTTTTCTGCTCTTTGCCGTTGCAAGTATTTTTTTATTTGATCATTTCATTGTAATTCTTAGGTTTAATCATTATTTTTTGAAACGATTAATGAATGATGTAATTTTATATTTGTTGTCATTGTTGTCTATGCTTTATTATATAAGACATTCTTGAGAAAAAATCTATCTACTTCATAACTTATTGTATTTTGTAAAATTTGTTAACATTTTCTTAAATTTTAAATCAAATTGTTTTATTTTAATTATTTTCTTCGACGGAGGTTTTCGATTGAACATATTCCTGGCCACTGTCCATTAAGGTCAGGCTTCTTAAATCTGCCCAAATATCTAGTTAAAGGAAGCCGTGGTAGCCGAGAGGTCATGGTTAGGAGTTCGTGTTCTGTTACCACTGAAAATCCACCTTGTAAAAAGTCTTATTCACGTTCCATCTGTCGTGGCTCTAAGTCCTTACGTTTGTGTGGTATGGAAGTTTGGAGAGTGAGATGCCAGATCAGGGGTCGTCCTCGTCACTTGACCGAGATTCAGAATTGTGAAGTCACTAGCCAATAGCCCTCGTGTTGCTCGAGAATGCGACGTTAACCCAAAATCGACAACTTTTTCATTAATTTTAATAATGAATTAAATCATACATAATTATATAATTTTTTTCTTAATATATTATTATTGAAGATCTACAAAATAGTTTAATGGAAACGACCTTGTCCTAAAGTTCCCATTGTGAGCGATATTCAAGTTTGAAGAGTATGGTATTTGTGTATGTGTCTTATCTTAATTAATGTCAAGAGCATATTACATACATATTGGTGTAACTCAGCATTGATTTTATAAAAATAAAGAGATAATCAATCAGCATAGTTTTAATGTCACTTGAAATCAGAAAATCAATTTCAATAGGAACAAAACCTCACAAATATTGATATTGCATTATAATAAATTTCACTAGTACTTTCTTTTCATAATTTAATTAGTTTTGGGGAAAAAAACTTATTTCATTTTGTTTTTCTAACTCATAATTCATGTTTCGTTAGTTTTCAAAATTATCAGTTATACTTATATATTTTTCTTGATATCAAATGCAATCTTCAGTTATATATATCATGCTTAGCGTTTGACATCTAACAAGGAAAAGTAAAACTATATATCCCACTGCGGAATTTGAAGTATCATTAATTTTCCATTCATTTTGAAAACTTTTTAAATCCGTGGTGGCGCTGTCCACTGCAGATTTAAAAGTTTCTCGATTACTTTTTTGGGCTATACTTTGTCATTGTCAAAATTTGTGATAAACGAAGCCGTTTTTCCGCAGTATTGAGTTTTGCCGCTCTTTGTCTTTCTTTCTAACCAACATGCAAACTTTTTTTACCCTTTTTCCTACTTAAATTTTTTATAAAATTTCCCCTAAAATAAGATACAGAAAATATTATTTTTGATCAAATGACTGGAAAAAAAGCCTTTATTTGTATCCTTTTTCTTTCGTTTATCTTTAGTTCTGTAAAATTTTGATACATGTAGTAGTTATACTTTTAAGTTATTAAAATTTGAAGTACAGCTGCATCTGTATCAAGATTATACATATTAGAATGTGAATCTTTATTTATTTATTAAGGAAGTTTCTAATCATTTTAAAGTAATGTATGCATTTTAAAGCTTTATTTTAACGAAAAATACTTCTCATTTAGAATTTATACTTACTTGTGTGTACTAAGAAGTTTTTTTCAAAAATTTATTTTTTATTGTATATAATGAGCTATCAATTATTCGAATATTTCTGATGTGGATAAAATTTTTCTCTTTTTTTTGTGTGTCGTTTATTACTTTATATTTGAAATTCGTGTTATTGTTCTTAGTATTTTTTTAGTTAGCATTTTTCACTGATTTCAGTTTTCTTTCGAAATAAATGTCCTTAAGTTTTATGGGTCAGTAACCTTGACCTAAGGTTACGTTTGAAACCGTATTTTTTCAAAAATGCATGAATGCAGTGACACACATTGGAGGTGGGGAGGGGGTCCTCGGGTTCTGACCCCCCAGTCCTTGATTTTTTTCCAATTGATTATAATCCTATGTATGTAGTACGTAAAATTTAATAAAGTATTTGTTATTAATAATTAATTTTATTAATTAATACTAATTATTCATTCAATAATTAATTTTTTAATGTTTTTTGTTCCGAGAAATCGACAATATCAAAAGAATATGTTAGGCGGCGTATATTAGAGCATGATGCGAGAATAGTGAACTTTCGACCCTGCCCCCTCCCCTCTTGAAAAATTCCTCTGTGCACTACTGTATGAATGAATGTTTTTTTTTTGGATATTTAGTGTTACTTGAATTAGAATATATATATATATATATATATATATATATAAAAATTTTTAGAACAGAATTACTATTAAAATTACTTTAACGCAATTTTTTAGCAAAAAAATGAAGAAAAAGAACAACATATTTTCAAACCATTCTCTTTTTATGGAAAATGCCATAATAATAATAATATAGTATATATTAATAATAATCTAGTATATATTAGTGCAATAATAAAGTAAATTTGAGCAAATAAAAATAAATGTTTGATAAAATTTACACATCGATCCATAAAACTACACAATGTTATGTGTTTTTCTTATGGCTTCTATTTACTTTAAGTCCAAAAAAAACAACTAAAATAAACAGTTACATTATAATATTTACTTCTAGCAATTTTATGGTTGTGTAAGGGTTAAAGGGAAACACTTGTGAGTGAAGAGGTCATTACTGGGATATTTTTCTTCAACGCCTATACATTCTTTCTTAAGGGGGTAGGTAGAAAATACCACTGAGTAAGTTTCATATCGGCAAGATCCTTTATATTTAAGATTTAACTCCGCCAATCTTTATAGGTTTTATAATCTCACAACAATCTTGCTCACCACAAAAACCTCCTCCGCGCGATCCAATCACAAACATGAAAATTTACATCCCCAAATTACACGCTTCTAAACTGCTTACCCCCACATCTCAAGGTACCCATTAGTCCTTCCGTTCCTTGACCCATACAGACCTCGACACCCCATGTTCCTCGACAAACATGTTTATGTCTCGGTTCACGGGTGGATCTCGAGTGGCCTATCCAACTGCAACCAACCTGACGCCTTCATAGATGAAGACCTTTTGCTTCAATCCCCCGGTTCTCACAGAAATCACGTATCCAGTTACCTTTTGGGGCAGGGGCGCAGCTGTGTACTTAGGAAAGCGATCGTCTGCTCTTGAATGATTGGGAAGGATGAAGGGCTTACTCGGAATTCTTGGTGGTCCACTGGTTACGGGATTAGTGGACTGATGGCACTGCCCTCCTCCTTGATTGGATTTAAGGCTTATTCCGGGCCAATGGTGACCATGTTTCGCGTGGAAGTGGAGATTGATTTCCCTACACACGAGGCATTAGATCCTAGAAGTTGCAAGTTGGATAGCAAGAGAGTCACCAAGATGGCAATGGAGTAAGTTTGCTGTTTGTGTTTGTGCATCGTAAGTTATTTAGCGAGTATATTTTTATACTACATCATTCTTTTAAATACCTTTCTATGTGTTACGTAAAGTAGATGCACAAAAAAGCTATATATAATAATGATGGGAATACTGTTTTGTTAATCTAAATTTCCCTTGATATATATATTGTTCACTTTAATTTTTAAAACCACTATATATATTGAAAAGAAAATGCATTAAAATTTGTGCACTTGTTTCTTCTTACGTAGATACAATTCGTAGGAATGTTTTAATTTTGATTGATATATTCCAAGAATCATGTTTGATAAGACTTTTTTTTTTCGCGGTTAACTAGTAGTTAAGGTCGTGAACATGTGGCTGAGGTGTCGCGGGTTCGATTCTTCACACCACTTCGGACCCGCCGTGTTGACGGGGCTATTGCACGTTAAATCTGTCGAGCTCAACGTCTTCCCGTTGGTGTAGTAGTTTGAAGAGGGGGATGCCAACTCAGGTGTCGTCCCCGTCATTTGATCAAAGTTCCAAATTACGAGATTCGTCGCTAATAGCCCTTGTATTGCTTTCTATAAGTTTTTGGCATTTTTGTCAATTTTTTATAACTATTTAAGTTATTTTGAGCGAGGATGATATCAATTATTAATTTTTTATTTTTTCCCCATGATCTAAGCTTTAGATATTTTATTTTAAATAATTAAGTGATATTGCGCATTGCTGAATTTTAACAACCTTTCTTCGTTTAGAAAACTTGCATAATTTTACATTTTATTTGTTCTTTTCTTTTATTAGACTATTATGTTAATCCGTTCTTTAATTTGATTAATTTTTTTTTGTGTGTGTGTAATTCATTTTTTTTCCGATGGAAGAGCTGAACTCAAACTTGGTTATCAAAATATACAAGTTCTCAAAGGAACATTTTGAAATTAACAATAATTAGGAATATATTTTTTTTTTGAAGTAAATACGAATTCGCACGTTCCTTATATTATCCTTTTTTATGAGCACGGGCCATCTTGGTTCATCGTACTGGCTTTCCTTTTCAAGTCACAAGCTTCGATTTCCGAAACCAAAAATCTCAAAATTGGCTACCAAATCGTTCCTCATAAACTAACCGGCATCACGCCAGCTGTGGAGATTTGGGAAATAACTTTCTCTCTCCGGCTTTTCTTCTTTCCTTTTTTTTTAAAAAAAGTTTTCCTCTTCCCCCGTCTCCAGAATTTGTTCTCACAGAAAAGAAGACAGGAAAAAGAAAAGAAAGTCCACATCTCTTTTTCTTGAAATGTCTTTCTGATATTGCCCGATCCCTTACCATCAGTTCCAGCTCACCGCCCCCGATATGAGAATGCATCTCTGCGTATGCGATTTCCGTGTGCAAACTTCATATGTCCTTTCATGTGCGACTGTTATATATCTTTCGTAAGAGTTTCTTTTCATGCTTTGTGGCTGACTCTTATGGATTTGGGTACTGTGTGCCGATATTGGATGTCACCCCCTTCCCCTTTCTTTCACATCTGGTGATTGTGCTTTGCTTTTTGTTTTCTTGGATGCTAATGCAAATAAAGAATGTCAGAATTAATGTTTCTGTATGTATATGTCAAACATGTGAGTATCAAAAGGTTCCAGTGTCTAAATACACAAGGTTTGAATTTAATAAGCTGATAATTTATTGCATCTCATACGTGCAATTTTTGTTTTTCTTAATTTTAAATAATCTGTGCCTTGGAAAAACATTAAATTTAATTTAAAAACAAGTAATATAAAAAAAATTTAATTGATTCCTACTTTGGTATAAACAAAAAAAATTTTATTTTAGATTATTTAGATTAAATTTTATTTTTACAATAAATATAAATATGTATATACATTAACATCACAACATTAAGTGGCAAAATAGAAAGCTATTTTCCTTGCTATATATGGTCTTGGACTATTATTTATGTTTGTTACTATTTATTCATTAATTAAGTTTAATAAATGAATTAATATTTAAACAACTGTATTATCATCAATTGTCGTTCTCTGCAAGTTTAAAAAATGTATTTGCACTTGAGTGGGTGAATAAAAAGTGTTTTATTAACGATTGAAAATTTGAACAAGATATATATAGAGAGAGTGTGTGTGTGAACTCTCTCTCTCTCTCTAATAATAGGAATTGAATGAAAAATGCACGTTTCCTACTTCATATAAAATTTTTTCATCTTTTCTCTCTTTTTTTCCTATTCCGCTTATTGGAAAGATTAATTGCAAAACAAACCTAACAGTAACAACAAATTCTGGATATTTGTGACAGGAAGCTTACATTTTTTTATACATGAAAAGGACTTATTCCTAAAAAATACTTCCAAAGGTAAAAAAGTATAAATAACTTCTCGAGCACTTCCAGATATCACTAACAAATATTTTCATAATTCGAACATACCAATTTATTGTCATCGTTGGCAAATCTTACGATTCTTTATTAATAATTATTAAAAATTTAATTATTACTATAAATCTAAAAAATTTTTAAAAAAGGGAATTTTTATTTAAAAAACGCATTAAAATGCTGGACTGCAATGATTTTTGTTTAAATGATTACTTGTGTATTACAGCATAGCGCTTTAAAAATAGTTGTATCTCGTATCATGAGATTATTTCTGTACACGAATTAATATTTACATTTAACCATTAATAAAATTTGAAAAAAAAATTTTCGAAATTTTTACATTTTGAGTTACAAAATATATTCAATAGTGACTATAAATTCGTAATGATTATTGTTCTCATTTATATATCCATCACCATAATCGAAACTGCGATATTTTTCTATTGATTTCGAAGATATTTCATTATAAATTCGCAAATTAATCGATTTTTTAATGATGTCATGAACCGACTTATAAATCAATCTGAAGTCGATTTATATATCTTTCTCGATTAAGAATTCGAGCACGCTGTGATCGATTTAAAATGTAACTTAAGCGTGCCAATTTGTAAATCGATTATTTCTGACACGATCGATTAATGAATTTTAGCACGCGTAAGCATCTTTATTTGAAGAAGGAATTTAGAGTAATTTAATTTGCTTAGTGAGATTCGCGCGAGTGTATTATAATTTTAATCTAAAACCGAGAGAAATCCCAGTCGACCAGCTGTTGCAATCGGAAACCTATTCTGAAAATGTCTGCCCCTCTATTATTTTACCGATTGTGTTGCGAAGAATCATTGTAAAAGATTAAATTAAATATTTCATAAATTAGCCTTATTTAATCCGATGCATAAAAGTTGGATCAATATGTATCACATCTGAATTCAAATTTCCCAGTATATTAATTTTCCGATACGTATTTACCTTTAATTGGATAAGAATGCCATGGAATATCTTTTTAAGAAAACAAACAACAACAAAAGAATTAATATTTTATAAGCACCCTATTTGAGCCGCCAGGGTGGCTTGGCTGGTTTGTCGCTGGCCCTCTGCACCCAAGGTTGCGGGTTCAACCCCGGCCCAAGTCGGTGGAGTTTTATGATGCAGAAAATCGACAGCGGTCATGTCGTATGATTATACGGCATGTAAAAGATCCTTTGGCTTTGGTGCTCTCGGCAAAATTAAATCCTAGTGTAGGCTCGTGTCGTCAGAGCTCAGGTGCCTTCCTCTGGGGAAGAAACTGGGCGTCAAAGTTACCTGTGGTGGTTGGTGTCCGCCTATAGGGTGCCGCACTAAAAAGAGATACTAGCTACCGGGAATGTACTAGGTCTGCAATGGTAAAACACCAGTCCGCAGCCCATTAGAATATTAGTATTGGTGGACAATAGACTATAAATAGATTTCTAAAATATACATTTCCATTGCAACCTATAACTAAGCATTACAGTGAAAAATTTGCCACTTTATTATTTATGCTAAATGCATTATGTAAGTAATTAGATTATTACCAGTGGCGCACACAAAGGGGGGGGGTCCTGGGGGTCCGGACCCCCCAAAACCCTTGATTTTTTTCCGATTGATTATAATTCTAAGTACAAAGAACGTAAAATTTAATTGAGTATTTATTATTAATGATTAATTTTATTAATTAATGCTAATTATTTATTCAATAATTAGTTTTTTACTGTGTTTCGTTCCCGATAATCGACAAAATCAAAAGGAGCATGGTACAAGAATGGTGAACTTTCGACCCCGAACTCCACCCCCCTCCCCCACCCTCCTTGAAACATTCCTGTGTGCGCTACTGGATATTACTCTTTTTCGTTTCTATTTCTATTGGAGAATTTGTTTCCCTTAGTGAAGTATGCTGTTGATGCTCTGCATGAAACTGAGGAAAATTTTTGGATTAGTTGTATAGAAATATATGAATGAAATATTTTTTTTATAGACAGAAATGTTCCTTTGACCAATGCACGTTTTTCAGACCCTTTGAGACCCGCTTCTTTTGTCTTATTTCCTGCTGTCGTCACTCTTCCTTGATATTTTTCACCACTAATTGTTTGTGGGCGGGAGTATAACTGTAGAACTGGTTTGCTGGCCTCTGTTCATCGCTTGAGGGAGAAACTACACCGTAGGCGTGAAAAAATACCAGAGAACGCATTTGCTAAATGCCAGTTCTTACAAAATAAAATTTGGTTGAAGGATGTTAAGATTTACTCTCAAATTTCCAAAATGAATAATTCATAGCTCTTTTCATGTACAGCTATGTTTATGAATGAAATACCAAGCCAGAAATTAAATTTAGAGATCTATGTTAGTTTTTATCTCATTCCTTAGTTTGAAGTAAGACGTTGTTTTGGAAGTGTGTGCTTTAAGGCTAGTATTAAATACTTTTTAGAAGAAGGTAAGATATTTTTGAATGATACAAATTCTTCTGACTGATAGATTTATTTCATTCAGATTCTAATCTTGTTTAAGATATATTAACACGTTGAAATGACCAATTTTAATCGAAACACAGATTTTTAATTTTATTAAGTAGAGCATTCTTTTAACTTTACATAAACATACATTAGTTAGTTTCTACGTTACATGGAGGCTGAGTTACAATAAATTACATAAAAATAGAAAAGCGGATATTTAATCTACCAGATGGATATTTAAATCGTTCAAAATCTGTCATGGTGAGACTGATAATTCAAAATATTGTGAATGCATTTCTATGAAACTTTTTGAACGTGATATTTATATTCTTTCTGAAATGTGCTAAAATCATTCTTACTGTTTGGATATTTTTTGTGTTTTGGCATGTTATTTCAATTATACCCTCGTAAATAAGTTACATTTCTTATATGATATTTATTCGATCATCTCAAAAAATTTTATACTTTAAAAAATATTAAAATTTTATTACATTTGTGACGAATCTGTACGGAACCTTTCCACTAATACTCTTAGGCGTCTTTTTGGGGACTATAAATTAGCGTATATTTCCAATCAACTCCAAAAAGTGAACGGGATATGCAAAGTAGATAGGGTATTTTTAAGTAGAGCGTTGTAAGCTAGCAAGTATGAAGGCTATTGAGCCAGCAGCAGTAGCCTCAAATTTAGAGGATTCCATTGGATTACGTTAGTGAAGTCTTATTGCTGTTATTCTACGAAAAAATCTGGAAAGCATATATACCAGGTGGTAGCTATAATTTATTTACGCTTAAAATAAGTGTTAGTTTAATAAAATTATTTAAGTTAATGAAAGCTAATAATTCGAGTTACGTGTATTTCTCGGACCTCCTATTTCGGTAGACCTTATTTGATCTTGCGCGTAATTATTAATTAATTTCATAATTCGTAATTTAATTTAATATTAAAGGTAAATCCCTTTTGTTTGCCGTAACATAGAAATATTATATGTTATTAGAGTTTCTGATATTTGAATTGATATAATAAATACAGGTTATTACTATACAAAATGGCTCTTAGTGATTCTTTACCGCAAATTAATCTTGGTGTCCAGGGTGGAACCCAGAGGGGTTCGCACACATTCCCTAGGTAAATGAATGCAGTTCATTTTAGTAGTTCTTTTATTGATGTAAGTTTATTACTTTTGTTTCTAACTGCTTTAAAGGATTTTAAAGTAATTTCTAAAATTTCACTGATAATTGTAATTTTTGTACAAATTTAGATACTTTATATATTCTGAATATCGCTGTAATCGGGGGACTGATCCCTAAAAAACTATTTATATTTTAGAGAGAGTATGCTATTTTTAAAAAGTTCTCTGAAGCTATGTCGACCACACGCATAGCTCTTTAATTTGACCATCTGACATCTTGAACTTACGTTCGACTTTCCTATCGAGCGGTTAGTGCGATATATCACCGGTAAAATGTTTCGCCCATTTAAAAGTCTGATAACACAATGACAGTACTCTTATAATTTCGTATTTTTGTTTACGTAATAAATGGTTTATGCTTACGAGACTGCCGCTAATGTAAACATAAACCAACAAGACAACTCCAGTATTGGTTTCTTCTAGCCCCAAAAGGTATATTAAACAGTGGGAAGATACTTTCATTGCCAAGTCATTTCGTGTTGATTCATTTTACGATGCTTTTTGTGTCAAATCTTAAATCAGGAAAAGAATTTTTACGATCCCCATCACCATTAAAAACATTTACCTACAGTGACATCCCGCACTTCTGTAGCTGTCTTTGAGGACTTGCCGTTATCTCGAACACACGTGCAAGATTCCCTACTCTGCATTTACAGAACAATGGAAGCTCACTGAAAAGGCGGGAAAAGATAACTTGTATCAACAACTGGCGCCAACTGCTCGAGAACATGCGCGGATGCCTCTCGACCTTATCTAAGAAGGCTTCTTTCATTCATAGAAACAGATCTGCGACTGCAACGAAAACCTTGATTATAATGGTCCTTTTTAGTGGATTTTTTTCTTTTCTTTTTCTCTTCCGTTTTTATTTGTTCATTATCTGTAGAAAAACCCTCTGGGATTCTGTTATCTTCAATGAACTAAATTAAAAATAATTGAGAGATAAATGTGTGTTCTTGAATTATGGTTCAGTGCAATGGTTCAGTGCGATCACTTACTCAAACATTATCAGGTCATTTCTAGTGTGATAAATATGAAATGCGATTACTAGTTTCCAAATTTGGAATTCTCTTTTTTTTTCAGTAGTTATCTTTGTAGTGATTGAGTAAGTTTGTTTCAAAAGCGAGATGTGCTGCTGAAGTTCAGTCTTTTTGTGAAATATATAGGAAAGAGAGAGAGAGAGAAGAAATTGTGAGAATTTTTTTTTCATAAGCTTATGTATTAATTTCTTCCAAGAAAAATTCTTATTTGTAGCGCTTTTGAATCTCTATGATGTTTAAAATACATGTATATGGTAACTTTTTTAAGAATCGAACTTATTTCACTGTTTTAATTCATAATTACTGATCGTAAAATCTAAACATTGATCTTTCGTCTGAATTAAAGTTAAACAGTGGTGCACACAGGAAATTATCAAGGGAGTGGCGGGGGGTCCAGAGTTGAAAGTCCACCATTCGCGTGTCATGCTCCAATACGCCGCCAACATATTCTTTTGATTTTGTCGATTTTCAAGCACAAAAAAATAGTAAAAAATTAATTATTGATTAAATAATTAGCGTTAATTAATAAAATTAATTATTTATAACAAATAATTAAAGTTTACGTACTAAAACATAGGATTATAATAATTCGAAAAAAAATCAAGGGCTTTGGGGGGGGCCGAACCCGGGAACTCCCCCCACCACTGAAGTTAAATCATTGTTTGCCTTTCGAATCCAGTGGCTCGAAGTGCGTCAAAGGTCACGAGCTCGTGGCCGTCGTGTCATGAGTTCGAGCACTAGTACCACTGTGAAGATTCGCCGTGTAGAGGGGCTGATACACGTTAAATCTGTCGTGGTTCAAAGTTCTCACGTTGAAATGGTGTGGTAGTTTGGAGAAGGTATGCCTACTCAGATGTCTTCTAGGTCACTTGACCGCGTTTCAAAATTACGAAGTGTGTCGCTGATAGCCCTCGTGATGCTATATAGTGTGACGCTAATAAACACTCACTCATTGTCTTTCGAATCCAAAGTTGAATTGAGAAAAGATAAGATTTTTCAAAAGTTCGCTGTGTTTTAATATTAATGAATTAACACACATACAACTTATAAATAGAACCATTATTTTACCATGTTTTCGGAAATGAATCATCGAGTTTAATTATATATAATTTTACTGCTGTGAATGCACACGTACATATCAGTGAATTCCTTCAAAACCCTCTAAATTTTCTAATCCGTAAGTTGTGGAGATAAAACCAATGATGTACTTGATAATTTAATAATGTAAATTTAGTTGAAATCATTAGGTAGCGCCATTATTAAATTCATCATAAACGTTTGGAAAAAATGTAAAAAATTTGCAATCATTACATAAAGCAACACTTTCATATGTACCTGACTGGCGCAGAGAATTCACGGTGTGTCTTACAATCAAGCCTTTCTCTTTCTATAACATTAATCTTCCTCCTTAAAATCCTTCCGTTATGTACGATCATTTCTTAATAATCCTATTCCATGATCGATTATCCGGATTTCGAACTCATCTATCTTTATATATTTATAACCATGACTTTCCTCATAACCCTTCATGCCAAAACGAATAATGGAAGCATTTAATAAAGCGAATATTACAGAACCTTCCGCTTTGGAAGTCGAATAATCCATTGCCAGCCTTCTCTGTAATTATTTTGATGTCAACTTTACCGTCGCCATTGATTATTCCTCTCTTCTTATTCTAAAAAGACTCTCATTACGATAAAAGCAACTTAACAACAATTAAAGTAGTCACTGATTGATTCTTGGACTGGCATTGTTGGCGGTGGTAAAATTGGAAATCGCGTTAAGAGTCGGCAAACTTTCTCGATTTACGAAATGGGAACAGATAATGGAAATTATTTGTGGACCTTTTAGTAAAGTTGAATCGTCTTTTTTTGGTTTCTTTTTTTTGTGTGTGTAGAAGCAATTTCTTTATGTATTGTTTAAGTAGCTGCTTTAAAAAAGGAATTGTAAGTAGAATGGCTTTACTTTGTGGCTAAAGCAATTTGGACCAGATTTTTTGTTGTCGTTGTTAAATGTATTGTGTGTATGAAGAAGAATGTATGTTATTTTGCCTAAATTATTTTTGTGTTGTTAAGAGTAGCATCTATCTGAAAGTTTTTAAAAGAATTCAAATAATTTGAAATTCTTTAGTGAGTGTGTTTTTCAAAAAAAAAAAATGTTTTTATGGTGTATTTTAAATGCTATTTTTTAAAATATGTAGTTGAGGTATTGCCAAGTAAAATTTGTGGAAAGGTTCTTATGTTTTAATTTTTTGGAATTTTATGAGAAATATGTAAGTTATGTGCTTCTTAATTTTGTTCTGAAACTGTAATTGTATGTTAAATGGGATTAAACATGGTATTCAGCTTTGTCCATGTCACTGTATAAAAAAATCAATTACCAAAGTATTAAGTCTTATAAGTTTGTTATTTATGGTTTGCTGTGTTTTTTCTTGTAAGGTTAAGTTCCTTCCCCAAGAATAATTACATCATAAATAAACAACTATTTTTAACTGTTATCTTGGTTTTTAGTGTAGAAAGCGTACGATTAGATTTTTTGAATGAAAAGTGATTTTGAAACTAAATCCTTGGAATCTGCTATTTTTTTCGTGGTTTTTAAATAATTAAACGAATAAATGCAATGTTATGAAGTACGTAAAGCTGTATTTATAGGTTTCAATTTTTTGCTGCAAACCACATTGACTTATTAGCTTACATATGCATTTGTATCATTTAAAAAAATAAGTTTGTATTTGAAAGAAAAAATTTAATGAAAGCTAAGAGTGCTTGAAGCAGATAAAATAAACGTGAAAATAATCTGAGAACTTGCTTCCTTTTATTACAGTCCCGTCGTAATTATAATTAATCAACTTATGAGTAACAATATGGCAGATCTGGAAAGTTTAACTTAAAATTTGTCGAATAGTAAATAAAAATAGAACGAACTCTTTACTACCGCGTAGGGATTTGAGAATGAATAGGGCTAAAGGGGCAGTGCGAGCGCTGACTTAGATAAAGCATAATCGAGAAGAGAGACTGGTGACTCCTCGCTGTTTTGTCTTTTGTTCCATCCGATTGTGCGCCAAATGCCCGCCATGTTGGAGTTTAAAGAAGCTAGTAGTTAGGCTTAAAGAAGAATAAAGCAAATATTTTAAAAAAGACGTCTTCCTTCATTTACCAATAGGCCTGGGGCCTGACTTATATTTAATTCAAACAATTTTTTTTTTAAATTTGTAACCTCAAAATCATAAGCACTTTGAAAACAATATATGGTATTGAATTATTGCTGTAATTTATACACTAATGATGTATCTTTCGTGATAATATAATTTTTTTTTTTGCTTACTATGTATCCAAATTTATTCAAGAACGCTAGAAGGATAGATTTAAAAAAAAGAAGTGTTTTTAATTCAATGCTAATTCTTATTCCAGTGGGCATGTTGTGTGGGAAATAAAAAGCTAAACTAATTCTCGATATTGCAATAATTTATCAAAGCTTTCTTATCTCGTTTTTCGTAGAAGATACATACGAGATCTTAGGCCCTTGACACTAATTTATTATCAGAAATCTGATGAATTAGCTTTGAAAAAATCTTTTTTTAATAATGTGTGTGTGTACGTAGATTCAATATCATACCTCTCGTAGTAGTTGAGAAAGCGACTCTTACCTTTAACATGTGTCTTTGTGACATTGATGCAGAAGGATCCTGAGCACATTTTGTCTGTTCAACCTACATGTATATCCTTAGAGAAAAGCCTCGAAAGTTCTCAATCAATATGCAAGTAGGTGGACATTCTGTTCAGCAATGCTCTCTTGAGGAATACGAAATGAGATACAAGTTCTGAAGACTCCTACGGAATGTTTGCATACAACGTGTTACCTTCATGATGTGAATGAGAAAATAACATAAGCATCTTGTATGCAAAGTACGAAGTGATTGATTTTTATGGGAAAATCCTACTTCTATGGTTGCTTGAAATGCTGCTGAACTGCTTTTTGCTGAATAAATTATTTAATACGACTTGTATATCAAAACGTTACATAATTAATTTATCATCTTGTTTTAATATCCATTTTTTGTGGATAACTTACGTTAGAGTTATATCATTGCAGAACTTAGTTGCGGTGAATGAGCGAGTGAGAGTTATATTAACGTCGCACATAAAGCAACACGATGGCTATTGGAGATGGACTTCGTATTTATGAACCTCGATCAAGTGACGAGAACGATACCTGAGCTTGTAGCACACTCTCCAAGCTACCACACTACACCAACGGTAGGACATTGAGCCTCGACTGATTTAACGTGCATCCCCCCCTTTCTACACAGTGGGTCTTGAGCGGCACCAGGACTTAGCTAGTGGATAAAACTGCAAAAAGATTATTTTGTTACTGTTAAAAGAACATTTAAAAAGAAGATATTATCTGGAATGTAATTATACGCAAAACACTAATATTGTTCTATTTATTATTATGAAACCTTCATTTATTTGTTTTATTTTTAGAGTTTAATTTGTGTGGTGGTAGTGGGGGGAATCTTTGCATTTTTCACAAAAAAAATTATTAATTTTAAATTTTCTATTTTTTTTAAGTAATTGAACATTTAAAAAATATTTTTTATCACAATCTTTTGCAAGAAAACAGTTCTTAGGTATCTTTAGTAATTATTAACAGTTTTTTAATTTATGTTTACGTTGACAAATGACTTATCAAAATATTTCTTGTTGGAAGAAACATTTTCTATACCCTTCCCTCCCCCTCTTTTTGCCATCAGTACTTTTAAGATAAAACGACTTACTCTCCTAAAATAAATATAAAAAATATTCTTGGTAATATCAGATGTGTTCTAAAACAATATTGAATTTTCAAAATATCGGCGAAAAGCAACGTTTTTATTTCAGCGAGAAGAAAAAATATATTATTCAAAAGTTTATATTTTGTGAAAATGAAATTTCATCCTTTCGTAAAAAGAAAAAAAAACTTACCTGAAGGAAAATAAAGTTATGTGTATCCGTTTCTCGAACAGTCTGTGAAGTATAGAATTTCAATCTTGGGATCGTTTATGATGTAGAAACAGAAAGGGAAAAAAATTAAATCTCACATTGCCACCCAAGATTTCCGATTTTCTATCTTTCATCGTTATTCCTTTCTTTTTTTAAAAAAAGAAAATAAGAAACTGCAACCTTAACGCCATAGGCGAAATTTGCTTTTTTTTTTTACACATGTTATTCAAGTAAACTTTGCGGAAAAGATTCCACTTTTTTTATCCCTTATACTTTTTCTCCCCTTCGTTTTCAATCGAATACCATAAGTATAAGTGTTTCACCGGAAAATTCAATTGATGCTGTTTTAAACCACTTTACATGTGCACGGAGAAAAAAAAGCACGGATAACTCCATGTGTTGAAGAGTAATAATAAAAAAAAATCATTTCGTTTTGTTTGGAAACGTTTAAAATTCTTTTTTCCCCTTCTATTAATGGGCCTGGAAGGGGTTTGTTTTTGAATCTCGGATTTTCTTCCTTCTCAGTAAAACTTAATTTATTTCCCCCTCCTCCTTTGTTAGAAAATGAAGGGGGAGGGATAGTTCTAACCGGGGGCTGTGGTTCTTCTTTGGGTAAACAGAAGTGTTTTTCTTCGTTACTGAATAGTTGACTCTAAAATTCTTAAATTTTGTTAATATTTCTGATCGGAGCAGTTTTTTTTTAAAAGAAACTTATTATAATTGCCTGAGGTATTCTTTCCTTTTTCGCAAATTTAATTAAGTTTTAAAAGCGTGATTTATTTTTTCGATTAATGCATATTAAAAGGTCTTTCTGGACTAGGAACTCGTTTTGATGTAAGTCGATAATTAAGTTTAATGATGTCTGTAAGAATGTTCAGTAGCATTTATTAAAATAAGAAGCCTTATTAACTTCCAGTTGTATAATTTGAGAATGGTAAAAATGACTGTATACAAATAATAAAAAATTTAAGAAACGTATTTTTTTCTTTAGATTAATTCAGAATTCGTTTTCTTTAAAGTAATGCTGTTTCCTCCATCCCCTTTCTTTTCTTGTGCTAAGACAAACAACACTCATTTCTCGGTTTTCATGACACTTAATTTACATGGTTTTTAAGTTAAAATTAAACGAAACAAAAACTTATGGAATGAGTGAAATATTTACTGCGTTTGTCTTGTATGATACCATTTAAAAATTGAGTATTATATTAGTAAATGAATGTTTTAATTTTGTTATAGCCTTATAATCTCTACAAAAAAGAATTAAACAATAAGAGAACTCGCCTTACTCGGTTTCTGTTTGCCCGATTTTTTGAATTAGGTATCTACAGCGTAAATCAAAGGATACATGCTCGTCAGAAAAATGTGATTGTAACTACGCATAATTTTTGAGAAATGTATTACAATAAGAAAAAAAAATGTTTATAACATTAAGAAGTTATAAGTTATAAATATTAAGAAATAACTGACACTAAACTATCGAAATATATTTCTTGATGGATGAAAAGTTGTAAATCCAATTCTTCAACATACCGTAAAATCCGGCGTATAATTCGCACCTATACTTTCAAGCTGCAATTTTCAGGTTTTAGGTATATTCACCGTATAACGCGCACTCATTTTTTTACAACGAAACCTGAAATGTACGTGAGCAACGCTCCTACGTTTTGAAGTCATTTACTCTATAGGTATTATTACAAACTTAAGTATAAATAGTGTACTTCAGGAACTACAACTCTTTAAAAAAGTTCTTAAGGAATATCATTTCTTTCAAAGAAACAGTATTTCAATATATGTAGGTCTATTTTTTTTCTATGATCATTTTTTTTAAAATTTTTAAATCTCTCATTTATACACTCGGTGTATAACACGCACCCTTCAATTTCAGTCTTATTTTTTGAATTAAATGTGCGCGTCATACGCCGAAATTTACTGTAATCGCAATTTTTCCTCAGATTTAAAAATAAAAATAAACTATGTAGAGGTAACGCAATAAATTTTTTTTAAAAAAATGGACACAACGAGGTCTTTTTATACTTTGCAATTTATAACACAATTGTTTAAATTTATCTGAAATATACTTTCGAAATACGAGTGGGAAGACAAACGCCAAGCAAAGGTAAAGTTTCAATACTGTGAGGCTATGCATTATGTATAATCACTCGATTCCACATCATATGGGTTTGTTGCGCGTCTTCAAGGGTGTTGCTGGACTCACCAACCTACCGTTCTAGGGTGTTTCATGGACGTCTTCCTTCATACATCATCCCTTGACGAAAAAACACTGTACAGCCCTAATTTTTTAGGTCGAGACATCACCACACCTTCACACATTTCATGCAGTATCATGGCAAAATTTTGATTTCCTTTTCGATTTTTCTGATCACACCCAAAGGTTAAGGAGCACATGTGAATCTCATTTTAATGGATCAAATCTGCGACTTTTTCTTTCTCTTTTTAACTGCCGCACCTTTTTTGCCATTTTCAGTCTAGTTCCTTGTCATTAAGGCTTCATGTATTACCGCACAATGATTTCTTGCGCGCAAGCCCACCCAGCGCGTTCCACAGAAATTGAGTTTTAAGCCGCCTACCTGGCATTTATTTCAACCATCGCTGCGGTAACCATGGTGAGATATGCCATTTGCGGATCGTTACTGCCTAGTGGCTAGTGTAGTATTAAATATATAGCTGTGTGTGTCGTTCAAAATGGCCTCGTTAGGTTTATCTGCATGAAAGGAGATAGATTAAGACATTACCTATTGAGATGAGTATGGTTTATAGGCTCCTAGACTTAATTTCGTATTAGGGGTCTTACAGACTGATTGCGAATCGCAATGATGTAGATGTATTAAATGTAATGTTGTCATAATGATGTGAGTAATAAACGTTGATATATGCAATTATGATGAAAATTATTAATTTTTAATCATTATTGATTGCTCTAATTTGAATATGTTGTCATTTAAATTCATGGTATGATGTTCTGAAGATTTTTTTCCGACGGAATATTTGTTCTGTTTTTATCTGTGTATTTCTCCTTGGTTACTTTTTTTCTTTTTTTCATTTCTGCATTAACAGCTTTTTTTTAAGTAATTTTTGTTGTTTCTTGGTGAGTGAGTAAGGGTTTATTAATATTGCACTATAAAATAACGCTAGAGCTAGTGGAAGACCTCATAATTTGAGCCACGACGAAGTACACGAGTTTGTGACGAGGACGACACCTATGCTGTAGCCCCTCCCTTCTCCTGACCACCACATCACGTTAACGAGAGAACGAATTTCACGCACATCACACCCTCTACTTAGAGGGGTTTCAATGACCTTAAGCCTCACGCGCCAGCCACAAACTCGTGACCATGACCACTAGGCTATCGCGACCACTTGTATATGTGTGTGTTTGGGAACAACTTTTTAATTTAAAATTTTCAATAAACTTTGTATCTTACAAGCAGCGAAAAGCAAGACAAAAAAAAAAAAAAAATCTACCGTGTAATCCGGCGTATAACGCGCACATTTAACACAAAAAATAAGATCGAAATTTGTGGGTGCACGTTATACGCCTGGTATAAAAATGATAGCTTTAAAAAGAAAAAAGGGATGAGAGCATAAAAAAAAAATAAGACTTCTATATAAATCTAAATACTGTTTAGTTAAAAGAAATGACATAGCTTATGAACTCAAAAATTTGTAGTTCTAGAAGTACACTATTTCTCCAAAAGCCTGGGATGATACCTCGAATAAATGACTACAAAACATAACAGCATTTCATACGTACACATTTCAGGTTTCTTCGTCAAGAAAAGGGTGCGTGTTATACGCCAGTTCTTTCTTGTGAACTGGACGAACTGCTTTATAAAATTTTTATTTGTATAAATTTAATGCGGAAGATTTTTTTCTATAACAACAAATAATTAATATCGAATAATTTGCATTTTTTCGAATCAAAAGTAAATTAACAAATAATAGATTTATATAAAAAGCTGGTGGAGTATTAACCGTAAAATTAATGCTGCCATACTTACAGTTCAGTGTGATTCTGTGGCATTGTATTAAACGTTTTCCTCTGTTTTGTTTCATGGTGTCGTTATATTTTCTCCAATTTTTAAGTTTTCGATAAAAGTGCCAAATTGGCAATTTATATTCGTTTATGTAACTAAGATTAGCGATTTTATATATCTCTATAAATAAATAAAAAATTGTCGCGATGATGTTGTAAATTTATTTATATTACGCACGATATAAAACAATAATAAAAAGTCCTGATCAAAATATTATGATTACAAATTGGCAATAAGGCGCTATTAAGAAAATTATGTATTACTGATGGACTGCTTAATAGCACAAGATTGGTGGTGAAAGATATTCAGAAGAATATAATACAGTGTGAAATTTTACCAGAGAAAGGTGAAATTCTATCTATACCAAGGATCACACTGGATACTCCAGGTGACTGGGATATGTCATTCGAACTCAAACGTACGCAATTCCGTGTGTATTAGTTTGGAATCTGCCATGGCTATTGATAAATAACTAGGGGCAGAGTGTTGGAAATTTATGTTTATGTGTAACATCGAAGGAAATAATATTTACTCTTGGACAATTGTATGTAGCTCTGTCAAGGGGCAGAAGCAAAGACGGAATAGAAATTCAGTGCAATTTAGAGGAAAAGGGGATTAAGAACATTGTTTTCGCAGAGGTACTAAATTGTACAAAATAAAATGCGGAGATGAAAATTGAAATTTATTTTTTCCCCTGCTTTCAATATATTGAGGGGAAAAAATAGAATTACATGATACATGTCAATTACAGTTTTACGATTTGAGCAATGAGTGTGAACCAGTGGCGCAAACAAGGGGGGGGGACCCCCCACACACACCAAAGCCCTTGATTTTTTTCCCAATTGATTGTAATTCTAAGTATATAGTACGTAAAATTTAATTATTTACTTGTTATTAATGATTATTAATAATTGTGCAAAATAAAATGCGGAGATGAAGACTTGAAATTTATTTTTTCCCCTGCTTTCAATATGTGATGAACCCCCTGGTTCACACCTTGAACACCAAGATTAATTTGAGGCAAAGAACCACCAAAAGCCATTTTGAATAATAATATTATTTATTTTTGTTATAATTTCCTCAAAAATCTCTTATAACAAATAATATAATAATGTTACGTCTTCTAAAGGGATTTATTTGCCTTTATATTAAATAATATTACTAAGAATACGATTGATTACTAATCTAGCTCAATTCAAGTAAGGTTTACCGAAATAGAGGAGATCCGAGAAACACACATATTCGAATTCTTAACTGTCATTAACTTTACTAAGTATCTCAAACTGACGCATACTTTAAGCGTACGTGAATTATACACTGCTGGACAATTGCTAAGGACGGATAACACTATCATCCATAGCAACCACAAAATAAAAGGAAGCAAAATGTGGAAAATTAGAATAAGTGCGGGATATTAGTAAGAAGAAGTATGAGTATGCAAATTTTTTTCCACGTCTGTTCATCACGTGATAGCGTTCATAAGAGCTTTAAAGGTTTTGACGCGTGTGGACAGTTGTTGTTTCAAGTCAAAGTTTTACAGGAAAGATTTAATAGACGAACTTAAAATTCTTGGTGATGTCTTCCCGACATCACATAGATGATCTTATGCGTCGCCGAATTATTGGAAAGATCGAAGAAGGGCGAAAAATAACAGATGTTGCCAGGAAGTTCGACATCGCTCACAGCGTTGTTTCACGGCTGTGGAAGTCATTTAAAACTACTGGAATGTGTAGTAGACGGCACGGAGGAGGTCGTGTTAGAAGTACGACGCCTGCAGAAGACTGATATATCGTCCTATCAGCAAAAAGGAACAGGCGCACCACAGGTCAGCAGGTGGCAAATCAGTTTCTTGCTGCCTCAGGAAAGCAGATCTCCTGAAAAACTGTTGCCAGACGTTTGAGGGGAGGAGGACTATACGCACGCAGACCTGTTGTGTATGTCCCATTGACCAGACAGCACCGTACTGCCCGTTTGCAATGGTGTCGTGAGCATCACAATTGGACTGAACAGGACTGGGCATGCGTACTATTCTCAGATGAGAGTAGGTTCAGTCTGTCATCGGATTGTAGACGCCAACTGATCTGGCGCGAAAGTGGTACTGCTTATCGTCCAGAAAATATCCAGGAAAAGGACCGATATCCGACATGCAGTATCATGGTGTGGGCCGGCATCATGATAAATGGCCGCACGCGCCTACATGTGGTTGCGAATGGGACTATGACGGGTCAACGATACATTGATGAAGTTCTACTTCCTCATGTTCGTCTTTTCCGTGGTGCTGTCGGTGATAAATTTGTTTTTATGGACGACAACGCAACATGTCATCGAACACTCGCTGTTCAGGATTGTCTAGACAGCGAGGGTATTCAACGTCTCGTATGGCCAGCGCGTTCTGCAGATCTTAACCCCATTGAAAATGTGTGGGATGCTTTGGGAGGCAAAAAAATTTATTTAAATATAATATTTTGCTGGTAATCTTTTTCCAAACGTTCTCCTTTTGAGAAAAATGCTTCTATTATAATAATATTTTCTGAAACTATCCTCTCGATTTTAGAAAAAACAAGAACATTGCTCCCCTCATCCGTGCACTCACAGAGGAATGGGATAAATTGCCTCAACAGCTGCTGGATAATGTTGTGCAAAGTATGGTACGACGTGTGGAATGTTGCATCACACTCCACGGTGACATATCCCGTACTGATACCTTTCTTTAAGGTGCCTGCTGACTTTTAGATGCATTTTTCCATTTCTCCGTACGCAGATCAAATGAACATTTTTTTTTCTTTCAGATGTTTCACAGCTTTTGTACTTTCCAGAACAATAAATATTCTTTATTTTAATGTCTGAACAGTGTGGCAACTATATTTTATCCTACTAGGCCTCATGTCTCGCTTAATGTTATGCTACATAGCAATTTGTGATCCGTCCTTAGCAATTGTCCAGCAGTGTATTTACCGCTGGCTTATATCAGCTTTTTGGTACGTCTAGCAGCACGACGTCTTCACGAATCTAATCTCTTTGAATCTTCTAGTTTTGCTTTAAACGTTGTTGGCTCAATATAGCCTACCATCATCTCTCTTGATATCTTGCAACCCTCGACTTAAATACCTTATCTAATTTAAATATCCCAAACTTCTTTTTGGAGTTGATTGGAAATAAACGCGAATTTATATTCCCCAGAAAGCCGCCTAAGAAGATTATTGGAAAATTTCCGTACAGATTCTTCACAAATATATTGAGTGGAAAAAATAGAATTACATGATACATGTTAATTACAGTTTTACAATTTGAGCAATGAGTGTGAATCAGTGGCGCACACAAGGGGAAGGTCCTGGGGGTCGGGACACCCCCCAAAGCCTTTGATTTTTTTTCAATTGATTGTAATTCTAAGTATATAGTACGTAAAATTTAATTATTTTCTTGTTATTAATGATTATTAATAATTGTGCAAAATAAAATGCGGAGATGAAGACTTGAAATTTATTTAGGCTTTACTGTGTTTTGTTCCCGAAAATTGATAAAATCAAAAAGAGCATGATACAAGAATGGCGAACTTTCGACCCCGAAGCCCCCGACCTTGAAAAATTCCTGTGTGCACTACTGGTGTGAACAGTTATAAAATTTGTTCAATGGGGGTTGGTCCGTCGTTGGGCGAACAAGGGGTACCTCCCTTGTATATATATGTATACACTTTTAAAACTATCATTTCTTGCGACATTTTTCTACAACGATTTTACTTGTATGAATAAATGACAAGACGCTGTGATTTGTATACAACTTTGTTCTCACGCACTCTGCTATCAGCCTTCAAATCAGTGGCTGACGGCAGTGCCCCGCAACCTTTTTATCGCTGCGGACCGATCAACGTTAGATAATTTTTCCGCGGCCCGCTGTGGGTGGGACACGTTGATTGTTTTATGTTTTAGATTGTTTTGATTTAATAATTTTAATTTAGTTACATTTAAATATGCCTTCAGAACAAATATAGTTACACCAAAAATGAATAAAAGTGATTTAACGTGAAATATAAAGTGTTTTCCGTGGAAAGTTGCGCAAATCCAAGAGAAATACACCACTTTAAATAAAATGGCAATAGTTTAATGTTCTTTAGGCGGCCCAGCACCATTTGATCCGCGGAACGAAGGTTGCGGATCACTGGCTTAAGGAATCCGACTACGTTCGGAACCGTGATTTTAAAAAAAGCGCATAAATGGATAATTTTCATGATAGTTAGTGCCACTCAGATTAGAATGCATGCATAAAATTGTTTTAAGGACATTTTGACAAAAAAATTTATTTAAATATAATATTTTGGTAAAAATTTAACTTGAGTAATCTTTTTTCCAAACGTTCTCCTTTTGAGAAAAATGCTTCTATTATAATAATATTTTGCCTGTATATAGCTCAGACCTCTCTACAGAGGCTCAACTAGAATTTTAGAAAAATTCACATTTTTTTTTAGGGTTACCACTAATTGAAGTAATTATTGGCGTTTTTTTCTTAAAATTGCTCCCCTCTGTTGCCGTAAAATATGAATAAACCCACTTCTAAGTTTTATATTGCAAAAATTCTTGTTGAACTTCTGTAGATAGGTCTGAGCTATATACAGGCAAAATATTATTATAATAAAAGCATTTTTCACAAAAGAACATTTGGAAAAAAGATTATTCTAAGTTAATTTTTTGCCAAAATATTATATTTAAAGAAAAATTTTTGTCAAAATGTCCTTAAAACAATTTAATGCATGTATTCTAATCTGAGTGGCACTAAATATCATGAAAATTATCCATTTATGTGCTTTTGAAATATCACGGTTCCGAACGTAGTCGGATACCTTAAGAAAACAATTCCATATAAGCAACTAAACAATATTCCATCAAGAGAAACAGCCGGATCTTTTTTTTTTATTTGCTGTCCGTCTTGACAACTCTGAACTATCATGCAATCGCCTTCATTTTTTTTATATATATATATTTGTTATGCTCGATGAGTGACACGCGTTCATTGGACGCTGACTCATCGCTCTACGAAAAGCGTTCGTTCTTTTTCCTGCTACCCCTCACACGAGAGTCGTCTGTCCTAACAGCTGCCGCCTCAGAAATTACAGATTTCCGTTTGATTTGAGTTGTCTGTCTGTTCTGCACATGCGGGACCTTGTTGTTGATGAAAAGTTCCGGAAGATGGAGAGAGGGAAAGAAAAATTACCACCCGCGGCGGCGTGATTCATCCATTTTATTCGTTGTCCTGGCAATTTGCATTAATGGGTTAGAAACTGTTAGATTTGGATTGTCCTTTTTGTTTGAGAACCTTTCTCTGGCGGTGTACATAAATTAGAAAATAAAATGACCTTGAATTTCTACAGATGTGCTTCAGAAAGTGTTGATTTTATAATGTTTATTGCTGAATGAGTTTGCGCAATTGGCTGAGATCTGGTTTATTGCTGGTTTTGTTCTTTAAACCGAAATCCATTATGTGTAACTAATTACACAATTTACAAGAAAAATTCTGTGATTTGAGGTAACTGATTACGTCCAAAACCGTGATTTTGACACTTTTTTTTTTTATATTTAGTGTAAGTTGAATTAGAATGTTCATAAAAATTGTTTTGATAGTATTATTACAAGAAAAATTTAATTAAATACGACTTTTGACAATAAATGACATTTTTAAAACATTCTCCTTAATGAAAAATGCTTCTATAATATTTATAATTTGCCTATATACAGCTAGGATTCTATACGGGGGTTGAACTAAATTTTTTTAAATATATGATTTAGAAACGGATTTTAATATAGCAGGGTAGAGAAATTTTTATGGAAAAAACACCGGTTATTATTTCAATTGATCGTAATTCTGAAAATAATGTGAATTTTACAAAAATTTTGGTTTAATCCCCAGAAATCTTAGCTATATTGGCAAAATGTTTTTGTTATAGAAGCATTTTTCAAAAAAGAAAAATGTTTTGAAAACGTCCTTTTTTGCCAAAAAATTGCATTTAAATATTTTTTTTCTTGTGATAATATTCTTAAAACAAATTTATATGTATATTTTAATGCAACTGACACTAAATGTAAAATATATATATATTCATTTAGACGCCTTTTTTAAAATTATAATTTTGAACGTAGTCAATCGCCTCAATGAATCGTGTATTTCTTAAAGCTCTGAGTTAAACTGCATTTTAACATCATACAATATTTTCTGGTATAATTTCTCCAAAGGATTTTTAAAAAAAATTTTTTTTGAAATTAATATTTTTCACATAGTAAAAAAAAAATCGATAGTTTTTTTAAAATCTAAATTAAAAAATTAAAACCGAATGCATATAATGTTCAATCGTAATCATTTTCTTCATTTAGATTGTCTTTTAAGCTCTGATCTACATCTAAATTATGCTCTCAATTTTTTTTATATATATAAGTTAGCCAATTTGTCCTTACTATGGATCCAACATTTTGAATACCTGAAGGATAACTGCTTTGAAATAATTTTTTTATTAGTTCGTATCCAGGTGTGCGAGTGAAGACCGAAAATGTGAACTCTCGTCCCTTTACTTGCTTCGACTGCGAAATGAGGTGCTGTTTTAAAGCCTTTCAGTGCACAGAATGTAGTGCTCATCAAAATTCATCGTCAGTTGTATTGATGTTACAGTCTTCTCTCACATAAACATACAAATGGTACGTCATTGGTGTCTGTAGTTTTCCAGCAGTGAGCAGAATGTCCATGAACCACCTGCTGGAAAGTGTTTGACCATCCTGCCTGCAGTCTCAATCTTGTTCCTAGCGATTTCCATCTTTTCTTACTTACTCTTGAAGAAATTCGTCACCAATCAGTGTTTTTCTTGTGACGCCGACATGCAAATGGTTATCTGCACGTACTCCCATCCCAGGTAGCTGACTACTATGACACATGGAATCAAAAATTGATCCCATAATTACACATTTTACAATTCTGGTGATTCTCATGTTGAGGAATAACGATGATATTTAATGTGTTTGTGTAATATATCCTTAAGACATATATCTGCGATCTTTCTGGATTCGTATTATTAACTTATTCATAGATGATTACTCAGGAACACTTAAAAACTACAAATTGTAGAGCCTTAGACGTTAAGTTTAATCTAAAAGTGGTAAATTCTGGGTTGGGTTCAGTAAAGTCTGATTTTAGTGTTGCCGTTATTTATAATTTATGTTAAGTTACAAAAAGACAACACAGAAAAACAAAAATAATGGGCTATAACATGGACGGTTTCTCATAACGACTACATTCTTTCCTCTCCTGGCCTGTACTGAAGAAATGTGGCCGCCAGAGGGCTCTTCTGCTGCTTGGGACAGTCAATTACAGTTATTATGACAAAGGGGTTACTAAATTAAATATGTGAAATACAGATGGAATATACTTATGCTACTTTTTGTTGCGATGCATTTGCCTCGTCATTGTGTATGAAACTGCTTCAGTAACACTTGGAATTGAAAAGCTGTATAAGGTTTATTTTTGTTATAATAAAAATACAAATGTTTTATAGAATTTTTAAATCTCATATTTGGTTGCTAAACTTAAATTTGGAGTGTAGTTAAATAAAACAGCCTCTTAATTCTGGGTACAATTTTAAACGACTTTATTCTTTCAAAGCTACTGTACCAGATGATTGTTCTTAGTTTCCACCTCGTCCAATTTCGAACAAAATTGGAAGCATAAAAAAAAGAAGGTAAAAATTTACTGTATAGAACAGTTTATTGGACGGGTTCATCCCACAACATTTCGATTAATATGTTGCACTCGAGTACACAGCTTTCATTTTATCGTCTTTTCGTTTTCGAATAAAAGAAGATGGGAGGAAAATGTCATACTCTCCCGATAAGCATTTGTAGCAAATGGAAACACACACACACACACACACACTAAAAGAAATGACTGAACAAAAGAACGATCGATTCGAATTCCACTCCTGCTGAAGATAATCAAAATCTTAAAAAAAGGAAAGAATTTATAGGACAGAGTGGACGACATTGAATGGAACATTCCATGAGAACAGCAATTACAAATCACCCGGAGAAGATGACAACGCTGGGGGATGAGATGCGAAGAGAAACGTACCTCTGCATAATACAAAATAACGACGATCAACTAACTGTTCCTGAGCAAAGGATTTGGAACCAAGACGAATTGCCGGGATTCAAGAATGAAATCAGAAACTGGATTAGGAGCGTTGTACATTAACTGTAAAGGGGGCTGCTCATAATTTTCTTGCTTCACGCTTTGCTATTCGTTTTCTTTTTAAAAGATTCGTGCAGAAAGAGCAGTGGGCGATTACGGAGAGAGTGAGTGAGAATAAAAGGAGGTTCTGGAATTAATTTTGGAACCCCAGTTGGACATCGTAACATTTAATGTTCGTTTTCGGAAACTTTATGTGATCGGCTCGTTTTTCTCTGAAGGAAATAAAATGGCTCGCATATTGAGTGATTTAAATATTCCTTTTCTTTTTTCGAAATGAAGCAATTTACTTCCATTGGGTAGTATAAGCATATTTTCATTTACTTTTTTTAGAACCAGAATTGATTCTTATTTCTTGTAAATTATTTAAGTTCTCTGTGCGCATCAATACCTAGCATAATTCAAGGAACTGCCTTAAATATTGAGATGCTATTGAGACAAATTTATTGTTATGTTTGATGAAGATAAGTTAATGATAGGTAATGAAATACTCTTATAATTTTAATTTTTAGAGCAGTTATTTCATCAAAAATTTTTTAGAAGTGAATAATATAGCTTTCTATTTTCGCCAAACTTAACATAACCGTAAAAAGCATCTCGAATTGTAATTAATAATTGAACGATTGGAAAAGTAAGGTCCTAAGCAGTGTTAAGATTTCTGAATTTATTTAAATTAGTTGTTTTAATATCCCGTATATTCCGGCGTATAACACATTTAAAGAAAACATAAATAGATAAGAATTAGATTAGTACATGCTCACTTGGCCTTTTTTTTAATATTTTTGTTCACCTTCTAACAGCCACACGTTTTAAAATTGCTAAAAGCTGAACTAATGGCCTGGAATAACTGCCATGTCCGTCAGCAATATTTTCCTATTTTTCGTTAAATGGGATCTGGACATGTCCCGAACTGGATTCTGGATTCTTTTAAAACACCTGAACGCTTTCGCCTAACATTTCCTATCCAAAATTTTGCACTGTTTTCGTCCATCCATACTTCTCGTGCTTATGAAAGAAAATACCTTCCGACATCGGTTTTCTTTTTAAAATAACCATGTTTTTTAATGTTATACTCTCCGCTAAGAAGAAAAGCACTGCGTTGAACTGAAATATTTCATATTTTTTTTTCAAGTGAAAATGTTATTTTCAAAAGATAGAACATTGCATATATACATTAAGTTTCTTTGTAAAAATAATTAAAAGGCGCGCTATACAGCAAAAAAGGCTATTTGAATGTATAACTGTGCATTATACACTGGAAATACAGTACTTACTTTACGAATTTCATAATTAGATCTTTTTAAACGCAGCTTAAATTGTTTTATACCAATTATCAAAAAGGTACTGCAGTTCAAAGTCACTGGCATTCGGAAGCGTTGAAGATCAAGGCTGAGACG
Source organism: Trichonephila clavipes (assembly GCA_019973935.1). Taxonomy (NCBI): domain Eukaryota; kingdom Metazoa; phylum Arthropoda; class Arachnida; order Araneae; family Nephilidae; genus Trichonephila; species Trichonephila clavipes. Next base: position 155,009 of record BMAU01000957.1, read on the forward strand.
GGCACACTCAGTGGAACAGACCTTTGGATTATAAACGAGAAAATTTGGATAGCAAGTAAACAAGAGGTCATTTTGGAGAAATCTTCAAAGAAGGCTCTGGCCCATCATATCTTGCCAGATATGATGACAATGATAAATTGTTTTATACGTATTTTTGCATTTTTTTATTGAATAATACTTAATACAGCATTTAAAAACAATCTCAGATACAAACAAACTTTTTGAAGTCAGATTTGGAAGTTGCGATCAAATAATATATCTTCTACTGAATAGAATACTACTAATTTAATCTTCTCTGATGTAATCTAAAGTTTATATTCAGTTATCTATAAATCAGTAATTGAATACACACACAAGCTTCTATATTTGATTCCCGTTACTAAATATAATCCTTTTTGAAATTGATATGATTTTTTTTCTAGCGTTTACTGATTGCGAGGTAATTTATGTTGATATTTCTATTCAGTTAATCAGAGTGAACTTTAAATCCGATTTAGTCTGATGCTCCACGCTATGACAAACACAATGGGATTATGCGTGCTTCGTGGAAGAGTTGTCTGTATAATCCCATTGTACAAGCATCGGAATAATCCATTGAATTAAATCAGTGCTTCGAATAAATGCGTCATATTTTCTCTGCCAATATTGCATTTCTAAAATTTTCTGTGTCTGGATACTTGAAGTACTCAAAATTGCGATTCTTCGGTTTCATTCTAAAAATTTCATTTAGCTTGGAAGGGTGTGAGTTCATCTTTTATTATTTTTTTTTTCAGCATAGAAGAAATTGCTTTCATTGTGAAGAAGCAATTCTTTTTCTGAGAAACTTCTTTTGTTGTTTCAGTTTAGTCTTTCTACTCTGTAATTACCGCGTTCTCTTTCGTTGTGTTCCCTGGTGGGTCATTTCCACTTTTGCCTGCACGCTTGCATTCCTTAATTTTCATCATTCCAGCAACCGGGGGGGATTCTTTTTTATTCTCGAAAGAAAATTCCATTTTCCGTCGAATTGGGGAATCATTGTAACTATTTTTTTCCCCACTCTGTTTCTTTGTCGACCTTGGTTTTCTGTTACAGCGTTGGCATGGCAATGAAAAATGGCCCCTGACGTTTATCATGGAACGCGGAGGCGTAAAATAGGGGGGTTCTTTGGCGTTGAAAGAGTTAAGAAGTATAAATTTTCTGAGGCTATCTTCTTTGATCGGTGATCTTTTCTCATATTTTTCTCGCCACATGAGGAAATTGGCGGCTCATTTAATTTTTGCCACCTTCAAGGAAGAGCCAGTGTTAGTCCCCCCTCGGGAATTCTGTAAGTAATAGGATTCTTGTGGCGCTCGTGAGAAAGAGATTCTTTTTAGGCTCTCATCTGGTCGATAATCGTTTGTATAAATATCTATGTTCGAAAGTGATTTTTTTGTGTTCATCCTAGATTTAGTGAAAAGAATCATATAATGCGTACAGTTATCTGTTTTCTTGTTTAACTAATAAAGGAAAAAACGACTTTTTTTGTATGTTTAAATTAATTCCTCAAAATTTTACTGTCTCGTCTTTTGTTTTTATTCCTATCAAAAACTTATTTTAAATTACCAATGTTGATTGTTAAAAATTCACAAATTATTTTTTAATAAAAAAAAGCCTTCCGGTTAGAAAAAAAAATTGTTCTGGTTATATCCAGGCTTTTAAGTTATACTTAAAGTTAGAGCAACTAATCTAAGCCAGGCGTTTTACATAAAGCAAATATTCCCGCTTTTACTGTTATAGATATTATTCTTATTTAATTCACAGATATTAATTTAAATACAAAAAGTAACATTAGCCAAAGAACTTCACTAGCTACAGTTTTATATGTTCAAAAAAACAAACATTTCGAAAGTAAGTAATTGGGAGTTAGTCTTTCTTGTTTTCTTTTCTGTCCTTGTTCATTCTTCTTTGTCTTTAATTTAAAACCTTTTGCGATTTTATTTGAATTATTTCCTTTTTTTATCTTCCCATTGTTTGTGAGCTGCTTTTATTAAAATAAAAAAAGTTGTTTTCAAGAAACGTCGCAATTCATTAAGTTAAAAGGAAGTTTCGTCATTTATTTACTTTTTAAGCAATCCTTATATGTTTATGTGACATTATTTAATTTTCCCTAAATGAACATCACACAATATATTGATGCATGGTTTCCTATTAGTTTCTTCCTATTATTTATCTTATTATCCCATTGCTTTTTGTGTGTATTTTTTTATTTCAAAATACGAAGTACATTTGTAAAATGTCCTATCGTTATGATATTTTGCGTAATTTATTTTAAAACAGTGGTTCCCAAACTTACTGTCCCCATGGGCGTCTTTTTTATACAAAACATTTTGTTGTAACCCCCCAAGTGTAATAATTATATTTCACTGCATAGTAAAAAAACTAACTATAAAATAAACTTTGGTGTCCTGAATGGTAAATGCTTGACGTGAAAAATAATTATAAACAAAACATTGTGGTGTCTAAAGTAGTGTTTTAATAAACGCGATGCGTTTATTGGTGTTTGGGAGTTAGAAAAAAGATATACATAATCAGTACGAATTCAAATTTATTGCTCTTTCACTTAAATTAACAACTCAGGGAAGGAAATGCACACACACCACTACTAAAGTATAGAAGCAACTGTACACGGGGGAAAAAAAGGATACTTAATATTTGAGTATAATTTAATTCACTTACTCATAGAACACTATGGACGTTTACGGTTTAATTCACCGTAATTCCGTTTTTAGTTGTGCGACCTCTTATCTTATTGCCTAAATCGTCATTTAGCAACCTTTGATCATTCAGAAATTACTCGTCAACTAACTCTCAACTACTCTCCACTAACTTCGCGTACCTAAAAGTCAATGCTTAAATAGAACCCTTCATTTGAATAAATCGAGTCTTCTTCTCCGGGAGAAAGTTTTCAATCGAACAACAATTAAAAAGAAAATAATTTACCCAAGAGGGAGTAAATCAATTTACCCAAGGCTCGCAGATAGACCCGTTACAGTATTTGTTCAAGTTATAACTTTTGCATTGAAATATAAAAAACACACACACACATATATATATATATAATATGAATGAAATGATTATTTTCGTACAATACAACTTTCTGTTCAAAACTAAGAAAAATTTGTTACATTCATCTCGCATATCCGAATCATGCACAAAACAAAATTAAACCGTTGATTAAATGTGAGACTCTTTTGTACGTCATTAACTTGTCTTGACTTTTATTCAAAACCTTTGAATTTTTACTCTAAAAATTTTAACACGTGAAAATCATTACTAATTTATTTTAATTTTCATTATATTGGACATGGGTTACAAATATTTTACTTTGTATTAAATTTTGCGCGGCTTTCTCTCCTAATTTTGGCCATGTACCGCCAAATTAATTTTAATTTTTCACGGACACCCTCAAGGTTTCGTAGGAACCACTTTGGAAACCTACGTTCTAAAAGAAGAAAAAAATTGCATATTTGCTTGATTATTCTTTTAAAACATGCTAAAATATAAATATATAATTGAAGAGAATGAAATACAAAATGTATCAGCAAGTGTTATGATATAGCTGTATTTCTTTTTTTCTCTAAAAATGTACAGAAAAAAATATAATCCTTTTATACTTAAAAATATCAAGAATAATTTTTACCGCAAGTTTTATATATTAAATGTATACATAACAACCTTTTGTCTTGAAAACACTAACTCATGATATAGAATAAATTCTAGTTTTAAAAAAAAACTAAAAAACACCCTTTTATAGTTAATCGTACTAAGTTGTAACGTAATCTTTTAACCGTCAAATCTGGAATTAATCGCCAGATCTGGTAATGGGGTCTGAAATTAATCGCTAGATGCGGGATGGGATCTAAAAATGGGAAATCGTTACTCGTGACGATCCTGATCAGGACAATGGAACAAAATTATTAAATTATTGTATTGTAATCTGTCCTGGATAAGTGAGTAAAATTTCGAATTAATCTGACCTTTTAAGGTGAGTAAAAATTGAGTTCAAAGATTCCGTTATAAACAAGTGAAGCTTATAAAAGGGTGTGAAAAATTATTGCGTATGCTTTATTTAAAAGCAGCTTATCATTGCAAGCAAATTACTCATTTCTTAATGAATAAATAACCGGCAACTTACATCAGTTATTATTTCTTTAAATTAGATGAATTCGCTATTTATTTCCATTTTACCCGCCTTATCTTCGATCTTTTAGGTTCAAAAATTTATTCAGTGTGCACCTGCAATAAATTTCTTTAGCAAGTATAATGAATAACAAAGCAAGTAATAATATATATATATATATAAGTCAATTCCTACTTAGATCAACAATGAAAAATTTTATTTTATAGCTACTTTTTATTAAATAGTTACAATTAATATAAATTTGTGTATACATAGGACAGAATCACAACATTATGTGGTAATTAATTTTTATTAACTATCATTAAAGTATCGTATTGTCATCCAAAACAATCATGTATATAAAATTTCAGTTCAACTGAATGCTTAAACATGAGAAAAAAACCTTTTTCAAGTTATGACACAAGTCGCCAAAAGGGTCGCTAAGTCGCCAAAAATAATGCCAACGTGACTGTATTTACAATTCTTCAAATAATTAGTTTTAATCAATTAATTTTTATTAATTATAGTTGAATTATTGTTTTGCATTCCAAAATAATCATGTACATAAAATTTCAGATCAATTGAGCGCTTTAAAATGTATTTTATTAACGATTGAAAATTTCACCAAGATAAATAAAATATATAGAAAGTGTGAGTTAATAGTAGGCATTGAAAAAAAGAGAGAACAGTCAATATTGCAAACTTTTAAGTCAAATATTTTTATTTCTGAGAATGTCTGCGGAAAAATAAAGGTTGCTTTAAGTACTGTAATGTTTTGATCCGCCTTCTTGTTAAGAATGATGGAATCAGCAAAAAGAACCGCAATTTTTCAAATCTGTCGATACTGATGATCACCTCCCCCCTCCCTTCTTCAAGTGATTGAGATAGAAAGTTTCTTTGCGTGATTAATCAAAAAATTTTCAAGTTAACTTCTTGTAGGAACATTACGTGAGTAATGAAGGGATTGAAGAAAATTCCAGAAAAAAAGGGCAAGAATTTTCGTAATGATTAGCGTCTAGAGCAGCGATGACTTTTTTTAAAAACTATTCTCAAACAACGAATCACTGAGAGCTCGACATTTAGGGGATATCTAAAAAGGTATAAGAATGATTCTTTTCCTAACCGATTATGATAATTTTATTTGAAACTTTTCAAATTGATTGATACCTACTCTGGAAGTTTTCTTAATAATTTATGACAGTAATTGGGAATGGGAGTTTTTTCTTTAAACACTCATCTTACTTCCCATAGATATCTATTGCGTTTATTAAGGTCCATTTGTGACGGATCTATCCGCGTTCTCTTAAAATACTAACCCTCTTGGGAAATATTTGGTCTTTAAAAATTATTATACAGTAGAACGTCGTTTATCCGAACGTTTATTATCCGGAGCGTAAAATATCCAAACCAGTTTTTTTAGAGACCTTGCAGCGAAAAAACAGAGGTGTACAATGTTAAGTGGAAATGTTATGGTGGAAATAAGTGATTATTTTCCACAATAAAGGTAAAGTTGCGACATTTTGCACCTATTTTGCTTTTTCATCAATCAAGTTTCCCGCATGTGACGATTTTCAATATTCATATAGTGTCCGGTTTCATATACTGCATGGATCGCATTCGGTTTTCGATTATCCGAACGGTGTCTGGTCCCAATTGATTCGGATAAACGACGTTCTACTGTATTATAAAAATTCCTCCCGAAGAAGAAGACGTGACCATGCAAATTAAGACTTGTATATAAAGTTGAAACTTTCAGGTTAGAAAGAAGAGGGAGGTTAGACTGCTAACGGGATAAGTGATTAATTAAACTTGAAGTGAGGCGTAGATCTAGAGTTGTTGATAATTGTATTATTAAAGTTGATGACGATCTGTCAACTGAGAAGTAAACTAGATTAGGTAGCTAAGAAGTAAAAGCTTTTAATAGACGTAAGTGATCTAATTATTTAATCTTCTCATATCTTGTTAATTGCTTTACATATTTAATATTTGGGTGCATCTCTTAACTTTGGTTAATTGGATTTGTGTTGTTGTTGATACTGAGGATAAATTGAGTTGTTTTTGAATATGGCTAGTCTTCTTTCCGACTTTCCCACACACTTAGACGCGTCGGGTAGATCTTTACACATTAAAATTCCATGGCACTTTAAGTGAGTTCTGTGGTTGAGAAAGTCATTAAATGGACCGTATGAATACATACGCTTTGAAAACTTCTCAAGGAAAACTTGTTCACTGTTGTTTAACTGAAGATAATTTATTTTATAGTCATATTTTTATAGTAATTGTTTATAGGCTAACTTATGGGGCCAAAAGAATATCTCATTGTTTGTATTGTAAATATTTTAAATATTTTTCTGTTTAATAGTGTTCTATTTATTCTTATTAACATTTAGATGTTAGTTATTACGTTTTTTTTAGAATGTAATATCTAGAAAATTTAATTTTGTGTGTTAGTGTGGATGAAAATTAGAAATATAATTGCCATGAAAAGCTTTTGTTATAAATTATTTCTATTTATGTTCTGTAAATTTACATTAAAGATATTCTTAAGAGATAAAAAAATTAATAAATAAGTTTTTTTAAAGCAATATACCATTTTTTATATGTAATTTTGTAATATAGTACTTATTTTTTGCTCTTCCGTGTTCACTGTTTCATATTAAAAATGAAAATATTGTAAAATATCGTTTAAATATTGTGTGATCAGTACTTATTTTGAAAAGTTAAACGTTGGACGAGGTGTGTGATTCTGAACTGAAATAAATTCTTATTCTTCTTTTATTATCATCTCCATCCTTTCTAAAGATTCAATATAAATTTTTTTGTTTTATTATGAATATATTTTATTTTTCTTGAAAACCAATACTCTCAAGCTTTTATACTGTATTTCTGTTAAGAAGTATTTTTTTATCGTGTGTCTCAGATTATTTTGTTAAGATATTTATGGTTACGCGATAGAAAGGTGCGTGCATTTTTTTATTTTGTTACAAAAAAAATTATATATTTTCTTTTTTAAAAAAGGGAATTTTATTTTTTCCAACTATCTTCTTTTTCATAGCGCGCGCGCGCTTTCAAAATTTTCAAATTTTTTTAATTGAATCAAGGGCATAGCGAGAGAGAAATTTAGGGATTCCCACTAAAAATTGTATTTCATAATTAATTTCATGATTCCGTTGTTAAAATTTCAGCATATAGTAATCGTTATAGATGGGGTGGGTACAACCAGTGACGTAACGGAGAATATTAGCCCCCCTGCAAAGTTAGGTTTTGTGCCCCAAGCCGAATCCTACAAAGGGTTACGTACTTGGTGTCAGGCAGACTTTGCCCCCCCCCCTCCCTGCAATGCGGGGGTGTACGGTAAGCCACTGGGTACAGCCCTCATATCCCTTCCTTCTCGCTGCTACGCCGCTAGTTGAATAATGTATCTAAAACCTGGGTTATTTACGTGTTTGTTAAAACCGGATCATTCATTTACTGCATTTTCGAATAATTATGACTGATTTTTGATATCTTTTTAGTTTCGAATTTTAAAGACAGTAACTAAAAGAGTATAGAAAAATCAATCTGGAAGGAAATACAATATGACAACGCGTAGGGCAAGGATTCTGTTGAGTGCCCTTTTCTTATTAGTCAGCTCTCTGTTCCTTTCTCGTCGAATTGCGTAATATGTCTTTACTCCCCTTCAAACCAGTATTGAAAAGAAAATATATTCACCTGTTCAGTTGCATCAGGAAACTCAAAACATTATATAATATTAAGTACTTTGATTGTAATAAAACAACTCAAAAATGTTTTCTACGTTTTTGATTCTCAATCTTTTGAAAATTTAATTCAACACTACTTTTTATTGCTTCTTTTAAATTAATTTCTGTTCAATTATTTCTTTCAGATATTACTCAATTAACAACGATGACATGGATTATGTATCCGTGAGTTAATTTCTCACCAATATAAAATGTAACAAGACTGCTGTACAAAAGCAAAAAGTCTCCACAGAAGTGAACATAAAAGATTCCAAAAATGGCTCATCATCCACACTCTTCCTCTAAACAGTTGACGTTTTGTGTCAGAACTGTGTCTTGTATCGTCCTACTATTTGTGTCCGCGTCCTGCCTAGTACCGAGCGACGACGATGAAACGAACTATGTGAACCTCTTGTTGAGGGACCTCGACAGCAGCGGGCTCCAAGAACAGCAACCCGACAAGATTGTGGACGGGAAAGACGTTGTCAAGAGGCATTGGGGCATATCCGATGCAACAGCTGTGGCTGGGAAAGTCTTCAGTTATCCCATTCCAGAGGATGCTTTCACCGGCAAGATCAAAAGATACGAGGTGAGTACTGCACTGCCATTCAACTGTGTCTGAACTATCATTATGTGTGTTTATTTTTTGTTTCGCTTCTAATGACCTTACACCTTTAAATGGATACGACTTGAATCGTTAGTCAAGAACAGTGGATGGCCTTGAATGGGGCGAATGTTTGAATAGTTATGTTGTTGACTCATTGGTTGTAATTGAGCAGATTTTTTTCTTTTGCTTTCGTTAACGGTTTTGTAATGTGTTGTGTGCGAGTATTGTTGATAAAATTTACCGTTTAACTCATTCATACTTAGGGGGAATGTGTAAAAGTAATTACGCGCGATTAAGGTAAATAAATTGATTAAGGTATCCGAAGGCGTTCAGAGTACTTTTTTAAAAAGTAGCATATTGAAACATTATAAAATTGCATTTTTCTAGGAATCAATACCAATAAATACTAATATTTATCTAATAATATTTTTGAAAAACAAAGCAATGAGAGAGAAAAAAGTAATAAACTTGCATCAGTAAAAGTAATTACCAAAACAAATTAGATGCATTTTTTAGAGAATGTACTAAAATTTTAATGTCTTATTAAAATTCAAAAATATTAGAGCTTATAGAGTAAATATAAGAAAAGCGGCATTCTCTCACTTTATGTGACCGTTATTTAAATAACAGGCCATAATTCAAAAAATATTCATACAATAAAAAATATTTTTGTTCATTCTCTAAAAAATAATATAAATATCAGGTTAAAAAAAGTTTTATAGAAATACGTTTATTACATTTTGAATTATCAGACTCGCCATGATAGATTTTGAGCAATTTAAATGCCCACTTCTGGTAGATTAAAGGCCCACTTCCGGTTTTTCTAATTTTTTAAAATTTTTAGTAACTTACCCTCTAGGTTGAGTAGAAACAAAATAAAATAAGTTTTGTGAAGCCACAAGATAACTCTATTCAATAATTTTTTTTTAAAAAAAAATGTTTTTTGACCGAATTTGGTTAATCGTGTTTGGGTGACCGTGGTAGTCTAGTGGACAAGGTAACGGACTCGTCGTCGGCGTGTCATGAGCTCGAGCCTGTTACCACTGAAAACCCGTCGTGCAGAAAGTGCCGGTGTAAGTTAAATATGTCGAGGCTCAAACGTTTTCCCATTGGTGAGGTGTGGAAGTTGGGAGAAGGAGGGGCCAGCTCAGGTGTCGTCCTCGTTTCTTGACCATGGTTCAAAATTTCGAGGTCCGTCGTCAAAAGCCCTCGAGTAGCTGAATAATGTGATGTTTATATTCTCTCACTCAACGTGTTCGGATACCTTAAATTTTTTAAAAAATTACTTTTATTGAATTTAAACAGATTGACTCTGAAAATGTATAACAAGAGAAATTTGCATGCTCTTAATCAGTGGCGCACACAAGGAAGGGGGGTCCTGGGGGTCTGGACCCCCCAGAGCCCTTGATTTTTTTTCAGGTTGATTATAATTCTAAGTATATAGTATGTAAAATTTAATTAACTACTTGTTATTAATGATTAATTTTATTAATTAGTGCTAATTATTTATTCAAAAATTAGTTTTTTACTGTGTTTTGTTCCCGAAAATCGACAAAATCAAAATGAGCATGATACAAGAATGGTGAACTTTCAACTCCGCCCCCCCAAACCCCCTTGAAAAATACCTGTGTGCGCCACTGCTCTTAATCGTTTTTAGTTTGAATGAAGGGAAAGAAAACACGTTCGCAAAACATTTTAATTTAAGTTTTATATTTTAAATGCATTATATTAATTATTTTCTGTGTTATTTCGTTACAAGGATCGTTTAAAAAATTAGAATGAAATAATATTGTTTTTTAATTGCAAGCATAAATTTAGATGTTAACACATATCCAACATATAATCAGTATTAATTATAAGTAAATTTATTGATCAGTTTTTGGTATTTAATTATTTGCAAAATTCCGTAGAAAAATTGGATTTTCTGGCTAAAATGTTTTTATTTAAATTAATTATTGATCTTAGTTATTTTGTATTATGCTTAATTTTTTCATTGTAATGAAAATCTTTACTCTTCTTTTATCAAGATAAATGTCCTAAAATTAATGAGTATCTTTGTATCCATTCTTTATTCCATATTATTCTCTGACCGCTAAACTAAAATTTAATTATCGGATGCTTTTAGCTTTTATATGCTTAAACAATTAATATAATCGTGCATATTACTGTGAAAAGCATTATGACCTTATTATATCTAAAGGTCGTATTACATTATGCTTCATGAATGCCAATTTCTGAGCAGGAAACAAAAGATGTCAGCTCCTATTCATTTCATTTTTCTTTGAGTAATTGACAGACCTTTTCTTTCATACTGTCCCCAAAATGCTACAAGTAGAGTATTACATAGTTTAAATGCATTGAAAGTTGTGTTAACTATTTAACATTTATTTCTAGTGCTTAACAACTTTAATTTTTCTTGGTATTCAAGCTGTAAATTCATCTGGAAAACCATTCTTTCAATTTTCGTACGCAATCAATTATTTTTGCCGTAGAAGCATTTCACAAGAATGAAAAACAGTACACTACTATTTTTGTGGAATAATTTCGTCATCTGTGAGTGATCGTTGTAAAAGAGAAGCCTTATTGCAGGGGTGGGCAGGCTTTTCGAGGGTACGGGCTACTTCTAATTTTTTCAAGATGTCGCAGTTCACCCAGTGGCGTAGGTGTAGTGAACTCAAAGAAAGTATACAAATACGTCGGACATCCATTTTACGAATTTCTCTTTTTAGCGAACTTTTTTCTGGAACCAATAACATTTTACGATTTTCTTCGTAAAATAACCTCCAATTAGCGGAGTGCATTTTCTATTCAACGGAATTTCCTCATATGATTCGATTTTTTCCTCCGTATTTTTTAAAATACCTTATTTACTCGAATCTAAGCCACACTTTTTCTCCAATGTTAATGCTACTAAAAATTGGGCACGGCTTAGAATCGAAGGGGAAAAAATTATTGAATGGGGTATTTAGAGCAATTACACCTTCATGCATGTGCTTAAAAGTTTATAATACTGATAAAATGACTCATTATTCACTTCTTATTAGTTTTCCTTTAAAATTTACTTTAATTTCATAAAATTGGATATCGATAAACCACACACATTTTATACTATTTTTCAATTTTCATAAAATCTTGTTGAGAATTTGGGACACGGCTTATATTTCTAGACCTTCGTATAATGGAATGGTTATTAGGTCTTAGTGAAGGCGGTCAGCTCAAAATGTCTTGGCCGTCCACCGGTCGATTGCGATCGACTTAATGCCCACCCCGGCCTTAATGTGTTCAAACTTTTAAAGAATAAGATGCAAGTCCCTAACACAAAACAAAATTATTTTGGAACATTAATTACTAGTGCTTCAACGAGACAAAACACTTCTCTGTGGAATTAGTTGATGAGCCTTTGCACTCCCCCTCCGTATTAATAATTTTTTTCCACAAAATACATATTGTGTAAGTTCCTTAAGATTTCTCGCCACGCATTCACGCATTTTGTTCTCTGTGGAAATACCTTTCTTCTTTTGGAGCGATAATTTGCTTATCAACCTTGAGTTGTAAAAAAAATAACATGGGTAATTAACTTTACTGATTTTAAAACATGGCTATTAAGAGTTTTTCTGCACATCAGATTTTTAATTTTGAAAATAATTCTTTTTATTTTTAGTAAAGAGATGATTATGTCTCTGTCTCTTTCTCTCTTTTTTTTATTCTCTTTTTATTAAATTTTATTCAAGGTTGAACGATGGTGTTGTTATTCAGGGTACAACTCATGAAAAAAAGAAAATTGTTATAAATAAACCAAATGAAATAAATGTTCCTTAATGGGACTCGATAATGATACGAACCACATTATTTTGTTATAAACTTCTATTCTTTATTTCTTCATTACTATTGTACCAATCGTCATTTAAGGCAGCGCTCCGCAATCTTTTTGTCGTTGTGGACCTATCAACGTTTGATAATTTTACCGCGGCCCGCGGAGGGTCGGACACGTTGATTGTTTATATTTTAGATTGTTTTGATTTAACAATTTTTTAATTTAGTTACATTTAAATATGCCTTCAGAATAAATATAGTTACACCAAAAATGAATAAAAGTGATTTAACATGGAATATAAAGAGATTTCGGTGGAAAGTTGCGCAAATCCGAGAGAAATGCACCACTTTAAAGAAAATGGCAATAGTTTAATGCTCTTTAGGCGGCCCAGCACCATTTGATCCGCGAACCGGGGGCTGCGGATCACTGATTTAAGGTACTAGGAGCTCCAAAGAGAATGTGTTGATGAGTAATGTAGTGTTGTTGTTTTTCAATGATGCTTCAGTAGTTTATTCCGAGTCAAGATCACGCACAACATAAAATTATATTACACTTTATGCACATTTTAGGTGAAAATAATAAATCTCCGAGTTTGTTGACACTTTTAGAGAAAAGCAAAAAAATGGGCCCGGATGTAAGCTCAGTGGCGTAGCGAAGAATGTTAGGGCTCCCCTTCAAAGTCAGATTTTGGTTCCAAAGCCAGATTTACAAAGGATTCCCCAACCCTAACATAACATATGATTTAAGCCCTCGTGCGATGCGGGGTCTACGTTGCGCCAGTGCTTCGGCATATACAAAACCTTCACACTTTGCTCGCTGGCGGAGCTCACCAAGGAGTTGAGGTTTACCAATTACGGATTACCCATATCTCCCCACCGAACTCGCTCTTTGAGGTACAGTCACTGAAATTCCCTCTCATGTTGCACTCGCGCTGGCACACTACCTCGGAATAGTCTCGTGGCCACTTATCGTTCCAGAATGTGTCGAGAGTTCGTTACAATAGTGTATCGAGAGTATTAATGTGTGAACGTAGTAGTCTAGTTTTTATGGTCATGAACTCGTGGCCGGAGTGTCGCGGATTCGAGTCCTGGTGCCACTGAAGACCCGCCCAAAACAGGGGGCCGATGCACTTTAAGTCTGTATGAGGCTTGATCTCCTCCTGTTGGTGTGGTGTGGTAGTTAGGAGAGGGAATGCCAGTTCAGATGTCCTCGCGTCACTTGACTGAAATTCAAAATTAGAATGCTGACACTAATAGTCCTCACTCTCTCTCTCGGGAGTATTAAATTTATAATAGAATTATATTTCTGTAATAGTGTATATAAATCTCAAATTCAAAATATATGGTAAATTTTTTTAAAAAAATCCCAATATTTATCTCGAAACAACACTAGGTTGAAATACTCTTAGTTGAATTGCCGAAAATTCTATCTAATCTTTTTAGAAAAGAGAGAATAAATAGGTTGTGCTAATTGGCAAGATATGGTAACAAATTTGTAAATAGCAATTAATGCTTATAACATGTTAATAATGCATATCTTACTCTCCATAACGGAACATACTTTATCCATTGCGTCATTCGATCGCCTGAAGGTTTTTCGTAAGACAACTCTTCCGATCTCTTGTCTTCCATTCATCTAGTTACTGAGCTCGTAACTTCATGAGCGAACCCCATTATAAACTACTGAGAACTTGAATCCAGTGGGCTAACTTAATTTAGGTCTGCCTTGTCTGCTTCCAACCACGGACAATACGGCATCGGTGGCTGCAGTAATTGCATTCTGTCTTGCCGGAATCCATTACCCTGCACACACCAACTATTGTTCCATACCAGTCTGAACTTTCCTAACTAGCTGAGTTGCCTGCCTCCAAGGCATCGTATTACAAGCGGCTGAAACGCTAAAATGAAAAATTTATTTGCCTAGTATCTGATGGGAACGTGAGACGAGACGTTGTATTCGCTAGATTCTTCCCTTTTTTTATCTCTGGAACGTGAGCAAAATTCATTTTGATTCAGTGGCGGGAAAATAGTTTCTAGGGGTAGTGTTCTTATTTTCCTTCTACATGGTGTTAAATACGTGTTTACGATCAGAATCTTTTTCGTAATGGGGGTAATTCCATGTTCTACAAATGTCGCAATGAAAATTATTCTATTATAAAGCATTGAAGGAGGATTTGTGTGGTTTTGTAACTATTGATAAATATTCCCGTTTTATGCACGGTAGATAATTATAGATTGTGTTAAGAAGCCATTAGTGAAAGAAGGATGTCCATTAACTTCAACATTTTTGTGAAACCCTATTTTGTTAAGAGGCATGCTAAAAGCGCAACAGGAATCGATAAAAGCTTTTAGCGGCGTCTTTTAATAATATGCATCTCGTTTGTTATGCGATGAGGCATGCAAGTTGGGTTTTCTGTAAAATTAAATTGAAGCCGCATTTAAGAGAGGATTGTTATCTATTGAAAAATGATTTCCTTCATTTTTAAGTTGATAATTAGTGATTTTATCTTGTAGTCTTCTTTAATATTCTTTCGTGATTCAAATTTTAATTAAAAAAAATTTATTTCATTTTTTTGAGTAAAATAAAAATAAAACTTGTTTGAAATCATTTTTAAGACTGTTAGTTCACGCTCTCCCTACATATTATATATTTATATGTCTCTTGTTCAAATTTACAATTGTTATTTTTTTTCTTTTTATTCATCCACTCAAGTTCAAATACATTTTTTTAAAGTTGTAATGGATGACACTTGATGTTAACACAGTTTTTTCGAATATCAATTCATTAATTAAATTAAATTAATTAACTGAGGTACTGGAATGCTCGAAACTCACTGGAAAGATTCCTTGCAATAATGAAGCATTACAAGATATGAATAGAATGAGAAATTATAGACTACCATCAGCTTCATAAATTAGAAACGAAAAAAAATAGCGAATGAATAGTAACAAACAAAAATGTAATAGTCCAACACCATACATAGAAAGAAAAATGGAAAATTGCAATGAAATTCGCTTTCTATTTTGCCACTTAATATTATGATTCTGTCATATGTATATACATATTTATATTAATTGTAATTATTTAATAAAAAGTTAACTAAAATAAAATTCTCTTTGATGACCTAATTAGGAATTGACTTTAAAATTTTTTTTTACATATTACTTGTTTTCTGGAAAATATAAAGCTAAGTTCTGTAAACATAAAAAATTAATGCAAAAGCAAATTATATTTTAATTTTCTTTTATACATATGCAGTTGTGATTTTTAATTATTTATTGATTGTGTAACATAATGATAGCAAACCTCAAATTATTTTTTGCAATTAGATAGCAATATTAGTTAATTGTTTATGGAATCTGTTTGAAAGTGAAATTCTTTTAAAAATAGTAAAATACGAAGAGGTAATTCGAGTAGGGTATAAATGTGAAAACTGTCTGGGCAATTAAAATATAAATAGCAAATTATAGACAAATAAGAACGAAGAGAGTTAATACTGTTGAGATAGGAACAAAAACTTTTATAAATACTTGTTAGGCTTTGAAATACTGAGTCGTTTAAATTGTTCGTATTTTCTTATCTTTTCGCGAGGCAATATTTAATGGAATCAGACTTTTCACAGAAAGATGATACGTCATTTTCTTCTTAGAAAGTGCATTAATTTATAATGTTTCTAACTTGGTTCTGAAAGTGCAAAAACAATGGAATATCAATTCAGTGATGAATTGCTTTTTTTTTTATTCACTATTTACTATCGATGAGAATTCTAAAAATCCATAAAGAATTATATTTTGTTTCCTTTGTTCTGTGAGTTCTTTTTAAGTATTCTTTGCGTTGAAAAAGAGAAGAAATATTTATATAGTGTGTACGGTTTTTCGTACTACTCGAAACATTTCTTGTGCTTTGTTATTTCGAAAAACACTTTTTCCCCCTATACTGATATGATCTTTTTAAAAAAATTTATTAGATATACTGTTTATTTTTACTCTACCTAAACTATTTATTACTATTTACTTAGTAACTTTTTGATTTTAGTTTAAGTATCTGTTATCTGAAATATATACAATATTAGACCGGAAAATTGCATCTTCATATTTGTTATCTGAAATTAGAAACTATAGAATGTGGATTTTAATAAATAAGAGCGTTTTGTTACATATTTAGAATAATGAACCTGCTGAAAAATTAAAACAAAGATTTGAAAAGACACATTGAGTAAGAAATAATATATTGTAAGATAAATGATAAGCTATTTAGAACGTTATTGTGTATTTATTATAAGAGGAATCTTATGCGATATGAACCATAAACAATGTGAGCCATCATAACCGAAAGTATAGTTCCCCCTTATTTGAATAACTGAATTAAATAGAGAGGGAGTTGGAGTTATATATATATATATATATATATATATATATATATATATATATATATATATATATATATATATATATATATCTTCATATTTTGGCAGATGTTTCTTTTTTACCATCTTCGTGACGTAATAGTTTAAAAGCTTTTTCTTTTGGTGTTTATTTTCTTTGTCTTTTGGTGTGTACGGGGATGGGCATACGAAAAAAAAGAGCATAAGCAGCCCACATTCTCAAAGCATGATTTCCCACATGTTGTATAACTAGCACAAATCATCCTTAAATGGTCATGATGTCGTTTAACTTAACTATTAACCAAGTATGACACATAACGGTGGGCGATGGAAAGATTCGTGATTAAAAAATTCTAAAACTGAAAATAAGGTTTAATTTTAATGTTTTTGAATCTACATTAGAATTAAAAATTTTATTTATTCTCTCCTTTTTGTTGCTATCAAAAAGTTATAGATCTTACATTAATGCGTTCTTCGTGGGGGTGTTTTTTTTTCTCTAAACAATTACATTTCTTACTTCTTCAAGACCGAAAACTTAATCCTGTTGTTTAAATGCTAGCTTAATTATAATATATCTTTCACATTTTTGTGTCTTGCATAGTTCTTTATGCTTTAACTCCAGAAAAATTCATGTACACTTTTGTAATTTTAAAACTTTAATTGTAATTTTAAAACCTGAATTGAAATTCTATTTGTATATTTCACTTTTTATAAGAATGAAATGTCAAAAATCCGGTCGATGTATTAAAAAATATTTTAAATTCATAACTAAGCATATTTTCTCGTGTGTAGTGTTTTATTTTTTTTAAAAAAAACACATTCTTCCATTTAAAAATTTCTGGAGTAGGATTGCATGCTTGTTATCTTTTATAAACCTTTCCCCTCGGTAAATAATTAATTTTGCATTCGCTCGAAGATGAATCTTCCTCGTCAAATTACCGAGGTGTGTTGTTGGAAAGGAAAGGTTTCGGGGTTGGGAAAAAAGTAATCTGTAGAAAATAAACCAGATTTGCTTTCATGTGCGCGGTTGAGAGATAAAAAGTGAAATTAATTTGACCAGAAAAAATTGTCTTAATTAGAAGAAACTGGAAACTGCTCCCCCTTGCTATAAATCGACGACATATCTGTGCAGCTCGCTTGTAGGAGTTTTTTTTTTTTTTTGTGTGGAAGAGAACCATCTGGTTTACGAAATTAATTTCACGTGACTGGGATCTTTCGTCGTTTAATAAAAGAGAAGAAAAAGGATCGAGATTCAAAGAATGTTTTCTTGTGCCTTGGTATTTAGTTCAATTTAAAGTAATGTAGAGAGAGGGTAAAAAATTCAGTTTGTCGAAAGAAAAACTTTTTTTTTTCATTTTCATTACGATAAAAAAAATTTTAAGTCTTGTTTTATTTGTGTTTCTTTCTGAAACTTTTTAATAATCTATAGATAGTAATATTGTGTCTTTTAAATTTGATATAGAATCATTTTTCTAGCAGTTGCCTCTTTGTATTTTATGATGCATCTGTCCTTAACAGTGATATAAAAAGAGCTTCTTGGCAATCTTTTTAAGTTTGTTTTGTAGGATAAGCAATGGAAAACGATGTAGAAATGTCATTTCAAATGACTATAGAATATTGTTTGAACGATATGTAAGCAATATACTGCGAATGCATGAGTTTTTGAAAAAAAATGCCTACACTTATTTCCATGTATAATCCGCTAATTTTTCGGAACATTTTTAAAATGATAATAAAGCTTATATGTGGATCCATCCGCTAACATACGAGAAATAATGTTACATTTAATGTTAGCCATGTGCGATCGATTTTAATTTTTTGTTTCCCTTCACTTTTTGGGTGTTTTGAATGAAACTTTTATATTTAAAAAAAATCGCTTAAATCCTTCAAATCTGATTTTCTGCATAGTTCGTAAAATTCTCACTCATTGGGATGCCTGAAAGTAAATGATCATCAGACACCGAATTTTGCCTCCTGAACATGTAACATAGGTAGACGATCATGTCCTTTGTATAAATTTCTGTTCCCGCTCAATTACTTACAAACAAACAAAAATCGCTCAAAAATAGTATAAGTATTGCGAAAGATAACTAATAGAATATGAAAAAAAAATGTGTTAGTTTCAGTTAAAGTTACCAGAAATAAAATTATTTCATTAGCGTTTTATATTAAAACTATTCAATTGGGAAATATTCCGTCCCTCATACTACCGACTTAACAATATTTTTGCTCTCATGGTGACATGTTTGAAAACTACAGATACTTTTTTTTCAATTCGGCTTATATGCGGGTTTTGAATTTTGGGTAGAGTTTTGAAGGAAGCATCCACTCATGGCGTACATGCGGATCTTATGCAGTACTTATTTTTATTCGATTATAAAAAGGATGTGGGGTCACTATCTTTTTGAAATTACATTTTTAAAATCTGTATGTATAAACTGAAAATCATTGAGTTGTTCTTAGATGTAACGCGCCACATTTTCTTAATTTGTAAACAAAATTACCTAAAGCGCCAAATTACCTTTATTTCACATATGTGATTTACCATATCCCATGAAAGAAGACGTATATTTTTAAATTCCTTCTTTCCTTCCTCGGTGGCTCGACAGCCCAGGGTGTGCTTGGTCTTCTTAAGAAGCCTTTTCCGGGCAAATTTTCTTCCTGCTAGTGTTCTCCAATTTTTAGTTCTCAAAACTAGGAGATCTCTTTCTAGGACATCAATCCAACTTAGATTCGGCCTGCCGTTCTCCGTGTTCCAGTGAGTTGGGCATTGAAGACTTTTTTAACGGTGCGGTTTCTGTCGATGTGGCCTGCCCATTTAATTTATTGTACTTTGATGAAGTTAACAATGTCAAATTCTTTATATGAGTGATAGAGTTCTAAATTTGGTCTTCTTAGCCACGTGCCGTTTTCTTGCATTTCTCCAAAAATAATTCTTAAAATCTTCCTTTCGTAGATCCTTATCATGTTCTTATATGTTAGACACATGGGCCAACTTTCACTTGCATAAATGAATACTGATCTTAAAAGACTTATACAATAGAACTTTTTTTTTTATTTTGATTACATTCTATATATATATATATAATATATATTTCATATATTTTTATATTCCATTAAGACATCTATTAGCCATAGTAATTCTCTTTAGGAATTCAGCAATATACAGAGTGTTTTTTTCCAGGTAGAGAAGTTTAAGTTGGCATTACTTTCCAAGATGGCGACCGATTTAACAGCTGTCAAGTGATTTATTCTCAGTTTGGTTTGGCAATTCATCATGAATAGACTCACGCCTGAACAACGCTTTTAGATTCGTCGAATGGGCCCAAAACGAGATTGCCGTTGTTCCCGATTTTCATAAGCGAATTTTGTTTAGCGATGAAGCGCACTTCTGGTTGAATGGCTACGTCAACAAACAAAACTGCCGCATTTGGAGTGAAGCTAATCCACAAGTGTATGTCGAAACACCGTTGCATCCAGAAAAACTGACTGTTTGGTGCGCTTTATGTTCCGGTGGACGTTACAGTCAATGGTGATCGGTATAGAGCCATGATTACTAACTTTTTCATTCCTGAATTGAACAATCATGATGTCCAGGAGCTGTGGTTCCAACAAGACGGCGCAACATGTCACACAGCTCGTGCCACAACGATTTATTGAAAGACACGTTTGGTGACCGCCTAATTTCACGTTTTGGACCTGTGAATTGGCCTCCAAGATCTTGTGATTTAACACCGCTAGACTATTTTCTGTGGGGCTATGTAAAGTCATTGGTCTATGCGGATAAGCCACAAACGCTTGACCATTTGGAAGACAACATTCGCCGTGTTATTACCGATATACGGCCACAAATGTTGGAAAAAGTCATCGAAAATTGGACGTCCAGATTGGACTACATTCGAGCCAGCCGTGGCAGTCCTATGCCAGAAATCATATTTAAAATGTAATGCCACAAGATTATCTTTCGAATAAAAAAAATTCATGTCAATCGAATAATACATCGTTGTTTTATTGCAATTTAAAGTTCTATACCTCTAAAAAAACACCCTTTATTTAAATAACTGTAATAAAATAGCCCAAACCTGTAGATTAAATATAGCTTTCATAGTTTCATTACTTGTTAACTTGTGCAGCTACAATTTAAACACTTTATCTGAGCCTCTAGTTTAATCGAAAAACTTACTTTTATATTTTCACTTATTAAAGCAATCAAGAACCATCATTGGTGCTACTAAATTCGCTTTAAAAGCCGTTCGTCTCATTTACTTGTAAGTAAACACTGTTTAAACAAAGATGCTTTTGTGGTGTCGCTTAGGTCCAATTACCCCTTACGCCAAGCTATTTTAAGATTAATAATTCTTTCTAAAAGGCCTCGAAACCGCATTTTAGTCTCTAAAATTCTGCATTAATTTTCCGCGTAGCATGAGTTAATGTCAACTAATGAAACCAACTTTATTCTAGGTCTTTAAAAATGGTTATTATAATGGGTGGTATATTTTACAAAATGAACCACTTGAGCATTTCCGTGAGTGCTCATGCCTCCGCTTTTATAGCACGTAACTTTAACGTATCCTGGAATTTTAACCATTTCGGGATTTACAACTCAGATAGGGAACTTTCGGGAAAAGGCACATTACGTCGGGTCTCAGTCGTAAAATGTATATTTTTAAAGTGTCTGGCACGAAAGTGTGTTGTTCATATTAGCGTTTCTGAAATGTAATTTTATATTAATACACTTTGAGGTGGTATTTCGTTTTTGAATTTGCTTGGGAGAAGTTTTACCGCATTTTTAAGTTTGTATATGTATATATATATATATATATATATATATATATATATATATATATGTATATATATGTATATGTATATATACATATATATATATATATATATGTATATGTATATGTATATATGTATATATATATATATATATATATATATATATATATATATATATATATATACATTTTAATACACACACACTTAAAACAATATTTACACGACTATATATACACTTTAAAATTATTTATTACCAGTTAAACATTTATGTCCAAACAAACATTTATGACCAATCAATCAAGCAAGTCTTTTGCATGTGATATGGTTTGCATCTAATGCCAAGTAATCATACTCTAGTGTTGGATCAAGAAATTGAATCGATTGGATTGACATGGTTAGATGTTATGAGCAAAATATGATGTGTAATTGATATATTAAAAATGAAAAGTCGTGCTATAAGAAATGGATCATATTCTTGATGGGATACTGTTTGGTGAGTCTTTAATGATTTACTCTATTCATATGTGAATATACTGTATTTTTTTAATGATTTACTCTATTCATTTGTGAATATACTGTGTTTTTAATGTGAACATTCGGTTTTTAGAAATTTTTAGTTTGAACTTTTTCGGATTTTTAGCTTGAACTTTCAGATTTTTAACTTGAACTTTCAGACTTTTTTTAACTTGAACTTTCAGATTTTTTTTAACTTGAACTTTCAGATTTTTTAACTTGAACTTTCGGATTTTTTAACTTGAACTTTCGGATTTTTTAATTTGAACTTTTTGATTTTTTAATTTGAACTTTTTGATTTTAGATAATTTTTGATTTGAACTTTCGGATCTCAAATATTTTTTGATTTGAACTTTCGGATCTCAAGTATTTTTGATTTGAACTTTCGGATCAGGAATTTATTTTTTCTACCTTTACAATTATTTTAAAGATGGGTGCATCATCTTGGGAGTTTGAAGGTTCACTTATATTATGCACTAAATTGTTTTTAAATTTTAATATTGTAATATCTTTCGGAATGTGATGCCGAATAGTTTTATTTTTCAAGTATAATGATTTAATTTTAACTTTTTAATTTAAAGTATAATGGTTTAATTTTAACTTTTTAATTTTTAATTTAAAAAAAAATTCTGAAATTTGGATATTTTCCAATTAACTTACCAAGTTGCAATAGGGGGAAGGTTGGCGCCATCAAACTAGTTTAACCCCACTTATCGGTCCTAAGTCCGAGATTGCACTTGGATATTTTATAATTTTTTTTTTATTTTATAATTTTTTAATTTTGTTTGAAAATGATGGAACATTATCTTTTATATTCGCCATTGATATTCTGAAGTGTTTTGGTATTTTAGGATTCATATATTTCAATTTTTAAATTGATAATTGTGATTGTTTATATATATATATATATGTGTGTGTGTGTGTGTGTGTGTGTGTGTGTGTGTGTGTGTGTGTGTGTGTGTGTGTGTGTGTGTGTGTGTAAAATATTGGCCGAGTGGTATATTTTGTCGAGTGTGTTTGTAGGTTTTCATTAAACACATCTTCGGTGAACAGACATCTTTATTTTGAAGCACACATCAAAGCTTAGGACAAATTTTCGGTATATTTCCACGTTGACGAGACACACAAACTTGCGACGATATTAAAGCAAAGTGGACAGGAGACAAACAATAGCAACATCTTGGAGGGCACAACACAAAAACACAAAGAGCAGCTATGTGCAGTTTTACATGATGACGGCAAGAAGGAAGAGAGAAGAGCTCGAGATTACACAAGGTTTCGGCTTTTATAGTACAAGTACTTATGACGTAATAACAGCTCTGATTGGATAGAATGGGCGGGATTGAGATTTCTGATGCAATAAGAGTACTCGATTAAGATTAAAATCAGGGTGTTAGTGTAGAACCAAATAATTAAAAGATTATTTCAATATTATTAAAAGAGTTAATTAAAAGAATGCTAGAGGGAATTATTACATTTATATATATATATATATATATATATATATATATATATATTATTATTATTATTATTATTATTATTATTATTATTATTATTACTATTACTATTGGTGTCTTTTCTGTAAACTTGAGATTGTATTTTTAATTTTTCATACTGATATCTCTTCCAGTCTTATGCTTTAAAACGAATTTCTTTTAATGTGTTCTTGCAGGAAATAAAATATTACCTGCACATTATTTTGAACTTTAAAAAAAACATCTTAAGGGAAACTCCTATTTACGTCGCTTTGATAATTTTTTCGTAAAATGTGTATTTTACTGTGTAATCTTGTTTCCATTTGTCCTCTCAAAAGTTAAATAATTTGAGCTGTCATTTTTTACCTTTTTGCAGAAATAGCGGATTCACGTTAAGGTATCCGAGTACTTTAAAATCATGTTTTTTTTTAAAAATGGACAAATTTTTTTCTCAGATTTCTCTCAATCGCTGCTTTATTACAAAATTTAACAGTCCTTAATATGAATATAATCACTGTTTTTTAAGCACTTTCATATAATCACTAACATAAAGTGCTCTAGTTTTTGTAAAAATTAAAATATCTCTTATCCTGAAGGTCATTTCAAAAAGGAATAGCAAAGTAATACATCAAAATTGATAATTTATTCATTTGTACAGAGCGGGCCCCGTTTATGTCATTTTTTGTCAATTTTTACCCATTTACAAATTTATTTTTCTCTTAACATTTTAGCCTTTTTGTTTTATTTTTAAGTGTACTAAATAAATCTAAAAACCACAAAAAAATCTCCATATCCAATTTTTTTTAAGTTATCGCAAGTAGTCGTATACCTTAAATTTGATTTTGCTTTTATAGCTTTCATATTCAAATATCAATTTCACCGCATAAATACAAATAGAATTACGAGTGAATTAATTTTAAAAAGGAGGTGGGGGCATGCAAATGTAGTGTGAGAAAAATTTTGATTTATCAAAATCAGTTTGTGAAATGTAAAATAGTTTGAAACTCTTTGTGTTCTGCTCTCTTTTTCCTGTTATAAGGTGTGGTCACTTAAGCTTTGTAGTCATGGTCGCGAACTAGTGGTCAGCAATGTTTCTGTCGAGTTTTGGTGCCACTCACCACTCGTGGCCGCGGTAGCCGAGTGGTATAGGTATCGGACTGTGGCTTGCTTTGTCACAGGTTCGAGCCCAGTACCACTAAAGACCCGCCGTGTAGGGCAGCGATGCACGTTAAATCTGTCGAGAGCTGAAACGTCCTCCCATTGGTGTGGTGTGGTAGTTAGGAGAGGGGGGTGCCAGCTCAGGTGTCATCCACGTCACTTGACCATGGTTCAAAATTACGTGGTCCGTCGCCAAAAGCCCTCGTGTAGCTGAACAGTGCGACGTTAATATTCAATCAATCAATCAATCATCAATCGCCACTCACCACTCGCTATGTAGAGGAACTGTGATGCGCGTTACATCCGTCTCAAAAAGTCAAAAGTCGCGTGCGTAATATGGAAGTTTGGAGAGGTATCTCCCTCGTCATTTGCTGTAGTTTAAGGTTACAAGATCTGTCGTCAAATATTGTAGATTTTTCAATGAAGTATAGGATAAGTATAACTTAATATGTTGGCATGTTTATTTCTTTTATGACCAAAATCAATCAGTTGTCATGACTTCAATCAATAATATTTAAATCTTTATTTTTATTTTTTTCAAACATCGGATATCAAATGAAAGAAAATTCTAATGAAAACATCAAAATATATCTGATGAATTCAAATATTGAATTTTTTTCTTTTGCTTTTCTTTCCTTTCTTTCTTTATAAACTGTAATAAAACTTTTAAGCAAACCCAGATAACTATTTCAAAATTATTATATTCCGTCAGCATTTTTACCATGGGCCAACATATGTTACCTCAGCATCCCAATATGCTTTCCCCAAGTATGAAACAATCTTCAGAACTAATTCAGTTATTTCCTCCTCTCTTCTCTCTTAACGGTCTCCATCTTTCACTTTTATGACATACTTCATGATGACGTCATAGTGTTCCCTGCATCCCTGCTATCAGTCCGATTGGCCGAAAATAATTGGCTAACGTATCTTATGGACCCCCTTCCCCTCCCTTTTAGCATTTATACATCCCTCGATTCCAGTTATCCGGAAGCAGCCGTAAAACCCAACAGTTTATGTCTTTTCGGCGTTAAGTTTATTTTATACCATTTCACTTTTATTGCTTCTTTTTCGCGTCTGGACTAGGAATAAACAGTTAACCTTCCAGCTGTGTAGCGCCCTTTGTCGAAGGCGGGATAGAATCTCTGTCGATAGCCCCTTCCTCTAGCTTTTCTTTTCTTTAAAGGAAAAAAAAACTTGTTTCCGATAATTTATTGAAAGAAAGGAGACACTTAAGACTGTTTTAATTGGGTTTTTTTCTTGAAGCGGCACTTGAAAATGGGTTCGGGAAAAAGAAAAGAAAAGAAAATGCTTCTCTGTTGTGCAGTTTGAGCAAAATGCCCCAAAACAAGAAGTCTTTGAACAGTTTTTGGAATGCTTTGCTAGCTTGTTGCGAACAAGTTTTTTTTTATGTAAAATACTTAAAATACGTTAAAATGTTAATTTTTTTAAAAAAAAATACGGTTCCTCTTTGTGCAGCTAACTTTCTTGAGATAAAATCTAACCACAAAAATAGGTCAGATGGAATCTGTTAGTTTTAGATGTAATTTATGCTTATTTACAGACTTAAAAGCAGAGAAATCTAAGAGATCTAAGATAGTTATCTAGATTTAAGAAGAGAGAAGAAAAAAAATGTTGCTTGTGTCTGGTATAATTGGTTACGTATTAGACCACACTGCAGAGCAGTTCTATATTCGAATCTGCTGTCAGTTGTAACCTTTTATCAGCCTTCAAATGCTATTTGATACCACCCTCAGTGCTTTTTTGTTTCGCTTTATCCTGACACAATCGGACACTTTATACATAAAAAAAGCTTTAAATATTTTGGATTATTTCTTATTTCATTGCAAAATCGTGAATTTAAACAACTTCCAACGCTGCTGTGTGTTCATTATTTTAGGTCACACAAAATAAATACTATGAAGCAGGGCGCGTTTTGTATGTGTGCAGAATCACAACTTTAGATCTGCGTAAGTATTCTTTAAAACCATCTTCGAACACGGAAGAAAATATTGTAATTCATAGGCATAAAAACTAGGAGTGTTTATTTAAATAATAATCTAACTTGATAGTTTATTTATTTATTTTGTCTACAGTTGCGTCATGTATGATCAGTACTAAAGGGTGTTTTTTTAGAGGTATAGAACTTTAAATTGCAATAAAACAACGATGTATTTATTATTCGATTGACATGATTTTTTTTATTCCAAAGATAATCTTGTGGCATTACATTTTAAATATTATTTCTGGCATAGGACTGCCACGGCTGGCTCGAATGTAGTCCAATCTGGACGTCCAATTTTCGATGACTTTTTCCAACATTTGTGGCCGTATATCGGCAATAACACGGCGAATGCTGTCTTCCAAATGGTCAAGCGTTTGTGGCTTATCCGCATAGACCAATGACTTTACATAGCCCCACAGAAAATAGTCTAGCGGTGTTAAATCACAAGATCTTGGAGCTCAATTCACAGGTCGAAAACGTGAAATTAGGCGGTCACCAAACGTGTCTTTCAATAAATCGATTGTGGCACGAGCTGTGTGACATGTTGCGCCGTCTTGTTGGAACCACAGCTCCTGGACATCATGATTGTTCAATTCAGGAATGAAAAAGTTAGTAATCATGGCTCTATACCGATCACCATTGACTGTAACGTTGTGACCTTCATTCGAAGGATTCCACCAGCCCATAAAGCGCACCAAACAGTTTTTCTGGATGTAACGGTGTTTCGACATACACTTGTGGATTAGCTTCACTCCAAATGCGGCAGTTTTGTTTGTTGACGTAGCCATTCAACCAGAAGTGCGCTTCATCGCTAAACAAAATTCGCTTATGAAAATCGGGAACAACGGCAATCTCGTTTTGGGCCCATTCGACGAATCTACGCCTTGCTTGATCATATTTAAAATGTAATGCCACAAGATTATCTTTCGAATAAAAAAAATTCATGTCAATCGAATAATACATCGTTGTTTTATCGCAATTTAAAGTTCTACACCTCTAAAAAAACACCCTTTATTATTAGACATTGTAAGATTTTACGTCGATATTGTTTTATACTAGTTAATAATACTTCAGAAGAATCCAACCATTGTACATTCATTTAATTTAATTTTTGATTTATACTGTTAAATTTCAACGCATTGCTTCATGAACAGTTATTTTATTAACTCCTTGCGCTCATATTCCTCCTTATCTCTTTCTTGGTATCTTGCAATATTTCTTTCAATTTTGTTAGTTTAAAGTTTTTTATTGCATAGATCAGAAACATTTCCTCTTGATACCATGGGATGACTCAGAAAATATTTATTATCTGTTATTTTAATTATATATGCCTGTCTAAAGGAAGTGTTTTAGTTCTTTCTTAAGGTTCTGGTTTATGTAGATACATAATACCTTAGTATTCAAATCGTGTTGCGGTAAAATTAGATAAGAAGTTTTGGTAACGCCATAAAATTTCAAGGTTATAAAGATGAGTAAAAAAACAATGAATGGTTCATTTAAATTTTTGAATTATATGCTAACACGAGAAGAAGGGAAATAAAAATGTTTCCTACTGATTTATTTAAGAGAGCCACAATTGTAATTTTAATTTCTATTGTAGTACATTCGAACAAAGAGTTGTCTGTCTCAAAGTTATATGTAGAATTGTATTCAATGATTGTATTTTTTTTTTATGAAAATTGTCAATAGTAATGTATTTTCGTATGAATATAATTCTTAATTTATATATATATATATATATATATATATATATATATATATATATATATATATATTCGCGAAATAATTTATGTATTATCTTCTATGGATTTTTTAAAGCACTTTTGACTCGCTGACGCATTACTAACAAAGAACGCACATTGAATCACTTCATTTTTACTATCAATTAAAATTGATTGGTCTATAATATACGCTGATCTTAACCTATTTTTATTACATTCTCCTAATATTCTTCTAATTTCTCTGTGTTCTCATTTGTTGCAGTATTACTTATATAAAATGATTTATTATGTCTATTCTGAAATGTCGAAGAAGAAATTAAGTCATTGTGTTTTGGAAAGTAACCTTAATGATTTGGCATCACTACTGTGTCCTTTACCTGTTTAAACCGTGCTTTAAAAATAGCACAATCCTTTTTGATGTTTCGTAAAAAGCAGGCTATTTTTTTAACTTTACGTAATGTATGGAAGGTTTTGATTTGTTGCACTCATTTTTAGGCGTATTGCTTATTTAATAATTTTAATGGCACTTAAGGTATCCGACTACCCTAAAATCTTGATTTTTTTAAAAAATTGACAATTTTTTTACGATTTTATTTTATAGGTCATCTTATTAGCTTAATAAAAATACCAAGTTTTTTATTTTCCATTCACTAGAACAAAAACTGCAAGTGTTTTAATAAAAGACGATGCCAGAACTTTTTACTCAAGATGTCAAACTTTAAAATGCGTTTTACTCGAAACGTGTTTTTTTTCGAAACACTCAAACGGGGGACAGCGATTGCTCAAACAGTTTTGAAAATAATTTGCTGAAATTTTTGTGAATGTTTTGTATAACAGTAGAAGTGTTTTGACCTTCAGACTTATCAATCACTGCTTTATTTCAAAATTTACAGTTCTTTATGTGAATATAATCACTACTTTTTTAAGCAATTTCATATAGTCACTAAGACTGAGTGCTCTAGTTTTTGTAAAAATTAAAATATCTGTTATCCCAAAGGTCATTTCAAAGACGAATAACGAAGTAACATATTAAAATTGAAAAATTGAGAATTTGTTCAAAAATTTTTTGTACAGAGTGGACCCCGTTTATGTAATTTTTTGTACATTTTCACCAGTTTTTCCCCTTTAAATAATAAATTTTTTTTTTCTGTTTTCAATTTTACGATCTTTTCCTTAAAATATACTAAATAAATCTAAAAATCACATCACAAAAAATCCCCCTATCTGCATTTTTTCGAAAAAAGTTGTCGCAAGTAGTCGGATACCTTAAAACTTTTAATTTAATATATGAAATCGATCTATATTTTCGATTACATTTATGGTATATTTTTTCAAGTAAATGGTTAAGATTTTGTTGCGTAACCATTGAAAAATACCGTGAAATATATACGCTGAACGCGAAAACGCGTAAGACGAAATATCGGTGAACACGAAACAATACAACGGTCACGACGAACTACAATGTATTTTCATGCATTTTTTTTTCTCTTAACACGAAACGATTGTCCTCCTGGCCGAAGGAAGATATTGAAACTGAGCCGACACTTAATGAAATGTTTGAGAAAGTTTCTGCATTATATCGGACTGCCCTTTTGTATCATCAGAAAAATTCGTTGCAGTAGATAATAATAACGTGTGTACAGCCCCAATTATGGCAGTCAAAGATATTTTGGAGTTTGTTCAAAGCTCACAAAAAATATCATTGATGCGGATTCCGACGACGAAAATGAAATCAATAATGCAGCTGCTGTTCTCACATCATCCGAAATGAGGAACATCATGAAAAGTATGCACAGTTATATAATCGCACATTCCAATGACAAAAGGAATAACAAAATGGACGACATCGAACAATTTGTTTACAATTTGATGTTAAAAAACAATGGAAAGGAAAATATGAAATTATTTTCCAAAAACTCACTAAAGGTTTTGTTTTTCAAAAAACTCGAAAATTTTGTATAAAATTTCATTAAGTTCTTGTGAATTAAGTTCTTGTTTCATTTATTTTTATTGAATACATGCGTGTATACATATATCAGGGGTGACAAACCTTTGTGGATCAACGTGCCATTTTTTCTAAAGAAATGCTTAATGAGGTATAGACGTGCCATCAAATAATTTTGACTTGTGATTATTGGGAAAATAATAATAAAAAAAAACCTGTGTACTAACTTCACAAAATTCTTTATTTACTACGAAAAAATACGTTTTGCACTGTATAATAGTAAATATTTCAGTTATAAGTGTGATTAAATTTAAGTAACATTAGTGTGACGTCTGTTGTTGCAGAGTATATATATAGATGACAAATAACTTATTTTAGGATTGTAAGATGTTACTTTTAGCAGAATGCATACTGACTTGGAGTCATCTGCATAAGTCGATGAAAATATAGTTAAAAATAGCATAAGCCTGCTTCTTTAAACAGTTAAATGTGTTTGGAATCGAATTCTATGTTTCCCCAAAATTTCGTTACAGGTGTATTATTTATATCGCTTGTTAATCTTTCTGTTTCAATCAATTCCAACTTCTCCCTTGTTTTAATACATTTTTGAATCCATATTGAACTTGACTAGAAATCAATAAGTTGCATTTTAAATTCTTCAATTTCCATCCAATAGAATTGGGGCAAGTTCAGTTTATCAAATAATGTCACATCAGGGTACATAATAAACTTGAGCGTTTCTGACAATTTTTTTTGATCTGAGAAAATCTCACTGAAAATTCTCTGATTGAAAAATCAATTATGGAAATAAATTCTTCAATTACTATATCTTTGTCTGTGGTTCCTCATGCACATTTTAATCTTTGAAAAAAATTTTAAGTTTGGGGTTCTTGGTGATAATATAGTTTTTGACTTAAAATGCTAACCGTTTTGATCGGTGGCTAACCCAAAATATTGTGCCGCGTTCCAATGGTTTGCCATCCCTGACATATATAAATAAAATGTACTCTAATAAATTTGATTTTGTTAAATATGCTTGTTTTTTTATATATCCTTTAACACGAAATTCTTTTAACACGAAAAATTTCAGTCCCCTCAATTCCATGTTAAACGATTTTCACTGCATAACAGTGAGTAATAATGTATCAGGCCTTCTGATGCCCGATATAAACTTTTGTATTTTTTTTAAATCAGTTCATCATAATGCATTATTGAATTATTTATCCGTAACACAAAATCGAAATGTTTATCAATTTAAATATCTTCCTCCTTCTTTTGCTGTTCAAACAGGATCTTTTTTTAAATGAAAGCTCCATCTACAATAAACTCTATTATTCATGTTTTTTAAATAATGATATTGTCTAATTTTAGAAAAAGACTCATTATTGGTAATATGTAATGTGACATTTTTCCTCTAGGTAAGATTTAGGTATTTAACGTTATCGAATTTACAGTCACGAAAAGGATATTGGATTTTTGCCTGTAATTTAGGATTTTGGATATTATTATCTCGTTTAATTATTTATGATCACACAAATAGAACTTTATGACCTCGATATGCTCGAAATAAAGCGGAAGGTAAAGTTCTTAACTTTGAAGCACAAAACGATTATTCTTAATATCATGTATCATGCTCATTTAACTATTGATTTCTAACAATGTTTGCCATTTGAAAAATTCTTTAAAATCTTCATTGTCATGGAAGGACTATTATTTAATTTAAATTATTTTAAAGGTAATTTTAGTTTAGAAAACAGGAGTTAGTTATTGTAAAATTATTAAAATTTGGAAGAAAAAGAAATCTTAAATGTCATTATTTCATAGTTTATGCTTGTTATGAATTGTTTACGAAAATACCGACCTGGTGTTTCATTGATTTTTTTCTTGAGCTTTTTTACGTAGCCGTCCATTATTTCATGAAGTTATTGTAAAATATATATAGATCGCCATAAAACTTATGACTAGTTAAGCCTAAGTATAAACTTTCTGGGGGAAGGGAAAAAACAATGTCGTGCTATGACAGTTTATACCAGGAATGAAGAAATTTTATACATGAAGCCGCATTTATATAAGATACACATGTTGAACATGCTCAAAAATTTATAGTGTTCTTTTGAATGTTGTATCTTGTTTTTTTATATTAATATCTTAAAGTTCCACACATCCTTATTTGGTAACAAATCTTGGTCTATTTAGGAAAATAATCTAACAGAAGGGATAGATAATAATCACAAATAATGGAATCTTAACTCCTAGATCCTTCAAATAAAATAACATTTCAATATATACAAGCTCAATGAAAATTTAATATTGTTGCTGAAAATCTCTCTCTCTCTCTCTGGTTTTATTTCTTGTTCTGTATTTACTAACTAAAGTACACAGTAATACATATTAAAGAATTTCCAAAAAAGCAAGTTTAAATTTATTCGGAATGACATTCTTGATTATTCAATAGACTGTGTAATCTTGAGACTCAGTCTTGGTCTCTACCCAAAACCGAATTCCAAGGGGGGGGAGGAAAGCAATCACAATAATGATTAAAATAATGAAAAATTTAGTTCTAGTTACAGTGGATCGAATTGGAAAAGAAATGGCGAAACACTGGGATTTTTAATAACAGAGGTTTTGTTGCAAAAGGGGGAAAAATTGTAATAATAAAGACAAGCTAGATTTTTTCATATTTTCTTTTCATTTTCCGTCACCTGCCACTTCTGATGAAAAAAAATATGGAGGGAAGTTCCAAAAAAAATTATGGTAGATAATTTTTCGAAAGTCATCTTGTAATTAGCCAGAGATATACTGAATGAAAGTTTACGACTAAGGCTCTATGACTGTCCTGCTTATAAGACAGCTTCTGTATTTTATGGACTTCCTTATGGTTTCGAAATAAGTTTCTTTGCCGCTGTGGCGTTGTTTAGTCGGCTCAAAACCTTTCAAATTATCTATTGTTTCTTATTGTTATAAATATAAGAGTTTCCCATTTTAATAGGATTGTTTATGTTCCAAAAGCATTTGAGTATCTGGATTGCTGCAATCAATTTATATGAATATTTTGTTAAATTTTTAGACATGCTTCAGATGACTCACAGAATGATCATAATCTGAGTGATAAGTTGTTCAATGGGATGAACTTCAGAATGTTATCTTGAATCAAATCACACGCACACAAGATTTCTTTTTTATGTATTTATTTCGTAAACACACGCAGAGAGTAAACACTATGGCACGAGATTGCAAACACATTTTTAAAAGAACATTACGCTGTGAAATAAAATTAAAACAGTCCACGAAAAAATATAATCTTTTCTAATTTTTAGGGCATCAAATGACAGAAATGTCCGCTTCTTCTGTATTCGAATTCCTGTTAAAAAAATTTTTATAAAAGTGAGGACATTTTTATTGTTTTAATAAGTTGTATTGTATTTCAAGTTATAAATTTTATTCTCTTTTGTTGTATATATAAATATATGTAATAAAAGAATTCAATGGAGTGTTTTAAAACTTATATTGCTTGGAATTTGATCAAAATTCCATTTCTTATTTTAGAACGATTTAAAAACACGGAGAGTGAAAATCTTTACATTCTCTTCCTAAAGCGTAAAAATATCGGATTATTTAGAAATAAGGCATGTTGCGCGTGCGGTGGTGGTATTTTAATGATTCCAGAATATTTTAAGACACTTTCTGTTTTATACTGATGAATAATCTGTACAATTCATCAAATTTACTTAGTTTTAAACCATTTGAAAAAATTGTTTTAGTTTAGTTTTACAATATGACGCCTATTTTATTTTTTGAAACAGACGTCATTTTACATTATTATTATTAAAAAAAATAGACATTATTTTTTTTAAAAAATAATCTTTTACTTTAAATAATATCTTTTATATATATATAGTTGTCTTGATCTCAATTTAACCCCATTTCAAGTTCAAGTTCATTTTATTTCTGGATTATTAATAAAAAAAGTCAATTTTTTATGCTTATTTTCAAACATCCATATCTTTTTAAAAATAATAGTAACATTCGCATACAAAATTTCCTAAAAATTAATGTAAAAAAATAAGTAGTTTAGCTGTAAAGTTGGTTTTTTGTATGGCAGAAATCATTAGACTTTGGAGTCAAAATTCACACTAACTATAAATATAAAGCTTAGAATACCTAGCTTTTTTTTTATCTTGAATTACAAATTTTACTCACGTCTTTTGCATTTACTTAAATAATTATGAATTTATTAATCAAAGTTTGATCGTTTATTTTAAATTCGAAAACATGATAATTCGAAAAACTGAAAACATGACATAACCCAACTTCACAATCTGGACGGTAGAATTTTGCTTCTGTTCTTACTTCTTCCCTTTACGGCCTCTTTTTGAGTCACAAATAATACACTGTTTGTTCATAATATATACAAATAATTCATAATTTGTTTTCTTCTCTGTTGGAGAAATGTATTAACAAAGTGTCTTTCGGACAAGCGTGAAGGGGATGCTCAGTAGAAGGACGTCATCTTTTTGCAGAAAATTCCACAGAGTGGTGCATTTCAATTATTTGAAACCAAAAAAGCACATGTGAAATAATTCGGGAAAGACTGATTGCACAGTGTAAATTTTCACAGTTCCCGAGCTACACTCGGGATGAACCAGGATAGCACTTTTCGCCTGCCATAGCTCAGCTGGGGAAAAGCCGGGAAGGGGTTATATGTATAATCGACCATATTTACTTAAAAATAGTTTTCTACATATTATTGAGATTTTATTTTAAAAAAGAAGCAAAAGAAAAAAAACAAAAGAGAGAGAAAATTATTTATCAGTTAAATACTTAATGCATACTTTTACTAAGCATTCATTTATTATTTTTTTACCTGTAATAAAAACTACTCAGTTTTCTGAATTGAATGATCATTGAAAGAATTTTATATCACACAGTAGTCAATTAATCGGGAGTATTGTGCAACTGCATTTTAGTCAAGAGATTTTCTGAATTGAGTATGAAAAATATATTCACATAACCTTTAACGTAGTACTCTCATCAACTGGGATATGTATACCTATCTCATGTTATTGAGGTCATTAATCTTGACCTCTAGATCTCCCATGAAAGTTTCTTTTGTAATTTTTTTAAAGGTTTCCCTTTTCTCTTTTTTCCCTCCGTTTTCTTTTTATTCTATCCTTATTTTAAGTTTTTATCATTGTGCAAGGATTTTAGAAAGTAGGCCAGAAGAGAAAAAGAACCGCGATGGCCCGTCAAAAAGAAAAGGGGATACTCGAATGTTGTGCGAGTTTCTTTTGAAAATTGAGTATTTGAAATCCCTGTGTATTTTAACTTTGCCTTTGGGATTTTAAGTTGATACTGATACTTGGCATAACTTTATGTCTTTAAAAAAAATGACAAACGGGAATTATAATTCCTTTGCTTTTTCAACGACTGGATCAAAGGTTTTTTTTGGAGTTCGAAAAAAAAAAGGGGCTGGTTGAAGTTCTTACTTATTTTATATTTTTTCTGAGATTTGTATGAAACATCCGTGACCTCTCAGAGAATAGAAAATTCTTTTAAATCCTTTAGTTGCTTTTTATGTGCAATTTTTTGCTTTCGTATTCTCATATTTCGATCTTTGATGTCAAGAATTTCGAAAGGACTGAGACAATCAATATTAAATAGAGATCGGGCTTCTAGTATTGTGTTACGACTTAATTGTTTAAATGGAAATTCGATGGCATTTTAGAAATTAGCTGATCAAGGCTTGGTGTTTTGATATTTTGTTTCATAATTTACTTTCAAATGAAGTAATAAAATAAAATTTTTCTTATTTATATTGTTGATAAGATTTCAAATTATCCAACACTGTTCTGTTAATTTTTTAATAGTAGCTATGATGAGAGGATGCGTTTTGATTTATGATATTTGGTAACTCCACAATTTTTTTATGCAATTTGCTGATGTTTTCATTCCAACTAGTGGTGTAACAAGCAATTTTAATTCCCCGACAAGGTTTATATATTCTTTATACTTAATTTTTTGTCTTAAGTTGATTCTCTTTTAAATTCATATTTGTTTAGAGTTATATGAACTTAATCCTAACTACATATACATTACGTATCAAAAGAATAAAATAAATAAATTAGTCCTATATTACATAATTTTTAAACCTCAAAAATTCATTTTTAAGTGTTTTTATAATGATGATTTTATTTAATCGATCACTTATAATATTAAATCGATCACATATAAAGCTGTATAAAAATAAAAATAATACTAACTTTCAAGATATTTTTTTAGGATTTACATGTGATTTTTTTTTCTATTTTGCTTATATTTTTGGAATTAAAAAGTGAACAATATCAATAAATACTTTCAGAATCAGTTATATTCTTTTAATTTCCCCCATTCAATTCTTTTTACTTGCATAATTGTTTACTCTGATGGAACGATATGACCTTGGTATCCGAGTGGTAATGTTCGATAACTCGTGACGGACGTTGTTTCTGTGGTGTCGTAGTTTCTTGTCCTGGCGTCATTTATTTCTCTCCCTGCAATGAGGATGATGCATGTTAAATCTGTCGAGATTCAAAGTTCTCACGTTGGCGTGGTGTGGGAGCTTTTAGAATGGGGCTCCAGCTCAGGTGTCTTTCTCGTCATTTGACCTTGGTTCAAAATTACGGGTTCTGTTCCAATGTCCCTAGTGTAATTCCAAAATGCAACGAACAGTCAATCGAATCTAATAGAACGATTTTCGTAATGAATCCCAATAAGTTACTAAAAAGTGTTTTTTTTCCAGGTATAGAAGTTTAAGTTGGCATTACTTTCCAAGATGGCGACCGATTTAACAGCTGTCAAGTGATTTATTCTCAGTTTGGTTTGGCAATTCATCAAAACGATCATCAAGCAAGGCGTAGATTCGTCGAATGGGCCCAAAACGAGATTGCCGTTGTTCCCGATTTTCATAAACGAATTTTGTTTAGCGATGAAGCGCACTTCTGGTTGAATGGCTACGTCAACAAACAAAACTGCCGCATTTGGAGTGAAGCTAATCCACAAGTGTATGTCGAAACACCGTTGCATCCAGAAAAACTGACTGTTTGGTGCGCTTTATGTTCTGGTGGAATCATTGGTCCGTACTTCTTCAAAAACGATGAAGACCACAACGTTACAGTCAATGGTGATCGGTATAGAGCCATGATTACTAACTTTTTCAATCCTGAATTGAACAATCATGATGTCCAGGAGCTGTGGTTCCAACAACATGTCACACAGCTCGTGCCACAATCGATTTATTGAAAGACACGTTTGGTGACCGCCTAATTTCACGTTTTGGACCTGTGAATTGGCCTCCAAGATCTTGTGATTTAACACCGCTAGACTATTTTCTGTGGGGCTATGTAAAGTCATTGGTCTATGCGGATAAGCCACAAACGCTTGACCAATTGGAAGACAACATTCCCCGTGTTATTGCGGATATATGGCCACGAATGTTGGAAAAAGTCATCGAAAATTGGACGTCCAGATTGGACTACATCCGAGCCAGCCGTGGCAGTCCTATGCCAGAAATCATATTTAAAATGTAATGCCACAAGATTATCTTTCGAATAAAAAAATTCATGTCAATCGAATAATAAATACATCGTTGTTTTATTGCAATTTAAAGTTCTATACCTCTAAAAAAACACCCTCTATAACACAGTGATCAGTCTTATCAAATCTTAGTTAAACCGAATTTAATTTTCAGGGGAGTTTTATTTATACTCTCGAGTTCATATCGTGAAGTTCATCTTATCATAAGTGAACTATTTCGTCAGTACATGCACAAATTTCTCAAGATAAGCTGTTCAATGTCCCTTTTGGTGAAATCGGTTTTGCCTCTATTGTTGAGGTCAAAAAGCCGTGACTTGACTACCCGTACACTTTGTTGTATCTTCCTCCTATATTTCCGGTGGAGTACCTGTGGCCTTGAGCTAAATAACAGTTCTAACGAATTTCCAGCTGAGAAATTGGTCAAGGGGGGGTGCACGGGAGAAAGTTCCTTGTTTTAACGAAGCGAGGCTAATTTGGTCCGTGGGGTGTGTCTTGAGGGCGGATGGCTCGAAATAGAAAGCAGATCCCAAGAGGGTGCCGTTGACTTACGGCAGAATTGTTTAAAGCCATTGTTTAAGCAAGGTCTTGTCTCCGTTCCTGTTAAGCTATCGTTCAAAAAATGATCAAATCTTGACAGGCGAGTCTCTGGGCTACTCTTCTCTTTACTTCTCTTCTTTTCTTGTTTTATCGTTTTCTGTTTTTCTTTCTTGGTCTTGTGAGTCACAAACGTTAAAAGTATGAGTAAAAAAATGCCATTAAATGTAGTTATTTATTCTATTTTTTAAAGTTATTCAACATTCAGTTGAGTTATTTAATTTATTGCAAGGTAAAGGGTGTTTTTTTTAGAGGTATAGAACTTTAAATTGCAATAAAACAACGATGTATTATTTGATTGACATGAATTTTTTTTTATTCGAAAGATAATCTTGTGGCGTTACATTTTAAATATGATTTCCGGCATAGGACTGCCACGGCTGGCTCGGATGTAGTCCAATCTGGACGTCCAATTTTCGATGACTTTTTCCAACATTCGTGGCCATATATCCGCAATAACACGGGGAATGTTGTCTTCCAATTGGTCAAGCGTTTGTGGCTTATCCGCATAGACCAATGACTTTACATAGCCCCACAGAAAATAGTCTAGCGGTGGTAAATCACAAGATCTTGGAGTCCGATTCACAGGTCCAAAACGTGAAATTAGGCGGTCACCAAACGTGTCTTTCAATAAATCGATTGTGGCACGAGCTGTGTGACATGTTCCACCGTCTTGTTGGAACCACAGCTCCTGGACATCATGATTGTTCAATTCAGGAATGAAAAAGTTAGTAATAATGGCTCTATACCGATCACCATTGACTGTAACGTTGTGGCCTTCATCGTTTTTGAAGAAGGAATCCACCAGCCCATAAAGCGCACCAAACAGTCAGTTTTTCTGGATGTAACGGTGTTTGGACATACACTTGTGGATTAGCTTCACTCCAAATGCAGCAGTTTTGTTTGTTGACGTAGCCATTCAACCAGAAGTGCGCTTCATCGCTAAACAAAATTCGCTTATGAAAATCGACCATTATTTTCGAAATAAAATTGCACAATTTGAATGCGTTGTTCAGGCGTGAGTCTATTCATGATGAATTGTCAAACCAAACTGAGAATAAATCACTTGACAGCTGTTAAATCGGTTGCCATCTTGGAAAGTAATGCCAACTTAAACTTCTATACCTGGAAAAAAAAACACTCTGGTGTACAATTGGGTGTACCAGTTCTACTGGTATTTAAGATGTTTCTACGAACTATTATTTTTTTAGTTAACAATATTTTATTGCTATCGTCAATTTTTTATTCGTCAGGCTTGTTGTTTCTTTTCTTTCAAATATTTCTACATTTCTTCGAAAATTAAAGTTTATATTTATAATTAAAAATTTAGAAAAATATTGTAAAAATGTGAATATATTGTTTGTTTTTTTTAGCTTTAGTTTTCTGGTAAATATTTTTTCTATATTTGTTATTGCTGTAGTTTTTGCTGTTTTATTCAATTATATTTAAATTGCTCTACAGGCATAACAATATTTCAATTTTATTATAATAGAAAGAAAGTGATGTATATGTGAAATATAGGTATTTATATAAATCTAAAATAATGTTTCGCATTTTTCAGAATTTTTTTCAGTTAGTTTATATTACCGAGCTTTACTTTTATGAAATGAAATATTCAACACTCTTCGCTTTACTTGCCTGAAGCATTAACAAACAAAACAGAACAAAGAAAGACAGAAATCTTAGTATATAATTTGTTGAGAAGTCAAATTTCTGATATTGATAGTTGTTTTATACGTGTTATTTATTACTTTTACTGTACTTATAAAATCCCTGCTGTGTCTAAAGATATTTTTTGATTTTGTGCTTCTTATCTTAAAACAGAAAATTATTTGAGAATAAAAGATTTCATCTAAAGTAAATATTCCACGGGAAAAAATTCTTCATGTTATTTTATTTTAAATGGTTGCGAATACTGCTTGTAATTATCTTGACAGAGTAAAAAAAAAGTTATATATAAATATTGTGAGATGATTTATATATTTGAATTCATATATATATATATATATATATATATATATATATATATATATTGGTTATAGTTGGTTTTTTGAGTATTACAATTCCACGAGCAAATCCACTGAATCTTTTTTTAACGAGAGAAATATGTGTGTGTTAACCCTTTTTGAATCCTATAAACCTATATTATTTTTCATACTAAAAAATAATATTCCACCAAACTCTAATTCTCTGTCGATAAAACAAAAATCGAAACTACTAAAACGAAACTCCTGATCCCCTCGGGGTGTTTCTCCTCAAAATTGGGACGGAACGGAGCGAAATCGCGTACTATCACCTGCATGGTGCTTAAACTGCGGCCAAACGACATTCGTAATCTGAATTTTGTTGCCCTCGATCGGGTGGGATAAGTAACTAGTACATTAATGTCTGTTTAAGTTCTTTGTAATTATTACATAATATTTCCTTTTCTTAACCTTATAAAGAAGCCAGCTGGGTGACGTAGTTGATAGGCGCTGGCCTTGACCCTGCGGGTTAGACCCTGGCCCACAAACTTGATGCAAAAAAATCGACAGCGTTAAAGATCCCTAAATTGCCTACTTGGCTTGGGTACTTTCGGAAAAATTAGATTTCTAGTACTGTTTCGCATCGTCTGAGCTCAGGTGCCTCTCTCTAGGGAGGAAACTGGGTATTAAAATTACATTGTGGCTTTTGGTATCCACCAATATGGTGCCGCTCTAAAAAGTGATACCAGCTCCCGGGGAATGTGCTAGGTCTGCAATGGTAATTACCGATCCGCAGCCCAATTTGAAAGAGGGAGGAAAAACATTTTAATGTATATAGAAAGAGACTTATAGCATTACTGCTTACATTTTTTTCTCTTTTGTGTAATATTGTTTCTAATAGTACCAATCTGTGACGCACACAAGCGGTAAGTCCCCGTGTCCGGACCCCCCCTTCTCCCATGTCGCTTGATTTTTTTCTCTCGATTGATTATAATCCTGTGTATAGAGTACGTAAAGTTTAATTAAGTATTAGTTATTAATAATTAATTTTATTAATTAATGCTAATTATTTGTTGTAATTTATTGTTTCTGTTTTTTGTTCCCGACCATCGACAACACCAAAAGAATATGTTTGGCAGCGTATTGGGGTATGATACAAGACTGGTGGACTTTCGACCCCCATGAAAAATTCATGAGTGCGCCACTGGCACCAGTGCATAAATTTATGAAGTACTGCAAAATCCGACATCTAACGCGCACACCCGTACTTTCAAGTTAAACTTAATTTATAGGTATATTCGCCGCATAATCTTTTTTACGAATTAACCTGAAATGAATTTGTGCAGTGCTCTTATGTTTTAAAATAATTTATTCGAGGTATTATCCCAGGCTTTTGAAAAAGTAGTATATTTCTTTAACTACAACCCTTTAAGGAAACTTTCTGGGAAGCAAGGAAACTTTCTTGGCGCATTCATCCACTTACTGAAGAATTTAAATTTTTTCTTTGATGTTGAAGCTCTTACATTTTGGCATTTTCGAGCCACAAGAGTATAAGTTACCAGTACAACGGATCAACACTACAAATAAACGGAGACTAGTTCAACGATACTGAAGGTGAAAAGAGATATGGAAGATGTTTCCAGTTAACTGGACAATAGGGGTTGCAAGTTGCACTTCTTGGATGAAACGCCTAGAATTCTATTGCTGTTAGGCAACTAATAAAACCAGTTTAAGATTTATTTATGACCACCATAAAATGTGTTAAAAGACAGAACTATGTGAAATGTCCAGAAATACTTTAAAAATAGGGAGAAAGAAAAATTGAATCACAAGAGAAAAAGTTTGTTGTATAGAAA
Organism: Trichonephila clavipes; assembly: GCA_019973935.1. NCBI lineage: Eukaryota > Metazoa > Arthropoda > Arachnida > Araneae > Nephilidae > Trichonephila > Trichonephila clavipes. Next base: position 197,271 of record BMAU01000957.1, read on the forward strand.
ATGCACTTCGCTATCGGGAGGTTATTTTACGAAAATCGTGAAATGTCCTTGGTTCCAGAAAAAAGTTCGCTTTATAGAAAAATTTGCAATATAGAGGTTAGTAATATGGAGTTTCGACTGCATTTGAGGCTATCATTTTTATACCCGATGTATAACGCGCACCTGTAAATTTCGATCTTATTCTTTGTATTCAAAGTGAGCGTCTCGCCGGATCTTACGGTAATTGAAAAAAAAATATCTGCATGCATTGTTTTATTTAGTATTTTCTGCAAAAAAAAAAAAAAAAACCTTACTTATCAACTATGTACAGTTGGACCTCTATATAACGAAGTCGCTAAATCCCGGAAAAAAGTTCGTTATATGGAAAATTCGTTGTGCAGAGGTTCATCTTTATAAACTGCAAAAAAAAAAAAAAAAATAATAATTAATAAACACTATGTATTTAAAAAAGTAATTATTAACACATTTTTTAAAATTAAAATATATATTTTTATTTTATATATCTTACCCATCAAAAAAGAAAGAAAGGAAAACTGCAAAGAAAACAAGAAAAAAGAATGTCGAAGAATTCACTGTATTTTTAATATTAAGAAAATAATTTTATACTAAAATTGATGAATTTTAAGCACATTTTATAATTAAAAGCATACAAGTAATTTTTAATTTCCATTGTTTTATGATTAGAACACGGGGCAACTCCACTGAGGGTGAAAGAGGATATCGAAGATGTTTCTAGTGAACTGGGCAATGGGGGTTAAAGGTTGCACTTCTTGGATGAAGCGTCCAGGACTATTTATTACTCTCGGCGAGTTAGGATCTAATAAAACCAGTTCCAGATTTATGACCACCATAAAATGTGTTAAAGAGAGAAAAACTTGAAATTTTTTTAGAAATACTTTAAAAAAAAAGGAGAGCAAAAATTGAATCACAAAAGAAAAAGTTCCGTTATATAGAAAATGCACTTCGTTAAAGAGAGGTTATTTTACGAAGAAAATAGTGAAATGTTGAAGGTTCCAGGAAAAGGTTCGCTATATAGAAAAGTTCGCAAAATAGAGGTTCGTTATATAGAGCAAGGGTGGCCAACCCAAATGACCTTGCGGACCACTTCGGAAAAACATTATAATCTCGCGGGCCGCACTTAAAAATATGTACCTTTATATCAGATTTGGAAAAAAAAACATTTATTGAAGTGGAAGTTTAAAACAGAATTAATTATTATTGTTGTTTTCATTATTTTTCATGTATACAGACATAGATTAATGTTTATATAATATAATATTGCGATGATCAAATAATGTTTAAAATATTACAGTTGCCATTTTCTTGAAAATTACGGTGCTCCTTTTGAATGGATCTTTCGTTACTCATTGTTGAAATTTGGTTGTGCTGCCATTCGCAAACGATTAAGTATACATTGCCTTTTATATATCTTAACCGTCCTGAATATTTTTTTTAAACTTTAAAAGACATCTCTGACTGCCTCTTGCTTTTTGGGTACTCCAAACAGAAAAGGAGTAGGAGAAATGAAAATCGCACACACAGAGAAGAATCATGTACCATTCATAGTAAAGGATATGCATAATGCAATTCGTATAATTTATTAAAAAAAGTAATTTATTATAGTAAAATCAAATGTAACTGTTTGGTAAAATATAAATCTATTGTATTTTTATCTAAAGGGCATTTCTATTATCAAAAAAGGATTTATTTTAAAACAAAAACAGGTAACAGACAAATACATTGTAGATTTATATACATGTATAAATTTCCCCTCAAATAAATTTCAAATTGAAAAAACTTTAAGGTATCCGACTACGTTCGGAACCGTGATTTTAAAAAAGCGCATAAATGGATAATTTTCATGATATTTAGTGTCACTCAGATTAGAATACATGCATAAAATTTTAAGGACATCTTGACAAAAAAAAATTATTTAAATATAATATTTTGGCAAAAAATTAACTTAGAAATAAGAGAACCATTTTTCACAAAAGGAGAACATTTGGAAAAAAGATTATTCTATTAGTTAATTTTTTTGCCAAAATAATATATTTAAATATATTTTTTTTTTGTCAAAATGTCCTTAAAACTATTTTATGCATGTATTCTAATCTGAGTGACACTAAATATCATGAAAATTATCCATTTATGCGCTTTTGCAAAATCACGGTTCCGAACGTAGTCGGATACCTTAAACGTGGTTTTAAAAATGTGAGGTTTTTTTTTTTTTTTTTTTTGAGTTATGTAGATAAGTATATTTACCGTATTTATTTTACTAAGTTACAATAAATATTGTAGACCTCACCACATCTACGCCACTGGGTAGACCGCCACACAAAAAATAGAAGTAGCCTGGAAAAGTCTGCCTATCCCTGGTCTATACAAACTTTATGAGCTGAATTTTTTCAATCTGGTTTCTTGAATCAGTACAATATGAAATTTTCCAACACTCTCCTGTACAGTTTAAGGTACTCGACTACAGTCGGAACAGTGATTTTGCAAAAGTGCACAAGTGAATAATTGTTTGATATTTAGTATCGCTTGAATTAAAATATACATAACGAATTGTTTTATTACTACAAAAAGATTAATTTAATGCAATTTTTTTGGCAAAAAAATGAAGAAAAAATTTCACATTTTCAAAATATTCTCCTTTTGTGGAAGATGTTTCTTTTTACTAATGCTTTGCTTGTAGAAGAAAAAAGATAAAACTACTCTGGCTATAAAAACCTGATATTTAAAAAAAAATTTAAAAAGATTCGGTGGACCGCATGTTATGTACTGGCGGGCCGCGTGTTGGACACCCCTCATATAGAGGTTCGACTATAGTTATATGTTACCTTTTCGGTATATTTATTTCATCTTTTACGGTACAGAAACGGTTTTTATGTTCCCGCCGTCTCACTAAACCTACCCCACCGTATCATTTCCAGACAGAAAATATAGATTTTAACCTGTCATTTATAGCCTTCAGAATTTATGAGTCATCGCTGTCATCCGAAACTGGAAGTTTGGCAAGTCAGTTCCAGTTCCGAGTTGAGGGTGTCCGATTTTAACTTTGATCCATGAGCGGGGGACGTCAGGCGTCCGGACATTTTTCATCGCAAGGGTGGGCAAGAAAGAAGTGACAGAAGTCGAGGAATTCCCTTGTGCCACAGATAAAAAAGAACGGTTAAAGAATGGGATGCTTAGTTCTCCTTCCCTGCTATCCGAGAGTGACAAGCAATGTTGTAAATGATCATGATGAAGGACCTTCCGAGTCACTGCGAAAAAGTTAAGCAAGGAAACGGATTCCTCGTGAGCTTTAGAAGCTCATAAAAATTCTGATGGCGAATTCTCGACTTCTAGATGTTTAATCTTTAGTTTTACTTATTTCTTTGATGGTCTGGGGTTTTTTTTTATTGCGTTTTTAAAGAGAATCTAATCGGGTAAATTGATGTATGAAACTTGTTTTTGGCGGTTATGATTGTGGAAGGTTTGTTTCGTAACGTGATAAGAAAAATTTATAGTTTCTTATTGATATTATTATGTCTGCTTCCCCCCTTTTTTTAATGCTATTTTTTGTGTTTTTGTTGCTGTTGAAAAGGTATAAGTATCAGAAAGTTAGTTAAAAACAGTGAAAACTATTTCAACTTTTTGCTACTCGTATAGGACAGAGGCAGTGGAACACACAAAAGGGGGAGGTTCATCGGATCCGTACCCCTTCCCTCTAAAGCCCTTGATATTTTTCCGATTGATTATAATTTTATGCATTTAGTACGTAAAATTTAATTATGTATTTGTTATTAATGATTAATTTTATTAATTAATGTTAATTATTTATTCAATAATTCATTTTTTACTGTTTTTTGTTTCCGAAAATCGACAAAATCAAAAGAATATGTTGGGCGGCGTATTGGAGCATGGTACGAAAATGACGGACTTTCGACCCTGTAGCCCCCCTTCCCTTGAAAAATTCTTGTGTGTACCTGTGGATAGATGTTATATTTAAGTATTTTACATACGAACTAACAATATTGAGCATGAATAAATTCCAAATTCTGCGTTTTTATGTAAGATGTTGTTTTTGCATTATATCAGTGGCGTTACGTACGGGGGCTGCATGGCGGGGGGCCCTAATATTCTCCGTTACGCCACTGCATTGTACTATATTGATATTTACTACAAGCGTTCTGGCGACTAGTACATTAGAACTTCTGAGGCATGTAGTAACCACTTTTTTCTTTCGTGTGTCTCCACATTTAGGTTTTAAAATATTTCGTCTGTTATACATCAGCAAAGTACATTAGCTTCTTGGAGGAACTCGTTATTCACTTCAGAAGACGGATATATTTTTTATCTAATCAGCAACTTAGTTAAAAGGTTGTAAATAAATACGGCTTTCATGTCACATAACGCCTACGTCCGACCAGTCACCAAGAATGGGACATGATCAAGTTTGCTTCTAATTCCCACTTATTTTCCGATTGGAACTTCGAAGAGGATCCGTTCTTCACCATCGAAAATATACCATAGATTTCATTACATCCCCTGGTTGATCGATGTTTTTACAGGGATAAAAATACATCATTGACGCTTCTTCCGACGACTATTTCGGCCCGCCTTTCTTTTGAAGCTCCAGAGAACTACATGTCATTAACCCTGGTGTCATTACACACAGATATGCTCGGTTCACTCACATCATCGCTATGTCCTCTCTTACTTCCCCTATCTATTTATTTCTTTTTTATGGCCTTTTCTCGATGACTAACGTTACATTTAGTTTCTGTGGGAGGGAAGGAAAAAATTAATTTCCATCCGGATGGAGGGGGTGCTGATTCCCCCCTCACGTCCCCATAAGTTTGGGTGCGATTAAAATGAAGACTTTTGGCGCGTTTTCGAAACTAATGAAAGATTAGGGTTAATTAATTAAGCAAAGTTTGGATTTGTTATAATAGATTGTATCGTAACAAATCAGCTTGCCGAAATTGCCAAATTTTGTTATTTTCAAAAAGTGATAGATGACGCCATAAAATATTTGGTACTTCTAAACCTAGATGGTTGTAAAGAGTTTGTATGATTTCATAGAATTATTTTATTTTTATTTGTAACCTTTTCTAGAATAAAAGTGTCAGTAATAATTTTTAGGTATATAGTTAACTTCTCAGTTAATTGTAGATGCTTTTTTTATATCTTATAAAAAAGTGATAAAATTAATTAACGTAAAAAATAGTGCGATAAACCTTTTTTTTAATGTTTGTTTAATTTAAATGCTTAATCTAGCATTGTGTTTAAAAACTGTTTCCCAATATTTCTGTTATTTTATTTTTTTCAAACTATAAATGCGATAATCAGATTTATAATGTTGAAAATTGAATAGATGTGTCATGTCCATAAATTTTTTACATTGCATACTGAAGCCATAATTCTATAATACTAAAGTAATTATAGATTTAGAAATCATTTTAAAAATGTAAGGATCCGTAAATGTAAGGAATGTAATTATATATTTGAAATTTTGATGTGGACGGACCAAAAAAAAAGTAATGGGTTTACCAAAATTATTTAAATAATCCTATTAAACATAGAAATTGAAAGTTATGTTTTATAAAGAATTCACTGTTACAAAAATATTCAATCTTTTTAACATTATGTATTTATGCTTTATGAACTAACTGTTTAAAAAAGTTTAAGGCTTGTTTTATTTTTCTTCATATTTTTCTGTCATTTTTGGAAAGTTTTGTCGCAAATTTCTTTGTGAGCTCTTTTTACCTCAATACTTCATCCTATGTACTAATTGCACCAACTACTTAAAATGTATTTATTCATTTGTAAAGAAATCTGAATGTGTAAGATAATTAATGAATTGAAGACCATTTTTTTCCCATTGTATGAAAAAAATATATCTTGAATTTGGTTCCCTTCCCCTTCAAAAATACTATGATGAAATACAGTAATATAGTTATTAAATTTTCAGTTTCATTAAACATTTTGATTTAACTGAATGTTTAGAAATGCTAAAATTGTTCGAAATTATAACATTTTTTACTATCAGTATTTAGAATTTAATTTCTTAAAGCGTATTTTAATCTCACATACCAGAGTTTAATTTTTTTTAAAAAAAAATAATCAACTCTTTAGTGCAACGTTGAGTATTTCAGCTAATAACATTAAAATATTTCAGTTATTAAATAATTGAAAGCAAGGTATGGGAAATATTGTAAACACGAAAAAATGAAATAGATTGGTTCAGACTAAGTATTAAAAGAAAAAAAAATATTAAAATACACCGCTCATTACGCACAAGAGAATTTTGGTGGTGATACTAACAATGGATCATTATTTCTAGTGTTAGAATTAGCGTTTCAAGTATAGATCGTATCTATATCATTGGACGAATAAAACCTTAAAGGTTGCTCTTCAAAGTACACTTGAAACGAGCATTTTAATAGAGAGATGGACGATGGTAATGTTTTCTTATTTCTCTGAAATTGATCCGGTCTTTACTCATTCACATCTTGTAAATGGATATGACTCAACTCTGAAAACAAAATAAGTACCTTCAGTTCCTGTCTGCCGCTCCAAGAGGTTAAAGAGTATAATTTTCTTCAAAAGGGAAAAAAAGCACCGCCTCTGTTTTTTTTTCAGTGTATTTTATTCATATAAACTTTCACTTGAGAAGAGGGGGAGACCGTACTCAGGTTACTAGTGCCACTGACCTATAAACGATCTGTAAGACTTCGCAAGAAAAAGAAGTGGTGTCCTTGGGATCACTTTTGTGCCCCACTTGCTTTTTTGGAACCCTCAGCCTTTTTGGAAGGACGGAATTCCGGAGGCATGATTATGACGCCATTGATGAAGAATATGAATGGCCTTCCTCATAAATGTTGATGCGCTGTCAGAAGAGGTCGCTGCCCTACCCCTCAATGGGACTATAGTCCCTGGGGTGGTGTTGGTTGACACATGAGTCAGTCAGAGGTCCGGTATCTGGTAGCAGGATTGTTTTCTCATTCTCATTTATAACAATGAAAATGAAGTATGGTAACCATACAAAAGATTCTTCGTGTTTTTCTCTTTCCATGAGTATAACTAAGATTAAAGGATTTCAAACTTCAAAAAAATATTTCTTACATTAATTTTTTTGAAAGAAAAAAACAGTTGTTTTATTCTTCTCCAGTTACCGTATTTATTCGAATCTTTGCCGTCCTTTTTTTTTTCCCAATGCTGAGGCTACTGAAAATCGGTTGCATCTTAGAATCGAAGGTGGAAAAATTCGTTGGATAGGGAAATTAAATATGATACTGATAGTTAGAACAATTACCGGTTCATATGTATGTATTCGTTTCTAATAATGGTAAAATAAATTTATTATTCACTTCTTAGTTCTCATTTTAATTTTGTTTTAATTTCTTCATTATTGGATATCGATAAACCACACTAAACACCAGTTTTTACTTTTTCACAAAAATGTATTGAATTTCGGGTGCAGCTTCGATTTGAGTAAATACGACATAGGCAGTTCCAACTTTTTTGATGATGAAAAATATATTTCCGTCTGTTGTTAGCAGCATTGAATCAAACTCCCAATAACTTTTTAAAAAATACAAAATTCTTTCTAATTTTTATTTTAAATTTGTGTAGTTATACTGCCTTTTTAAATTTAGAAATACTCAATTAATTTGCTATGTTTTGTTGCATCTTTACTGTTATATATACATACACCCACAAGAAAAATTGACTTCAACAGAAATAATAAAAAAATATAAATATGTTGTGCTGTGTGTGTGTGTGTGTGTAAATGTAGTGAAATTAGATTATGACATTAATATTTATTTATTTATCTGGGTGGAATTTTCAATCGTTAATAAAATACATTTTAAAGTGCTCAATGGAGCTGAAATTTTATATACAGGATTATTTGGGATGACAATACAAAAATTTAATTATAATTAATAAAAATTAATTAATTAAAACTAATTATTTAAAGTATTACAAATACGGCCGCGTTGACATCATTTTTGACGACTTAGCGACCCTTTTGGTGACTTGTGTCAAAACTTGAAAATGTTTTTTTTTCTCACGTTTTAAAACATTTCAGTTGAACTGAAATTTTATATACACGATTGTTTCGGATGACAGTACAATACTTTAATGATAATTAATAAAAATTAATTGCCACTTAATGTTGTGATTCTGTCACATATACTTTATATACATATTTATATTAATTGTAACTATTTAATAAAAAGTAGCTAAAATAAAATTTTCTTTGTTGATCTAAGTAGGAATTGACTTAAAAATTTTTTTTATATATTACACTTGTTTTTTTATAAATATGATCATGTTAGAAAAATTCGGTTAAAATAATAAATCCTTGTCCGTGTTTTAATGCTAATATTGGCGAAAAGTGAAGCTGTATTAATCTTGAATATATTTTGTTATGTAGTATCCAGAAAGCTTTTTAATTATGTTTTGTAGATAGTATCGCTGCTTTTTTTTTCTTCCCTAGAAAATAATGAGATATTCTAAATATGATTTTCGGTATTTTACCATTTGTTTTATATTTCTGGACGTTTCGAATTTTGAAGTAGAATATTGCTTTTTCATTCTTAATTTTTGATTCTGAAGTTTCTTAACCGAATTTGCGGTACCTTTAAGAATATTAATGTGACTAAAAACATTCTTATAAATCCACACTAATGAGTCTAGACGGAAAGAACAAAATTTCGAACATTAAAAAGAAATACAAGAAACAAACAAGTTAATAAAGTAAATGAAAAACTTTACCTCGTTATATATTAAAAAAGCATAAGAAACAAATAATACATTTAAGAAGTTATACCTCACTATTCTTTGTATTTAAGAAGTTATATTATAAAATTAATTACTTTTGAACAAGAGTAAAAAAGTAAAACAATGTTGTTCTTTCATTAGGAAAATATTTTATAAAGAGAACGGGAAAAAACGTTAAGTGATAAAAATAAACTTTAATGAGAGGGATTAATTCGCTTATATGCACGTTCGTGTTTTTATGAGCTCCGCAAGGAATAAAAATGAATATTGGAACATTATTTTAATGATAAATACATTTTTGGGAATTGCTATCACGACGTTTATATGTTCACTATTTAATATAGATTTATTCGAAAATGACTTTTTTTAGTGAGTATGGTTTTTTTTGCCTGAAATCTTTCGATCTGATTATTATGTGAAAAAATAAGTTCATTTAAACACATTTTATCGTTTGCTCACACAAATATTTTCCGTCGATTTTTTTTTCTCTCTATTTGGTGTGCAGTCTACATTTATTTTAACATTCTTCTTTCTTAAAGTTAACTTATTTGAGAACTATGGTCTTGCCTATAATTTCCAATAACAACTTGCTGGAATTGAAAAAAGTAAGAAGGGGGTTAAAATAAAAAAATCTTTATGATGAAGGAGAAAACTATTTTATATAAGCATTTTTATTTACATACATTCAGTTATTAATATTAATAAAAAATCTTGTTTACTGTTTTGAAACAAATTATGATCCAGAATTTCAATGCATAAATAAATTCTTTTATTTATGTTTGGAATTTTCTAGAAACGTGCTTTTTTCCCTCTGTCTTATTGCTTCTAAATTTTTCTTTCTGTTTTGAATCGCCATTTTTTACTTTCTCTGGCTGACAACTTTTTATTTGTTGTTCGCAATTTGAAAAAAAGTTATTTGTGTGTTTTATGGAAGAAAGAAAAACATGTCGTTATATATGGCAATAGTACTTAAATTGATTAATACTGAATAAGAGTCTGGGTTTCATTGCCATTTGTTCTTGTTCTATTGCAATGATCAAAAAAGTAGTTGATGCTTTTAAATACATTCCTTTCTCTTGTGTATATGTATGTATTGCCTAAAACGGAACTCTTTACTGCTTTATTGGGATTATTCCAGCTCTGGTAATGGCTTCATCGGTTAGCATATTATGGCTTTAATGCATTTAAGAACATTTATTAACGCAAGTATACATAAAAGTATGTTTGTTTTTAATTTATTTATATGATTATTTACATTCCTGCGTAACTGGAATAATAATTAGGAGAGATTAATGTTTTCATCCTCAATCTGATACTATTTAGTTTCTATATAATTATTCAACAAATGGTAGTTAGTGTTAAATTGTAGTAAATAATTTAGAATCTAATTCTGCTTTTTTTACCGATTCTTTATTTTCTTTATGGAAAGCACTTGAATCTTAAAGGTCTTATACAAACATTTCTTGCAATACTTTTTCAGCCAGTAATCTTTAGAATTTGATCGTGGTATTTTAAAATGCTTTTATCGAAAAAAAATATTCCTGCATTTAAATGTATTTAGAATTCTCAGATAATATGTATTTTATGAATATTAATAAATGATATCGAAATAGTTTTATTTTTGGATGCAATATTAGGAAAATAATGTGTGGTGTCATAAAATAATACTTATGCGAAACAATTTGTATGTATCAAATCATGATTAATTTAGAGATTTTTTTTATGGTGATTCGCGCGCGCGCGAGCTTTTGAAAAATAATTAGTATTATGTTTTAGTGCTTCGCATAAATTTCAGAAAAACTATAGATTATTGTTTATTTAAAAAAAAATTTTTATATATGTTAATAAAATTTTAATTTAAACCTATTTCATATTTAGAATTAAGATATCTATGAAGTGAAATTTCTACATGTACATGCCCGATACATTGAGGTTATTATTATTTTGCCGTAATTCATGCAGACTATTTGATCAAGTGTTACAAGGTAGGATGAGTATACGTATTTGAAGCATACAGTGTGAAACAGAAAGTTTTTTGATTTTACTTAGATCATATAATGGTCATGTCTACACAGAAAGTATGTGCTAAATTTGGCATCCATGATCAGATTATTTATGGTTATATAAAGGATAAACTTAATTGTGTTTGTATCCATATTATTATTTTTCACCGTCTCAATGTTTTTTTCCTCCTTTTTTTTCTTATCTCTTCAAATTAGTGTTGCTTCTAAGTTCCTTTTCAATTTAATATTTGAATTCAACATTCTTGTTAAATAAATCTGTTTTGTGATTTGTTTCACTGTTACATTTTTAGTTATTTTTGTAACAAAAGAATATTTTGTTCTTGAATGTCTGTGTTTCCCCCCATTCAACACATGCTATTGTGGAAGTAGCAACTTTTTTCTTACGTCAGATTATGTCAACTATTATATTCTCACAGATGATGCCAAAATATCCATCACTTTCTTAAGATTGCTTCCGAAACGAAGCAGACAGTAAAAATGGCCGGTTTGGCATTTCCGATTTGATTTGCCTTTCAGATCCTTCGGGAAATTTCTCATTTGGAAGAAGTCGTTTGCGAACCGTTTTAGCGAAAAGAGATTCTGGAATCTTATTTGAAAAGAGTTGGAGCGCTTTTCTTTGGAATTGTGTAACTTTGAAGGAATGAGCAGGCTGGTGAAAAAGATAGATTTCCAAGTCGTTTCAGATGAGGGGAAAGGAGTTTTCCCGCCATTTCTATCAATGGTTCATTTTTTACATGTCTCAGTGGATTTTTTTCTCTTTTTTTTATACCAATTCATGTACTTTATTTCGTGTGGTTTATACCATAAAGTGATTACTTAGAATATAATAAACGAGATAGATTTAAAAAAAGTAAGGTTTAATAACAGATATTAAGGAAAAATAATTTATATAAATTTACCTTTTTTTTTTATCTAAAAGGTAATTTTTATGATGTGAAAGACTGCTGCGTAATGTGGATTTTCTTAGGTGTTAAGGCTGTTTTCGCCATGTATACGACAATGTGGACTTATCGCGGAGCGCATTTTTGGACAGAAAAAATTCTTCAATTTTTGTAAAAATTTGTGACATCGTAACTCATACATTTGTTCATAATGTAGTGTTTTTAAAATTTCAAAATATTTCATAAATAATCAGTTTTTCCTTTTAACATATAAAAGGATAACTCATTTAGCATTACGGTATAGGGAAAAAATGAGAAACACATTTTATAAAAGAAAAAAATGTGTCAACTGGGATAAAAATGCATAGTATGATAAAATAAGGGATTCTCTACAGGATAGGGAAACCAGAATATAATATTAGTGTTTGAGTACTTTTATATCTGAAAAAATATTTTAAATTTGTGTCCTATTCTTTAACATTAGCCGAAGACAGCCTTAAGCACAGTGTTCCTGAATTTTCTAATATAGCACTTTATAAAACAAATTATTTAAAACGGCAATTCTCCAACTACAGCACGTCCCTCTGGCATTTACTTACAGATCCTTATCCCTTAGGAGCATGTGGAGACTCAACTCTCACTGATAACAATAACTTAAGTAAAGTTAAGAAAACAACAAAACAAGGGAAGAAGAAACAACCAAAGAGACAAAATTATTATTTTAAACCAAATTATTATGTCAAGCAAATTCAAGAGGCTTCGTTTGCCTCGTGGATAATTTTACCCTCATGTTAAAATAGGGATTGTTAATTTAGTTCATTGTAAAGGGTGTTTTTTTAGTGGTATAGAACTTTAAATTGCAATAAAACAACGATGTATTATTCGATTGACATGAATTTTTTTTATTCGAAAGATAATCTTGTGGCATTACATTTTAAATATGATTTCTGGCATAGGACTGCCACGGCTGGCTCGGATGTAGTCCAATCTGGACGTCCAATTTTCGATGACTTTTTCCAACATTTGTGGCCGTATATCGGCAATAGCACGGCGAATGTTGTCTTCCAAATGGTCAAGCGTTTGTGGCTTATCCGCATAGACCAATGACTTTACATAGCCCCACAGAAAATAGTCTAGTGGTGTTAAATCGCAAGATCTTGGAGGCCAATTCACAGGGTCCAAAACGTGAAATTAGGCGGTCACCAAACGTGTCTTTCAATAAATCGATTGTGGCACGAGCTGTGTGACATGTTGTTGGAACCACAGCTCCTGGACATCATGATTGTTCAATTCAGGAATGAAAAAGTTAGTAATCATGGCTGTATACCGATCACCATTGACTGTAACGTTGTGGCCTTCATCGTTTTCGAAGAAGGATTCCACCAGCACATAGTGGCCGCGGTACCGAGTGGTATAATCGGACTGTGGCTTGCTTTGTCACGGGTTCACCAGCCCATAAAGCGCACCAAACGTTAAAGTCTGAAACGTCCTCCCGTTGGTTTTGGTAGTTGAGAGGGGGTGTAAGGTGTCGTCCACGTCACTTGACCATGGTTCAATTGGTCCGTCGCCAAAATTGAACAGTGCGACGTTAATAATCAATCAATCAATCAACCACCAGCACATAAAGCGCACCAAACAGTTTGTTTGTTCGACATAGCCATTCAACCAGAAGTGCGCTTCATCGCTAAACAAAATTCGCTTACGAAAATCGGGAACAACGGCAATCTCGTTTTGGGCCCATTCGACGAATCTACGCCTTGCTTGATGATCGTTTTGATGAATTGCCAAACCAAACTGAGAATAAATCACTTGACAGCTGTTAAATCGGTCGCCATCTTGGAAAGTAATGCCAACTTAAACTTCTATACCTGGAAAAAAAACACTCTTTATAAGTGAGAATAAAATATAATAATTTTTCTAGTTTGTTACATACGTATCTGAAATTTCTTAATATTTTAAGGTATCCCGCTTCGTTCGGAACCGTAATTTTGCAAAAGTGAATAAATGAACAATTTTTTTTATATTGTCACCTGAATTAGAAAATACATATAAAAACTGTTTTAAGAATGTTATTATAATAAACAAATATTTAAATTCAATTTCTTTTGGTAAACAATAAAGAAAGAATACATATTTTAAAAACTTTCTCCTCTAATGGAAAATGCTTCCATAATAATAATAATAATTGTATTTAAAGTACCCCCATGCCACGAAGGCAATATGCATTTTTCTAACATGCATGTCTTTTCCGGGATTCGAACTCATGCCCAACGGGACAGCAGTCAGCGTCGCTAACCACTATACCGGATGGGCTACCTTCCCTACTAATATTTTATGTACATATAGCGAAGACTTCTGTACAGAGCTTAAACTAGGATTTTCGAAATATATAGTCTAAATTGGATCTATCTGTATTTTAATATATCAGAGTAGAGAAATTCTAATTAAAAACATTGGTTACATATTCTAAGTTATAGTAACATTGAAAATAATGTGAATTTTTTAAAAATCCTAGGTCTAGCCATGTAGAGTAGTTTTATCTTTTTTCTTCTATATAAGCAAAGCATTAGTAAAAAGAATCATCTTCCACAAAAGGAGAATATTTTGAAAATGTGAAATTTTTTCTTCATTTTTTTTTGCCAAAAAAATTGCATTAAATTAATCTTTTTGTAGTAATAAAACAATTCGTTATGTATATTTTAATTCAAGCGATACTAAATATCAAACAATTATTCACTTGTGCACTTTTGCAAAATCACTGTTCCGACTGTAGTCGAGTACCTTAAACTGTACAGGAGAGTGTTGGAAAATTTCATATTGTACTGATTCAAGAAACCAGACTGAAAAAATTCAGCTCATAAAGTTTGTATAGACCAGGGATAGGCAGACTTTTCCAGGCTACTTCTATTTTTTGTGTGGCGGTCTACCCAGTGGCGTAGATGTGGTGAGGTCTACAATATTTATTGTAACTTATTAAAATAAATACGGTAAATGTACTTATCTACATAACTCAAAAAAAAACACCTCACATTTTTAAAACCACGTTTAAGGTATCCGACTACGTTCGGAACCGTGATTTTAAAAAAGCGCATAAATGGATAATTTTCATATTTAGTGTCACTCAGATTAGAATACACGCATAAAATTGTTTTAAGGACACTTTGACAAAAAAAATTTATTTAAATATAATATTTTGGTAAAAAATTAACTTAGAATAATCTTTTTTCCAAATGTTCTCCTTTTGTGAAAAATTGTTCTATTATAATAATATTTTGCCAGTATATAGCTCAGACCTCTCTACAGAGGCTCAACTAGAATTTTTGAAAAATTCACATTATTTTCAGAGTTACCACCAATTGAAATAATTATTCGCGTTTTTTTCTTAAAATTGCTCCCCTCTGTTGTCGTAAAATATGAATAAACCCACTTCTAAGTTATATATTTGAAAAATTCTAGTTGAGCCTCTGTAGAGAAGTCTGAGCTATGTACAGGTAAAATATTATTATAATAGAAGCATTTTTCACAAAAGGAGAACATTTGGAAAAAAGATTATTCTAAGTTAATTTTTTGCCAAAATATTATATTTAAATAAATTTTTTTTGTCAAAATGTCCTTAAAACAATTTTATGCATATATTATTTTCTGAGTGATACTAAATATCATGAAAATTATCTATTTATGAGCTTTGCAAAATCATGGTTCCGAACGTAGTCGGATACCTTAAAACCAAACTGAAGTACAAATACTATAATAATAATAATCAAATTATGCATTTATTATCAAACAATCAAAATACATTTCAAAAAATTTCCATCCAAAGTTAGTGCTCATAGTTGTAGTCAGTAGAACTCTTAGACTGTATGCTGTCAGCCAGTCATGATTATTTTGGTGTATAATTACTAACTGCTAATCTTCATGCGGTCACTCCAAAATATTTTGGCGGACCACCGGTCGATCGCGTTCGACTTAATGCCAACCTCTGATATAAACTAACTTAAAATTTTGTGTTACAGATCTTGTTATAAGTTTCTTTTAAAATTTAATTCTCTGATTTAATGTAATTTTTACCGAGATATTTATGTCATACTTCTGACCCAAAATCTACTCTGGACTTAACTAAAAAAATTGCCAAACAAGCTTTCTAAAAAAAAGGTAGCAACACGCATTTTGGATTATAAAAAAGTTAGCTTGTTTTTCATTATTTTCTACAGGGGCTTGTGCAAATTTAAAAACATTATTAGCTCCAGAAACTCAGTAATCTGCCTCATGATGCCACCTCGAATAATTTAATCTTATTGATACATTTCCCCCCTGATTTGGACAAATTTCCCTAAACTTGGAGCGAAAGTTTTTTGGGAATTTTTTACGAATATTACATGGTACACAAAACAAAACCAAAACTTATTACTTCTAAAATAAATCTGTCTGAATCAGAGCATGAAGTGAAGAGTGTGTTGTGTTTGTCCTTGGCACGTTCTTCGGTATTACTTAGGCATCAAATCGTAAATTTCTGGCACCGGACCAAACGACGTTTTCGCGCCGTGTTTTGGAGACAGGCCAGGTTTTTATTTTGAATTTGTGAGCGGCTCTTTTCAAGTTTTGTTTTGCACGAAATAACAATTATAGGAAATATATGTATTAAAAAAGTACTCGTGGAATTTTTCGGAATAAAACTTTTTGCTAAAAATATGGAAAACGGAAAAGTGTATTTTACGAGTCGAACAAAGTTTGTGAATGTTCCAATATCTGATGACTTGGTTTTATTATTTTGTCCTGCTTTATTTGTATAAATTTCTTTTATTTATTTTACTTCGAAAAGAAAGTTCTCTCATCGAATTCAGTTCCATATGCAAATAAAAGTTTAAGAAAGCTTCTTGTTTTTTTTTTAATGATCCCGAATTTAGAATATAGGGTTATAAATAAACATATCTTGAATAATTGACTTGATTATCCGCGTATTGTTCAGTTTTCTGCATTCATTTGTAATTGTTGATTGTGTTTAGAAAAGAGTTAGGGAGACAATCATTTGTTATACGTTTTATAGTTACACTGTTTATTTCCGAATACGGTTATATTTTAAGTATGTCGTTCAATTTGCTTTGAATGATGGATCAAATATTTAATCGGATTATTCTGGGATATGGACTTGAAATGGCATGATTTGATATTTAATATATGTAATATAATTACCAATTCCAAAACATTTTTGCGAACGACGTAAAATAATGCCTTATTAATATGCCAGTTGATGGTGATATCTTATCTTAAATAAAGAGACGAATTGGTGCTGCTAATAAAGCTTTTTAGACTTGAAGCATTTACTTAGATCTGTAAAGACAAAGTTATTGCTCAGCGAGGCTCTAATCCGTCTATTCCTAACTTACGCTTGGGAGACTTGACCAGGAAGGAGGAAGGGAATTTCATTGCTTTCGAATGCTAGATCCTGAAAAACGTTTTCGAAGGAATTCACAAGAAAGTGATATTTGGCACAGAAAAATGGCCGAATTATTCCGAATGTTCAAAGATCCAGATGTTGTATATTACATTAAAATAAGCCGCCTCAGTTAGACTGAGGACATTCTATAAGAATTTTGTTCACGTAGACCAGCGGTACTCAACCTGCGGCCCACCAAGACTTTTTAAAGTGTCCACGACCCATTGCTCTGAGAAATTCACGTACTTAAGAACATTGTATTAAAAATTTGATGGGAAATTCTTTGTCAAGAGAAATCAAATATATCAACTTTGCTTTTTTGCTTTCGGTGCAGTACGGGTACAAATTGATATTCTTTTTCTATTTGGAACGGTTACGTTTAGTGATAACAGACACAAAACAGTGGAGTAGCGACAGTTTTATAGGTGGATTTAATTTTTAACTCTCTTTCATATCTTGCAAGTGAAAAATATTCGAAGAAAATATATCGTTTCAAGACGATTATGAGGTTGACTATTTTGCAATAACAAACAAACATGGATCAGTAATTGTATTTGATTTGTCACGCGAAAGTGCTGTATTTAAAAAATACCAATAAATAGGAATAATTTAATGACACTTTTCTTCGAAGATCTCTTTCAAGAGGTGGTAAATAGGCTTTATTGAATAATCTTTGCAACAGCAACAAAGTGTTTTATCAGTGGTAATATCACAGCGGTAACAAAGATATCCTATAAAGTTTGTTATATTAGTGGTGTAATCATATGAAACCGTTTACTGATGCAGCAATGGTATAGGAGTGTTTCTTAAATGCTTCTAATTTAGTGTTAGTGACAAAAATAAAATTATAAAGAATAATAATTAAAAGAAGCACAACAGGAGTTATAATATTTTGATTAATTTTCCACATTTTGATTTTCGAATGTTATCTTGGTCTTAAAGCATTCCCTCCCTCTTCCCCCATTTATCTTGTTGTTGCAACCTGCGTGAAATAACTAACACATGTATGCGGCCCGCGTGAAATAGCTAACATATGTATGCAGTGGCGTAACGTACACCCCCGTATCGCGGGGGGCATGGTTCTAAGGGGCCCAAAGCCTCACTGACGCAAGTGCCAACCCTTTGTAAAATTCAACGTGGGGGCCCAAAACCTGACTTTGCATGGGGGCCCAAATGTTCTCCGTTACGCCACTGTATGTATGCGGCCCAGCAGAAAAAAAGGTTGAGTACCCCTGACCTAGACAAATGCTCCCCAACCTTTTTACCTCCGCAGACTGGTCAACGTTTGATAATTTTACCTAGTGGTGTAACGGAGCACATTAGACCCTCCCCCTCCGTGCAAAGTCAGATTTTGAGCCCCTAGCCGGATCTTGCAAAGCATATGTACTTGGTGGCAATCAGACTTTACCGTGGCCCGCTTAGGGGGGAGGGAGGGGAGACGTTGACTGTTTGTATTTTAGATTGTTCTGCTTTAATAATTTAAATTTAACTGTCTCTAAACATGCCTTCAGAATAAACAACAGTTACACAAAAAAAGGAATATAAAGCGATTTAACATGGAATATAAAGTGAATTCCATAAAAAATCGCACAATCCCGAGAGAAATACACTGTTGTAAATAAAGTAGAAATAATTTGATGCTCCTTGTTTTACCCGGTACTATTTGATCCACAGACCGGTACCGGCGCGGGGGTTGGGGACCTCTGGACTAGACCATGTAACTCTAAAAGAAGAGGAAGACCTTGACTCCAACGGAGTAGAGGAAGAGGAAGTAGATGCAGTTAAGAATTCGAGAAGTTAATCTGCAAGTGAGGTGGTTGGAAACACTGGTTCAGAAGGTTTTGGCCCCATCCTGGGTTGTCGTGCCATGGCTGATGATGATGATGAATATACCAGTTGACAAACATTTAACTTTATTTTAAGATATCCTTCATTTTTCCTATTCTTTTCTTTTCCATTTTTAATTATTTGTCTAAGCCAGTGGCTGAGTGAGTGAATATTAACGTCGCACTGTTCAGCTAAACGAGGGATTTTGGCGACGGACCACGTAATTTTGAACCATGGTCAAGTGACGTGGACGATACCTGAGCTGGCACCCCCTCTCCTAAGTACCACACCACACCTTCGGGAGGACGTTTGAGCTCTCGACAAGTTTCACGTGCATCGCTTCCCTACACGGTGGGTCTTTAGTGGTACTGGCCCGAACTCGTGACAAGGCCAGCCACGATCCGATACCTTGAGCATTCGGCTACCGCGGAACTGGGTTCGAATTCCGGAGAAGACATGGATGTTTGTACATGTTTAGTGCCTTTGCGGCATGGGGGTACTCTAAATAACCGTCGATCCGCAAGTCCTCTCGTGTGGTTGGTGGAAGGGAAGATAGGTGGGAGGCCCCTGGCCACCCCTAGGATTTTCTCCCTCTAAATTGGGTGGAACCGAGAAATATCGTGCTGACACCTACAAGGTGCTCAAAGCTAAGGCTAACGACATACATAAAAATTCTAGCCCTTAGCCGCGATGAATTTCGTGGGCCTCGATCTGACTTCGTGAGGCAGATGGCATTAGTCACAACAACTTCTTTTTAGGGAATTTTTTAGGGGTTAAAACTTTCAATATGTAATACACACACACACACATGTATATATATATACACTGTATATATATATATATATATATATATATATATATATATATATATATATATATAATTTTAAAATATTCAAATTATTTTCATTATATTTCTTTTTCGAGATGAATTTTTTTGTGAATAATATTTCTAAATTATTTTTCACTTTAATTTGTAATATTTATTATCATACTGAAAAAAAAATAGTATAACTTCTAAATGTTTGGTATGTGTGCAAATACAGATTCTTTCATCCGTATATAAAAATTCGCTTCAAAGTAACACATGCACATTGCCTCTCCATCATAAGCAATTACATCATTCTTAACTAAATATTGTTATTAATAGCTATGATGGTATTGAAAAGAAAATATTGCTTCGAAGAAACACATTTCAAATTTGCTATCTCACAGTAAATATCTCATTACTATTATTTAAAGCAAAGTGGTGGAGAGGAGGAAAAAAAGGAGACTGGAACCTTCTGTTACAACGGCCTCCGTGTGAAAAGTGATCTAGGCTTTCCCAACAGACATTGAACCTCCTACGCGTTATGATCTCATATAGCGTCAGTGCAATTAAAATTTCTGTGGGCGGGATATGTCAACGTTTCACTTCATTCTTCTAGGAAGTCTACGTGACGTTGAAAAAATACACGCGCGGGCTGCGAGAATTGTTCATCGATAATTACTATTTAGAATCTGTCATTTATGTTATATTTAAGTGGTTTTGGAGATCTTATTCGAAGTTGTTTCTTACAGACATGTATAATGACAGTTGGAAATTATCAGTTATTTTCTTTATGAAGAACGAAAAATAAATCTGCAATCACATAACGATAGTTGGCAGGGTCTATTATTATTTTTTTATAATATTCCACATTAATATTTCTGGGTAATTTTCAAAGCAGAGAACAATTACAATAAAGAAAAATTAGTGTATTAACTCGAGAGTTTTTAAGATAACACTGACTACATTCGGAACCGTGATTTTGAAAAAGTGTATACATTAATAATTTCTGGATATTTGGAGTTAGTTGAATTAAAATATACGTATAAAATTGTTTTAAGAATACTATTGCAAGAAAAAATATTTTGAATGCAATTTTTTGTCAAAAAGAGGAAAGATAGAATCATGTATTTTCAAAACATTTTCCTTTTATGAATAATGCTTCTATAAAAATAATATTTTGCTTACTTGTAGCTATAGACCTTCTATACCGGGGCTGAACTAAAGTTTTTTTTTGAAAAATTCTCTTTGTTTTTAGAATTACGATCATTTGAAATAATACCGGGTGCTCTTTGTTTAAATTTCTCTACTCTGTTATAAAAAATATGAATATAAATTCACTTAAAAATTATATCTTAGTTCAACCCCGGTATATCAGTCCTAGCTATACGTAGGTAAAGTATTATTATTGTAGAAGAATTTTCCATTATAAAGGAAAGTCTTTTGAAAATATGTCATTCTTTCTTAATTTTTTTAAAAATATTAAATTGCATTTAAATATTTTTTTTCTAGAAATATTCTTAAAACAATATTTTGTATGTATATTCTAATTCTAATGACATTGAATATCACAAAGAATTATCCCTATGTAAGCTTTTTTAAAACCCGATTCCAAACGTAGTTATTTTAAGTATAAAGAAGTATTGTTGGGACAAGAGTTAGAGGAAAATTCTGTATATTTTTTTATCAAAGCAGACTAGTTTGTTTCATTAAGGATGTATGTCGTAAAAATATTTGATGAAACGTTAGTTGTATTTTTTTAAAATTATTTACGAAAACTAAAGAACATTTCTTTAGATCTATCTTTGCTTCGTTTATGAAATATCCATTTGACTTTATGCCATTAAATTGCATATGCCACGTTTGCCCATCTATTTTTTTAAACATCTTATTCTGTATATTTCTTAAAAATGCGACGCATGTGTATTACTCATTAAATTATTTACTGTACTGGACAGCATATTCGTGTGAAATAAGTAATTATTACACTAATATATCATGCCTGGCTATACATACGTAGAAATATTTACAATATTAATTTAACCATATATGATAAAAAATTATTACATTCTTTTAATTCAATAAAATAAAGGAAAAGTAATATTATATCAGGAACAAACTCATATTTAGCATCGCAACTCATATTTAATTTATTTAAATAATTATTGAAGTACATTTTTAAAAACTGATACTGTATAATGTGTTAAGGTTTATTTTAATGGAAATACTTAGTGATTATCGCCAAAAGATTATTAAGCTGCTCATTCAAATCAAGCGTTCCTTAGACTTTTTGAAATTTAGTGTCGCAGATGATATCGTACAGTAATTTATTTACTTTTTGGGAGTTTCCAAATTTCAGAAGTGATCATATGGGATAGGAAAACGGTAAAATTCAGGGAAAACTTTACAAATAAATAATATTTCCCTTATAAAAGATGTATGTCTTATTACTTGTAAAGTATTGTAAATTTTCTACCCAGTTAGAGTTTAAATACATATATGTGAATGTCATACAGCTCTTTATTTTGATGTCCATTATTGTTTCTATACATTGTTTTCTTGAAACAAATTACCCGAATAAAAAATAGATTATAATCGGTACTTTAAATTTTAAAAATTTATTGTACACAGTAAATAACTATCTATGCAAAAATCATATATTGATACTCTTCCTCCCCTAATAAAATATAACAAGTTAATAAATAATCAATCCGTAAAAGAACCTATATCTTTAAAAATAACTCATGCTTTATTTGTGTATGATTTCTTTATAGGAATGCTTGCAAGTTTTTCTATTTATTTATGAATTTTTAGTATTTCATATCGAATTTTTTTACAACAATGATAAAACAAGATATTTTTCAAATTTAAGCTAAATAATTCTAAAACAAAATTTGATTACATCTCTCTCTGCGACAATTTCTTATATTCCTTGAAAACAAATAAAAAAGAATATGTGATTCTAGAATACTTCTTTTTTTTTATTAATTTTTTTTATTTAAGAAAAGTTTTGATGTCCTTTTTAAGATATAGAGCTTTATAATTTCCTTCATTGATCTGTTAGTCAAGAAGTAAAGCACCCCAAGTTTTAAAATTTAACTAAGCATTAAATGATTTTAATGTATTTTTAACGCACTTTTATTAGCTTCACCTGTATGTAACGAAATCTTTGAAATCTATTTTTACCGCTCTAAAAGGTAAGATTAATTCGAAATTTTGCACACTTGTCAAGGACCGATGACAATTCAATAATTTAATAATTTTGTTCTTTAGACCTGATCAGGATCATCAGGATTAACGATTTCGCATTTCCAGATTTGGCGACTAATTCTAATAAAAAATCTGAATGAAATTATTAATAAACTGACACGTAACTAGAAAAACTTAAGTACTTTTATTCAACAACCTTAAAATTTTTCCATTACTTTCTAAATTAAAAAGATTAAAGTTTACTTCAGCGTAATAATTTTACGTAAAGGCAAATGAATGTCGTCAGGTAGCTTTACTCAAGTGACACCTGGATGGCTACTGTAGAAATTGCTTCTTCTGGATAAACATCTCAACTCAACAATTATAAAAATAAAGACTCGCGCCTGCAGGGTTTGGTATTGCCAGATTCAGACAATCTACGTCAGATTATAATTTGATACTGAAGAGATAATGATGATTCCCAGATTTGGCAACTGATTCCAGATTTGGTGATTAAAAAATTAAGTTTCTACCCTAAAACGAAAATGCTCATGGTTAATACAAATACAACAAACAAAAAAGTGTTGTGTGAAAAAGGGGAGGATGCATCAGAAATTTCTTACCATAATTTTAAGAACTGCCCAATTTTTCTGAAAATGGAATCACTATAAAAGCGTGTTTTTTAGTTTTTTTTTTAAACTATAATTTATTTCCCTTCATTTTTAGGTAACTGAGGCAGGAGAATCCAGTTTACCTGAGTGGCTGCTCTATGATGAGGATTCACAAACTTTTTCTGGTGTTCCTCTAGCCAAAGATATTGGCCAATATTACATTAGCGTTAAAGCTGTGGGATTCTCACAGGGTGAGTTATATAAATGATAACAATTATTTATTATTTTAATAAAATATTGTAGTTTCTTTTTAAAAAGGTCAATAGTTTTGTGCATTTGAAGAATAATCTTTTAATAAAATTTAAGTTAATATGCATTCTGAAAAGAGTTTTCAACACCCTCCTCCATTATATTTTGAAAAAAAAAAAAATTGCTTTGTTAACTATTATCTGATTTTTTTATTATGTTGTTAACCCCCCTTCCTTCCCGTTTCATGCTATTAAAACTTCAGTTTTTTTTTTATTTATCATAGTGAAATGAAAAATGAATAATATTCGTTCTCATTGGTATAATTTATTTTAGAATGCTTATAGCTGTTATCTTTTTAAAAGTAGCTGTTATTTCTTTTTCAATGTTTCAAAAAATACGTTTTTTTTTTTTTTAAATTTCCGAATACCTTCTTTTTTTTATTTATGTGCCGATTTTTCTTTTAATTTCCTTTTTTCTAAATTTCAAAAAAAAAAAAATAAATAAATAAAGAAAAAATATTGTTAATTTTGTGGACTTTGCATTTTAAAATTAAGTAATTGCATTAAATGCTAACATGTCACAAGTTGTTTTTATTTTTTCAATTACTATGAAAATCTTCATTGGAGAGAGAGAGAGAGAGAGAGAGTTTTTAAATATATAGTTGTAATAAAATGTAGTATAAAATATAGTTGCCCAAAAAATGCAATATTTGAATTAAAAGGCCTAAACGACTAACATAATGAGGTGTGGCAATTAAATAACAGGACTGTGCTTGACCTAGCCATTAGGCTTGGTGAATGAATAAATAATGTAATTGATCTTGATATCCTTTCGGTGTAAAGGGGCTAACTACATGGCACCACTCTTTGTTAGTTGTTTTTTACTCCTTGTTTCACTAGGATAGTGTTTTGTCGGAGTGCTGCGGTCATGACAAGCTGAGAAGTCGAATTGTGCATCAATCTCAATTTTCTCATGAAGTTAAAACGCTAACAATATGTTTTTAGTTATTGAAGGAAGTGTTTGACGATATAATTGCTCTCTAGGTTTTGAATGACACGAACGATTTTGGGGGAATCGGAAGGAAGATGAAAACGATTACCGTTTTAGTCAACCTGTGACATGATGAAATGATGAAAACATTCAGAAAATTAATAAAGCTGAGCAGAAAGACCGATATTTGAGTATTTGAATGGTGACAGACATAAAGAACATAAACTAAGTGACAAAAGAACAAATTTGCATGAGGATTTGCGCATGACGAACATTTAATTCACCCTGAAGTATTAACTAGTCACTCTGTGTGAAGCATTCCTTAGCGGGAGGGAGCGGATCCACCGTATTCACCAAAACTTGTTCAGTGACCTACCTGGTTTCCAAAAGTAAAAATTGCATTGTAGTAAATATATTTTCAGTCTGTTGATGCCAAAAACGGCAGACTTTCTGAAGAGTGTTTAGCGAGCCCGAGTTTACATCTGTGAGAGGGGTAACGGAAAGAAGAGACTCATTGCAAAATTTATTATTTACTCTCAGTGCAACTCTAATGTGGTTGCAATCAGCAAATGTAGTGAATTACCCTTACACTTAATTAATAATAATAATAAATAATACTTATCTGATATAAGAGGAAATCCACAGAGACGCATTAGATCTGAACATTGTAAACCTCTTCTAATAATAATAAGACGTAGATATTCTGCAATGTAGCTTTCAAAGAATTTCAGGCTTCTCTATCATCTAAAGGTTTTGCTATCAACATCCCCTATTCGAGCTATGTTCACTTCAATTGAAGTAGTAGGATTCATTTGTGCATACGCCAATGTTCCTTCACAGAAAGAGGCTATCTAAAATCAATCAAGTAATTCCTGAAAAGGTTTTGCCCTTCGAGATAAGTTAAAGAGCGCGAAGAGAAATGTCATGAGAGGATGACATTAGAAGACCTGCAACACTGCTTTGGCTAATGGAAAATACGTAGGCAGCTGCGAATAGTAGACAAGGGATGTATCAAGAAGGAGATTAACAGGTGTTTTAAATGAGTATCATTAAAACATTTCTCAGACCAGTCTCATTATTTTATTGCCACACCTCGTATATATCCCTTTTTTTAAAGTAACTTTTCTCTTTTTTTTGTAGGTAAATCTCCAACTGCGAAAGATGTCTTTTCCATTGAAGTAGTTGAGGATTCACCAGATTCTAGAATTAGTGATACTGAAGGTTTGTCTGGATTTTGTGCATTTGGAGAAAGTCAAACTATTGCCAATTTGAATATTGATTTGAACGTAGAAGAACTTAATATATCTGACAGAATCAATCTTCTGAAAAAATTATCGAATTTCCTCAACATACCGTTAAAAAAATTCAAGTTACTTCCTAAAACTGAGAAAAATTCTTTAGACCTCAATGCGGTGTTAGCAGGGCCAGGCAATGCTAAAACGAAAACAAAGAATGGTGGAGTTGCTGAATGGAAAGTTGGATGTTCCTCTTCTATTTCAAACGAACAAAAAGCTATGATATCTAAACTCGAAAGAGCTGCAGAAGATGGCAGTTTGGCCGCTGCTATTGGATATTCTATCGTTGGTTGGCATATTACCAATGTAATTCCAAAAGTAACTTACAGGGATAAGAGGCAGATTGGACGAGGAACTCCTGTTCCTGGAGTTTTACCTACGCAGTGGCCGCGATTTACTGAAAGAGTGGATGAATACGAAATAACAGAAGATACTCTGACTCCTGAAACAAGAATTATACCTACTATGGCTTCACCTACTTTGATGCAACCTTCTCATCATCATAGACATGGACACGGCGATTTCGGCTTAGAAAGAGGACACCATCATCGTCCTGTAGAATCGCCAATTTTGTTTACATCACCCACTTTACATCAGCGCATGCACACAGCTTATATTACTCCTATTGGGGCTACTCCAGTCATTGTTCCAGAGAGACCAACTAAATACATTCCAGTTACGCCAATTATCGATGAACCTTATCCAAGTCGTTACTTCCCTGAAGAACACACTCCAATAGTTGATCTTGCTTCTTCCATGATTATTCCAACTCCAGTGGTTGGGGCTACAGATACACTTCCTATACCAACATTTGTATCATCAGTAGATGGTATAAGTTCTGAAATAAGACCTACTAAGAGTCAGACAGTTGTAGAGAAAACAAAGAAACCACCAGGAGTTCCAAACTTCAGGCCCACTATCGAAAGACGTGTGCAGAAATTGACAATGGTAGCTGGAAAAGTATGGAAATTCCAAATTCCGGAAGATACATTCTCAGATTTGGAAGATGGAAATACTAGAAATTTGAAATTACTGTTCATGACCGCTGAACGAACAGCAGTTCAACCTAGCTCTTGGATTCAGTTTGATCCTGAGAAACAAATGCTTTATGCTTTGCCACTTGATGAGCATATTGGTAAATATGAATTTATTTTAGAAGCTATGGATAGTGAGGGAGCCTCAACTAATGATAGGCTAGATATACATGTATGGCAACATCATTCTGCTCGAGCCAGACATCACGAGTTCTCTGTTTCTTTGAAATATAACAAATGGCAATATCCAATCACTATTGATTGGAATATTGAATTTGCTAAAAGACTTTCGGCATATTATGGGGATAGAAACGAAAGCAATATTGCCGTTCAATCTGTAGTAACAGAACCAGTTACTACCTTTACATGGTCTAATGATTCACTTCCTTCATATCCATGTCCTAATGAAGAAATTGCTGATTTGACTAATAAATTAATTGATGAAAATACAAATGAAGTTTCTGTAGCATTCAGAAAAGCCATGGGCTCCGATTTTAATATTATTGATGCCAGTGTTAATTTTCTTGGTGTTTGCCATAGTCCAGCTTCAACTACGTCATCGACCCACTCCAACTTTCCACCTATGCTTCGTAATCCTATTGAACGAATTAATACTACAGTTGGAGAGATTTTGCGTTTTAAAATACCAGATGATACATTCTATGATTTTGAAGATGGAAGCACTCGATACCTCACTCTCACTTTCTTAACCATAGAAAATGTGCGCCCACCGAAATCTTCCTGGGTCCAGTTTGATCACAAATCTCAAGAACTCTATGGGTTACCTTTTGATGGAGATGCTGGACGACATGAATTCCAGTTGGTGGCCGTGGACACTAATTCATTGCATATTAATGATGTTTTTGTTATCGAAGTTCACCCAAGACCCCCCAAGAAATGGAATGTTGAATTCAGTCTTCATATTGACCATGATTATGAAGAATTCAGTAAGGACATTAGTAAAAAGGTTTTGGTTGCTTGGAAATTGGCTAAACTATATGATGATCCAGATCCTCGTTACCTCACAGTTGGATCCATAAGTAAAGGCTCAGTTGTGTATGCATGGACTAACAACACTCTACCTCATGATCCTTGTCCTAAAAGGACCATTGACAAACTAGTCAAGAATATGATAAATGAAGATGGAACTTTGTCATCCAAATTAACTGAAGCAATGCTTCCAGAGTTTAAGATAATTAAAGCTGATGCCATGCCCCTAGGTATTTGCCTGGGTGAAGTAACACCAACCTCAGTGACCATTGCACCACCTCCAGCTACCCAGAAAGCTGAACCTGCTGCAACAACAGATGATGACATATATATCACCACAATAATTCCAGCTGTTGTCATAGCAGTTATGCTTATAATTGCTGCTTTAGTTGCATGTTTCCTCTACAGAAAGAAACGAAAAGGCAAGATGACTATGCAGGATAATAATACTTTTATTGGAAATAGAGCTCCGGTCATTTTTGGAGATGAAATGGAAGAGAAGCCAGACCCTGCCAAGCCTCCAGTTATAATGCGCGAAGAGAAACCTCCATTGGCTCCACCCGATTACTTACGTTCTTCGGCCAGTAGTAGGGATTCAACCCCACATCTTGATCGAGTAGAACAAGCCAACATCAGGAACACAAATGCTGATCTGCACATAGATCCCTCTCCACCATATCAGCCACCACCTCCATTCACTACAAATAGGGACAGTAAGAATTCTCGAAATAAGGGCACACCAACATACCGGCAGCCACCTCCATACATGCCGCCTGTGCCACCTTAAAAGATTTTTAAGGCTTGCAGAGTGGGCATAATTGTGCCTTCGCCTGCCAAAGAAAGACTATTCATATGTACTCTACTTTGATGTTGCATTCATGTTTATTCAATGCCTGTTCTTCTCTCTCGCTGTGAAAAAGAGCTTCTGAGAAAAACACAATGAAAATCTGATACTGAATTTTATGTTAAAAGTGTCTTTTTTCTTTAAAATTGCCTTAAATATACAAAGCTGTCTTGTATACAACTAATGTGTCTTCAATTATTGATATTTTTGTGTGTTAAACACGGGAAACATTAGAATTTTTATTCTGCTTGACAATTCTTTATTACTGTATGCTCATTTTATATGTATGTGTGTAGCATGAAATTCAATATCAAGTTGTTCGCTTTGGGACATTGCAAAAAATATTGTGCCTATTCATGATGGCTGTTTTTATCAGAATCACTTTTAGTCATATATTATTTCAATTTGCATTTGTAACAAACTTTGTTTTTTGAAAATGTATTGAAATAGTATCATTCTCTTAAAATTTCATCGGGTTTTTTTTTTTTTTTTTTTGGCTTCCTGTCATATTTTGCTAATGTACTATGAATATTATTTTTAAATGCATTTTTTGCATTTATATTTTGTTTTAATATTTTAAATACTTTCAAAATCTGTATTTTTAAAATAAAGCTCAGAATTATGAGTTAGATTATACACACATATGAATTATTTTTATATTCTCCTATGTCTCTCTCTTACAAATGATACTAATTCTTAAATTGTTAAAACAAATTCAGTTAGTTCAAAAAATATTTTGCATGAAAGCTATGACTGATGTTTACCTTTGTAAATGCATTTCTTAAATGTTTGTTTTTAATTTTCATTCTAAAAGACTGATTTTAGTTTTCAACACTCAGCATTTTATCCTAAAAGTAATAAAAATTAAACTTGTGGATTGAAAATCTACATTAAAAAAAGTTTTAAAAGCAAAGAAAAGTCTAAAGGTTTTTTAATTTTTCCACTATGCAAGGCGCTATTCTTTAAAATATTTTGTAAAATAGAAATCTGTTGTAAATTATTGAGAACCTTCATTTTTAAAAAATTTTTTTAAAGATACTTAATTAACATAACTGTTGCTTGAACTCATGATGCTAAATGTAACAATTTATTTGCTCATGTAAAAAATTAATATTGTATCATAATTTTTTTCTTGTACTTGCTTCAGCAACATGGATTTCTATAATAGTTTTCATGCTTTAATTTTTGCTATTGATTTTTAAATTAAAGGGATATTTTCAAAAACAATATGAGTATAATTTCTTTTTAAAAACTGAAATTATAATAAATATATGTCTATATTTATAAATTTTTATATTTCAAAGTTTCCTTATTCAATAATACTCAACGAGATAAATCATTAATCACAAACTGTGTTGAACATTTTTGCTGTCAAATTGGATAAGTTAATTTATTCTAAATACATGATTTCTTTATTCTCAGTTTGTTGTAATTTCTTTATTTTATGATCAATTTGATATATCTATTAAGGTATTTTTCCAAGACAAATAGTGAAAAATGAACTTGTATGTAGCCTTAGCTTTTATAGAAAACAATTTAAAATATCTTAATAATTGCATGTTTTTATTGATTAATTTACTTCTGAAATATTTTTTTAAAAATTCGAATATAAATGCTGAAAGGTAACAATCTTTAGTATGTGTCCATAAAGTTAACAGCAAATATATTGTACTTAAAGTATGTATATTAAATGTTCAACCTTTTATATATGTTCATGTTTCAATTTTATTTTGCACTTTTTTTTTTTAATCATGGGAAACAAATTAAATACAAAAATATATTGTAACATCAATTTTTAAACAATTACTATGAAAAGTATCTAATGGTTTTAAAGCATTTCTCTTTACAAAAACAAATTTGTTCTAGGTCACAATTGTTCTGTTTCTACTCACATTAATTAAAAATAATGACGTAAAACAGTGATTTAATTCTGTAAAGAATTGTTACATATTCTAAGTGTACTTTAGAATATGAATTCTTAAAATATATTTCAAAATAATAATAAATTTAAGCATGTTTAGAACTTCTAATTTATACCCAGTTAATTTATTTTTAATTACATACAGCTTCAAGAAATTCGGACTACAGTCTGTAATTTTTGAATGTATGGAGTAAACAATAAATTAACAATATAATTTTTGGATTATATAGAGAAAACAAAGTAATATCAAAATGATATGAATCAAGAAATTAATGTAAAATACTCTAGTTATGTTTCCATATTTACTACTGCATGTTGAATGCGTGACTGCTAATATTTGTACATGCCATGTTTGCTATATACCTATTTTATGGTGAAAATGTTTTCATATAATGTGTTTGCTTCTTAAATTTACATTTTTCATGTATTTGTGTTTATATATATGTGTTAAGTGTTTGTAAAACATACTTAAATAGAACTAATTCTTTATTGTAATGTAAATAAATATTTGTATAGGCAGCTTTTACACTAAGTCCACATATCTGAAGGGGAAAAAGATAACTAAGATTGAAAAATTGTAATACATTTTAGGTATCACAATAGATTTCTTTATTTATAGAAATCTTAAGTGTAAAATGTAGTTTAATATGAAATTAAAACATTTGTTTTGGATATTATTGATGTAAAATTATAAAAGTAATATAATTTTTTTCTTAAAATTGTTATTGTTAAACATATCCTCTTTAGATTCCAAAGGATGCAAATAATCATGTTTCTGTGAAGTATGAGTTTTAAAATAGGAATTTAATTATATTTACTTTTATGTGCAAATTATTTTTAAATTCTGGATTTTCTTTTGTAAAATTTATGTATGCATTTAAAATATTTTTTGTACACCATCATATATGTATAACTATTGTGTATGTGAATTAAAAAATGAATAGAATGTGTGCATGTTTTGTGTAAAACAGATGCTGTTCTTCAGAGTTTATTGGTATAATCGATTTCTATAGAATTCGAAGCATTACAAAAAAAAAATTATCTTCTCATTTTTCATGTATAAATTATTTCTATAAACGTTTTTGCATATTTTTGAATTAAAAAGATTAAATTATAATTGAAAAAGACTTTTGTTTTGAAATTATTGAGAAAAAAATGTGATTCTTGTTGTCAAAATCATGCAAAGATGCGAGAAAAATTGTATTAGAATAATAGGTTTATCATTAGGAATTTAGATTTCCTACTAAGAAGCAGTTATGTTTTTGTTTCTAAATGTGAATGTTACAGAGTTTCAACAAAGTGACCTAAGTCAGTGCTATAGTGTTATGAAAACAAAATAAAATTTTTTCAATTTATTTTAAGTGCCATGTTATTTAAAAAATACATTATACCCAAGCTACAAACTTCACATGAAGTAATACATTTTATTATTATTATTTATATAGGTGTCTACATTTTTAACACCCAAAATAAATGTATCCAAAATTATTTTGAGATAATAGAATTGTATATAAATCACATCTTTTTATAAGGTATACATAATGTTTAATTTCTTACCTAGCCAATACCATTTAAAGTAAATATATTTTTTATGATATTCATGATTAAACAGCACTTTTATAAAATTCAACAGAAAAAGAATTTCAAAACGATTTACAAAATTTTCATTTTCAAATTAACTCCACCACCCTCTTTTCCGTATTGAATCATTTGATAGTATAGTAATGTACAATTAAATATATATACTACAAAACTTATAATTGTGTTTTGCATGCAGACTATCATTTTTTATATTAATAAAAAATAAAAACCAAAAATTTGATAAATAGAAATCAAAGTAATTTATTGGTATCATGTATAAATGCAAAACAAATATAAATGATTTGATTAAGTACAAACTACATTCCCAATAAAAAAATATTTCAAAAAGCAATAAAATACAATCAAATGTAGAAAAATGGTTTAATAAAAGCTCTAGTATTACTGTAGAACATGTATGATTCACAGAACACAACTTGAAATACAAATATTGTCATAACTCATCTCTAAAAATCCCTGTAGAAGTAATGCAATTAGAAAAATATTGTATAATGATTTTATATTTACATAAAAAATGATCAAGGAAACAATAATATAATAATTATTTTATTAAATTGTTGGTGCATTCATTATAAATAATTTGTCTTCTTCTTTCTTAATCCAGTGGACGATTTTTTTCATTGCATTTGTAGCATCTGTTTTTGTGACCAATGGTTCAAATGCAGCATAAAGCTCAAAACCTTGCATATGCTATAAAAAAATAATAAAAACAAAGCTCACATTTATTGATTTTTCAACAGTTCACTGAAATTCCCTAATGGATAATCAATTGCCATGTTTAATGAAGAAAAAATTAAATTCAAATTTAGAAAAAGAATATCTATGATAAAGTGATAAAAAATGTATGTAAAGAATTTAATATACATTAATCATTAAAATATTAGTAAATTATCCAATGATGTTTAAAATGTAAATAAACAGAGCCTGAAAAATTGAGCATTACATAAGAATTTTAAATCTAGATATCTATACTGTGGAATAATTTCTTCAAATATTCTATAATACTTCTAATTTTACTATTGAGATTAATGTATTATGAAAAAATTGCCTAATTTTATGACTTTGTTACATAGTTTTAAAAATAGATTCATCAAACAATTGTTATTTTAAAAGATAAAATAAACTGATATATTTTTGCTCAATATTACAATTTTTTTACAATATCAATGGAAATTAGTACCACTAAAATATGCAAATTTTAAGAATCTTTTTAGCACTTTCTCTTTATGCAAAATATATCAAATGTAAAACCCACTTGGGAGAACATGTTCTGATTTGCTGCAGTTTTATGTATACAAATAAAAAGTTTTAATTTCTAAATAATTTAGGATTTATATAAATAAAAACATTCATAACTAGAAATAATGAAATTTAGAAATAAGGTACTATGTAGCTTACTTTCAGTTAAATGTACATTATGAGCACATAACAATGTGCTCTAATTTACATGTAAATAAAAATGGAAAAATTTTGACTTGAAATTAATATGAAATGGACTCTGTACTATATTTTAATAAAATATGAAATTTTATTTATAAATTATTATAACATTTATGAGTAACATATTTACTTATCATGCTTATAGAACAAGACAGCTTATGAGAGTTCCAAATTGAAAGTATCACCAATTGAAAACCTATTATTCAGGGTAATTATTACGATGGTGAGTCAGAAAGTAAGTTTCCCTTTTTCGATTGTGATCAGGGTTGTGTGTGGAAGTCAAAGCATCGAATGAGACATTATAGATAAAGACAACTTTATTTTTCCACATAAGTACCAAGTACATTGTGAAATTTGTCATATCGCTTGATAAACTTCAAAAACCCCTTCAGGAAAAATTTAGGGCTTTGCTTATGGAAGAAGAGTTTAGCGGCTTGTTTGACTTCAGCATTGCTTTCAAAGTGCCTTCAGGCGAGATTCTTCTTCAAAGCCAGAAACAGATGAAAGTCTCTTGGTGTGAGATCAGGACTAGCGGATGGTGTAGGCCAGGGGTGGTGAACCTTTACGGATCAACCTGCCATTTTTTCTAAAGAAGTGTTTAATGTGGTATAGACGTGCCGTCAAATAATTTTGGGGAAATAACAAAAATTAATACTATTACCACAAAACTATTTTTGACGAAAAAATACCTTTTGCAGTGTATAGTTAAAAATGTTTTAGTTATACGTGTAATTCAAATTAAGGTTACATTAGTGTGAATCGTTATTGCAGAATGGATGACAAATAACTAATATTAGGATTGTAAGATGTTACTTTTTGTAGAATACATGCTGAATTTGAGTCATCTGTCAAATGGTTTCTAAGCAATTATTTTTGCTGTGGTCCACTCTTTTTGACAAGGTTTGTTTCAAAATACCATTTTGCAGACGATGTTCTGCATATCACTATTCCAGAACATAAAACACACACCGCTTTGTCGCCGTTAGGAATAATGTCATTTTTCTCGATGTACCAAATTTGAAATTCTGTTACACTTACTATCTTGCATTTTTTGTTCTTTTGCTGAACTAGTCATGTTAAATAACAGTTAAAAATCGTAAATATAACGCAGATAAACTTAAAAGTACAGTTGTGTCAATGAAATTGACTATGCTATGCGTGGACAAACTTTACATCATAAGCAATTGTAATCTATGACAAACTAAGGCAAGACAATAACAAACAAGTGTGATTCCCGCCTCCCCATGACCGATCACTCGCATTTGTTCGTAATACTACTTCATAGTAAACTTTGAAATAAAATACAAAAAAATTTGATCACTGGTGTGCCAAAAATATTGTGTTGCGTGCCATCAATGGCACGCAAGCCACTAGTTCGCCATCCCTGGCGTAGGCACTCCCAACCAAGAGCATTGGTTTTGCATTGCCGTCGCCGAGTGTGGTCTCGCATTGTCATCCAACAACAGAACCCCAGATCTGAGAAACTCAGACCATGTTTTCTGAATCACCTCTTTCAATTTCGATCAGGGTGTTACAATACCGCATATACATTGTGACACCCTGATTCCAACCTCCAAAAAGTCCACTCAAAAGTAAACGCTTCTTCCGTATGCAAAGCCCTGAGTTTTTCCTGGAGGGTTTTTTGAAGCTTATAAAGCGGTATGACAAATGTCTCAATGTACTTTATACTTATGTGAAAAAATAAAGTTATGTCTTACCTTTAATATCTCATTCTATGTATTGACTTTCTTACACAACTCTGACCACAGTCGACAGGAAAAACTTACTTTCCAACTCACCCTTGTAAAATGCTTACCGATATAAAAATACTTCATTGCATTATAAACTTTGCATTTAATCCTGAAAGTAACTGAAGGCTTTTTTGTAGCGTATCAGACCAATAAAAAAATGAAAGCAGCAACATTAATGAAAAATTATGAAAAAAAATACATTTCACACTTACCCATCCAACCATAGTCTCCCGTTCTCCACTGTAATACAGCATCTTTAAAGGGCGAGAGCTTTTGCACATTCGATGATGCAAATATTGATAGAGCCCAAAAAGATGTATCCAGTCATCTGAAGTTATATAAGGAGCATCCATTCCAGGCATAGTGAATTGAGCAGCTGATCGAGATTTGTACAGAAAATGTCTAACTTCTGTTATACCAACTTGAGAAATAGAATAACCTTTACTATTAACAGATTTGTATATAGCATCTAAACAGTGATATTTCTTTAATCTCTGAAAAAAAATTCAAATTTTATGCATTTGCAAATCTTAACTTCAATTACCCTAGACAGATTTCTTAAATGCATGAATTGAAAATACAAGCATACATTCCAGTTGAATTCATCATAACTTTCAATGCATTCTCATTATTATGAGTTATTCCTAAAAAGCTAATGGATGAGATAATCCAGTTTCTAATTAATTTAAAAATTAGAATTAACAAAATGAAAAGCTACGTTAAGGCACTTTTTATTTAATAATTTTGAAATACATTTTTTTTTGTTTTACTTTGTTAAAGAATACTTTAAAGTGTAAAAAGAAACTCTTTTTATTATTTATTTGTCTTTAGACTTAACACTTTAAAAAAAAGAGACAATTGAGAAGAATATGTGTGTATTTATTAAAGACAATTTTATCTCTACAAATGTATGTTTAAAACATAAAAAACCATATTAATATTTTTATAAGATGAGTCACCAGATATATTACATAAATATTCAGTTTCAAAAGATTAATAAAAATTTTAAGTAAAATTTAAGAAATCATTGAAATTTATTATTCAAAGCAATATATATATATATTAATTTGAATAATAATTTCTTGAAATTTACTTAAAATGTTTAAGTTATATACATATATATATAACTTAACTCAGTGGCGTGACAGCCCATGTCTACTGTGCCCAACTCAGTATATGCAACCTTGGGCCCTGAGGTGCATGAGCAGATGTTCTGGTCAGGTGGTCAGTCTGACGCAAAATCCAAAGAGTTCAGTTCCCAAGCAAACTTGGTACTCATTTATCACCCCATTGAAGGGATGAAAGGCTACGTGAACATTGCCCAGCTCGGGGTTTGAACCTCGGACCTGTGGTGTGGATTGATTGAATATTAACGTCGCACTGTTCAGCTACACGAGGGCTTTTGGGCCCTGTGGTGTGGAAGTGCAATGCACTCGCCACTAGGCTTCATATATTTATATGTATATCTTATAATTTGATCTCATTGCATCTAGCAGAAAATCAATGCTTTAATAAATTAACATAAATGAGAAATGTGATTGCAACTACATAAACAACACTTGTTACTAGTTTGTAACTGTGATGGATTTTGAAACAAAGGAATTAACAATTTGTCTTGATTAAGTCTGAATTACTTAGTAACTCATGTTAAACTTTTTTAATTTTACTCTTTCATGTTTAAGTAGAAAAAGTATTCATGCTAAATGAATTCAGTCAATTAAGACAACTGTATATCAAAAGACAGAAAATTATTACTTACCTAATAACATAAGTTGATTTTTTTCAAAGAACAAGATTTAAATTTCTTTTGTTCATTAGAAATAATTTATTTTAAATAATGGTAGAAAGTTTTTATCATTCAAAAAATTTTTTGAACATAAATATTTATGATAGTAAATATTTGTGAAGCAGTTTAAAAACAAAATCACCAATTTTTTAAAAAATAAACTATGTTACAACTTATTTTGAATACATAAAACTTTTGACACTTTGCTTTTAACTCATATAAAACATATTAAAGATAAACATCTAATATGTATATTCTTTTTTTCCCAGCATGAATTACATTGATTTCTCATATCAAAAGAACACTTGATCAAATAGCTTATTGAATTGAAAAGCAACAGAAAGTTCCAATAGAATCAAATAAAAGAACAAAAATGATTAAAAAAATTATATATATATATATATATATATATTAATTATCAATTAAATTAAACATGAAATGATTGCATTCTAATTTATTTAAGAAAAAAATTATAAAATTAGAATTTTTGAAACCTGTTAATACAAAAAGGCAAAAATACCATTAAAAGATAAGACAATTCTTATATAGAATGCATATATTCCATAACATGATACATATATTGTGTGTGATATGAATATGTATTTTGGCTTAAAATGCAGCTTAATTGATAATATAAATCCGCCAGATATAACAAATATGTACTTCCTCTGGATGAAATCAAGTTTAATTTCAAAAAGAGGCTTATACTCCTAAACCCCCTCCCCTCCTAAAATTCAAGTAGAGTAAAATTAATAATACAAAATAAAAAAAATTAAGATATTTAATGCACATCTCACAACCAGAAACAAACTACAACAATGATATCCAGAAGTATGGATTGTTCCCGAAATTTGAGAAGCACAATGACGTTTAGTGCTACCATCCAAAAGTTATATTAATTATTGGAGCTAAAATATATATTAAAATCACAACATCTGTTTTATTCTTTTACCATGTCATATGAGCCTCTTACAGAGATTCACAATTTTTCGTCACAGTATACCAATCAATATCATATGAACCTATGTTATGGAGATTTCTTGCAATTAAAGAATCACAAAAACCAAATTTTCAGAATTTTTTAAGATTAATAAAAAAAGTGATTTAAAGAACAAATCACATGCATTCTATACCTTAACTTACCTCAACAATTTTATTCCTGCATTCTTTTAATTCAAAGAATTTATCCTTATCAACAGACAGTAACAATAAACATACTTTGTTGGTTTCATCTAAATATGATATATGACCATGGAGGAAACCACTGAAAAAAAAACATATATATAATATACATGTATATACATATACAATACAACTATACATAGAATATATCAACTGACGTTTAAAAAGCACTCTAGAAAACCCTATTAAAATAGACAGAAGTATTGCTACATAATCTTTATTACATAAATATTAAATATTAATTGAATAAAATAATGTAAAAATAGGACAAATTAATTTTTGATGCTCCAATAAGGGTGAAATAAAAATTATAAAATTTGATGCATATGAAGTAATACTGCAGAAATGTTATCTTTCATGTATACCATTTATCATGTACAAGTATTTTAACAACAAACAATACAAAACTCATTGATAATTCATAAAAATTGTAGTGTACTATAGGATGAGGGGAAACTGTATTAAATTTTAATACTGTGGAAACTTTATTTTAATATAGGTTCAATTTCCTTAATGTAGGCAAAAGATCAAATAAATCATTTATTTACTATATTGTGTACTTAAGGGTTCTGCTCAGAGTATGAAATTTACAACAAATTTCTATCAATCTAGGTCAGAAATGTAGATTTCAAAATTTCAATATAATTTCCAGAATAGAAAACAAAATTTAAAAATAATTAAGTAAAAAGGTTATGAAGTCAAAATGCAATAGCTTACAAAATGTTTTAAAAGGATTTTTATGTTTTTCAGACTATTAAACTGTAAACATAATGCAAACAAATAAACATGGTTTGACGTATAACTTAATTTTAGAATTAAATTAACTACTGATGATATTCTGCTTTGATGCTAAAATGTGATGTAAATTACCTAGACTCCAATTTGACTGTAATAAATCCATCTCTCTAAGTTGCATGACAAATCAGCGCTGCTGCCTAAGAAACAAATTTAATGCCTTGTTCCACTGACTGAGTATGACATTAGTGAGTAAAACCTAATACTTTAGGAATGCTGACACATCATTTATTAAAAAGCTTTGTATGGAATTCTCATCATAAGTGGAAGTACAGTTTTCCCCAAATAATTGACGGTTACATAATTATTAAAATCGCACTTTAAAGCAACATAAGGGCTACTGGCAATGGACCACATATTTTTGACTCATGGTCAAGTGCATGTCAATATGAAGATCTTAAGGCATGACAGAATTAGTATGCATTAGCTCCTTTACATGGTAAATCTTTCGTGTCACCAAAATTCAAGCTCCTAACTCCACAGAAGCAACACTGGTCAGGAGCTTACAACCATGGCCATTTTGCTATTGTAGCCAATCAGCTTTAATGGATGAGCTCATAGAAGTCTTTAGCTTCAAAATTAGCCACCCACCAGGTATAGTGGCGAGCAACACTGAGTGCTGTCATGTAGGGCCTGGGTTTAAATCTCGAAGAAGGCATGGATGTTTGTAAATGCATAGTGCCTTCATGGCATAGGGGTACTCAAAAAGTTGTCGAAACGCAAGCCCTCTAGTGAGGTTTACGGAAGGGGAAGAGATGGGAGACCCCTGACTATCCCCAGCGTTTTCTCCCACAAAATTTAGATAGAAACAAGCCAAATCATACTGTCAACTGCATGGTGCTCAAAGCTATGGCTAATGACTGGCATACAATGTAGCCCTTTCCCATGACGAATTTCGTGGACCTCGATCTGACTGCGTCAGACAGGTGGCATTAGCAAATACAGCAACACAACAAGTTTCAAAATTAAAGCATAGAATTGTAAATTTATACAATCAAATAGATTTACTTGTTTTCGTTATCAAGACCCAATATACACTAGTCCTTAGTTAATTTTGAATCATCTATAATCAATGCCATTTTTGGTACTTCCAAAGAAACCATTGCACTGGATCACAGGATCTGTCAACAATTTTAATTTTAGTAGAAATAAATTTAATTCTTATTTGTTTTAAAGATATATTTAGAACCATCCCTGAACAATGCGCAAAAACTTTTTAAATGTTTGCAATTAGTCTGTATAAATTATGAGATGGATTACATATCAACTGTCCTATATATACACTGGCCTCAAAAAGTTAAGGTACAACATGTTTTTCGAAGCTCACCATAAAAAAAAATGGCAGTAACAATAAAATGCATAGTTTACATGAATGATAATAACGAACTTTAAAAACATTAATGCAAAAACGATTGCTACCACTTTTATTTTATAGAAAAGAACGTATATTTATGAGTGAGAGAAAAATATGCAAATATCAAGCTTTCGTACTTTTGTGTGTAAGTTGTGTTGATTTTCAACAGTTGTTGGCAGTTTCGGTGACAATAGTCAATAGAGTTTAGAAAATGTCTCAGAGACGTCGTTTACCCAATTCGTTAAGGTGGCGGGCAGTTGGATGGATGGAAATGGGATTGTCGCATGCTGATGCTGCTAGGCGTCTCAATGTGTCTCGTAGTGTTGTTCAGCGACTTTGGGATCAATACCAATCCGAAGATTCTGTGTCCAGAAGACCTGTTCCAGGCCGACCACGAGCTACAACACCTGCAGAAGACCGTTTTCTAGCTCTTTCGGCACGAAGGAGAAGAACCACTACTGTGCCGCAGCTCGTTGCAGACCACTTTCAAGCATCAGGAAGAAGAATCTCCGCTACTACGGTGCGAAATCGTCTTCACAATGCAGGTCTGTATGCAAGAAGACCAGTTGTGTGCGTTCCCCTCAACGGACGACAGCGAAGGAAACGCTTATGCTGGGCAAGAGAACATGTTTCTTGGACGCAGCAACAATGGGCTTCTGTGCTGTTCACAGACGAGTCCAGATTTACAATGGAGAGTGATTCAGGGCGTCTACTGATCTGGAGGGAACAGCGCACTAGATACCATCAATCCAACACTGTTGAAAGACACAGTTATAGAGGTGGTGGAATCCTGGTTTGGGCAGGGATCTCGCTCGGTGGCCACACTGACCTGCATGTGTTCCATGGAGGAACCGTAACTGGTCTTAGATATCGGGATGAGATCCTTGATCCATATGTCCGCCCATATGCTGCTGCTATTGGTAACGACTTCATTCTGATGGATGATAATGCACAACCTCACCGAGCTCGGATTGTTGAGGAGTATCTGGAGGATCACGGTTTGGAACGAATGGAATGGCCAGCTCGATCTCCAGACCTGAATCCGATAGAACATCTTTGGGACTATCTTGGCAGAGAGGTTGCTGCTTTAAATCCTCCTCAAGGTCGTTACATGAGCTGAAACAAGGCTTACTCTGTGTCTGGTCTTCGCTTCCTATTCCGGTGTCCGACAACTTAATAAACAGCATGGGAAATCAATGTCGCCAATGCATTCAAGTTAGGGGTGGACACATTCCTTATTAGAACCCATTTTGTATTGTTTTTATGCCATTTTACCACATAACACTGTGATGTGCTGTTTTCTCCAAGAATGGACTTTTCCGCAGAGATTGCTTTTTTTGTTATAAATCGTTTTTACAATACACTTATACAAATTTCTATGACGCATTCAATAAAAAACTATTTAATGCACATATCCTGCAAATTTTTGTTTCTACATTCATTCATTTGCAAATTAGACACAAAAACCCGGTTGTACCTTAACTTTTTGAGGCCAGTGTATATACAAATATTTTGATTTACAACTATCAACTACTTTGAGTAGTATAATACCCTACCATTTCTCCTCTTGACAAACTTATTAAGCACTGTTTATGGCAGGGGTAGGCAGACTTTTAA
Organism: Trichonephila clavipes; assembly: GCA_019973935.1. Classification (NCBI taxonomy): domain Eukaryota; kingdom Metazoa; phylum Arthropoda; class Arachnida; order Araneae; family Nephilidae; genus Trichonephila; species Trichonephila clavipes. Next base: position 239,661 of record BMAU01000957.1, read on the forward strand.
TGGCACGGTCTACTTTTAATTTTTTTTTCAAGGTGATTAATCCATGTGACGTAGTTGTGATAAGCAAAAAAAAAAAGCTCAACACAATATTTGTATTACAACAATAATAAATACAGAATGTGTATACTTACCTACATAACTACAGCAGAAAAACAAAACTTACTCTTTTAAAACTACGTTTTAAGTAAAACGCAAAATACAAACATAATAATTATACCTATAAATTTAATATCAAATGATGCATTTTCAAACAATTCACAATGCATACAAATTAAGTAATTTTACCTTAAAATTAGTTCTTATAGCTATAGTCTCAATAGATGACTTAGTCTTCGTATTATCTGCCCCAATCTTGAATACCTCAGTATATTATTACTAACTGCTAATCTTACACTGGATTCTAAGTGGTTGTCTGTGAAACAGGAATATGTTGTCTTAATTATATTCTTTGTTGAAAATGTAGATTCTCACAGGTAGGTAGAGCGAAAGAACGATGTTAAATGAATTGCAGCTCTTTTAAAATTGGAATACTTTACTTCAACCAATAGATTCCAAAAGTTATTCTTTACAAATTATGTCCTTTTGAAAGAGAAAAGCTTCGTTTTCCTCGAGAGATAAAGAAAACATGTAACATACACTTGCTAGAAAAAGTCTTCGTTCACCCATAAGAAATCATATAGCAAAGGTAAAATTTAATAGAAATATAATTTTTTTTCTAACAAAATTTCACGAATTTGTTTATTATTTAAATATTGAGCATGCAAGAATTCGTTTATTTTGAATTAAAACTACTTAGGATAACGGGAGTTTTGTATTTTTGCATTTAGTTATCAAGGAACGCAATAATTATTACGTTTTTGTGAGATAAGAAGCAATTCAAGGACATGGAAAAATAAAAAGAAGGAAATTAGTACCAGTGAGCGTAAAATCAATGTGAAAAGATGGAAAAAGTCGTCAGGATATAGTCAGATCAGTTGGACGGCAGTATTCATCTATATAGCATGTTATTTATAACTTTAAATCTACAAGAGTTTACACATCCAAACCTCTTTTAAGTCGTACATTTAAACTCACAATCAGAGAAAAATGAAGTATGACGTCAATGGTGAAAAAAATCCGTGTTTGTCTGCAACTTAAATAGCAGCACATTCATGAGCAGTTTAACAAAAATATTTGGGCAGATACTGCAAGAAAAATCTTGAAAAAGACCGGATACAATAGTCGAGTGGTTTGCAGAAAGCCTTATATTTCAATGACCAACCGGGTTAAGCGGATAGCTTTTGAAAAAGATCATATACATAAACCTCTTGAGTTCTGGAGGACTGTGATATTTTCTGACGAGGGCAAATTTTGTATCTTTGGCATAAAAGGTTATAAATTAGTCTGGAGAAAACCTTGCACAGCGCTTTTAGTACCAACGGTAAAGCACAGTGGCAGTGGAGTCATGATGTTGGCGTGCATGGCGAGCAATGATGTTGGCAAGTTGGAGTACATATAATCAATTATAAACAAATATGATTACTTTGATGTCCTAATAAACAATTTAAAGGAAAGTGCCACCAAACTCGGCTTACGATAATTGTTTCGTTTTCAACACGACAATGATCCTAAGCTCACAGCTGAGATTGTGAAACTTTGGCTCTTGTATAATGTCCCAAATCAACTACACATGGCCCAGCAGTCATCTGATCTGAATCCTACAGAACCTTTGAGATTTGCTGGAACGCAGGATTCGTCAACACAATGTATCTAGCAAGGATATGCTGATGAGTATTCTTAAGGACCAATAGGAAAAGATAAGTGCTGAAAAAACTCCAAGATTTGTTAGTTCAATGCCGAAACGACTTCAAGAGGTTCACAAATGATGAGATTAACCAACCAGCTACTAAATAGCTCATTATTCTTTTTAAATAATTTTTATAGTTACTACTAAAACAGTGAACGCAGACTTTTACTACTTGATTTTTGTTATTATCGTTACAAACCTGTCTTTATTTTAAAATCTATGAAGACAAACCAAATTTACTTTTGTTATTCTGAATACATATATACTTAAAATGAACTAAATAAAATCTAATTAAAATTTGTTTTTTAAATTCCAGTTTTTAGGCTTTTTTTTCATTGTTCATGTAAGCAATAGTACGTGAAAGCAGATTTTTTCTAGCTAGCGTATATTTAGTTATATTTTTCACATCAACATTGCCAAATGAATAACCCATGAATGCAACTTTTGTGGGATTCTAGTCTAGTAAATTCTTGAAAACGTCTCTCAAATTTGGTTTTGAGTTTTATTCACAGGTGTTTTCATTATCTTGGTAACCACCTGTGTTTCTTTTCGTATGCACGTCTAAGATTTTATGTGAAGGCGGTCACCCCAAAATGTCTTCACGATCGACTTAATGCCCACCCAGGGTCTATGGCTTAATAAATAATAAGTAAATAATTTTGATCAGTAATTATATTTTTTTATATTTATTTCTGACTGGCTAACTTGAATTTCCTCAAATGAAATTTGGCGATTGTTAAAATTTCTGCAATGCTTTTTCAATAATACCTTAGAATGCATGAGGTTCTCTAGAAAAAGAAACTTTTTCAGCCATCTAAATATTGAAGTGAATGTAATGTGTGGAGCTAATACACAAGCTATTGTAAGTTTTTTTTTCTCTTCAAGAAACTTTATTTTTTTATTTCTTTTCGTACTTATTCTGATTTCATCATATCTGATGGATATAGTGTTATCATAAGAAACTTTATTATCAGTTAAAAAGAAATTTGATTAAAACTTAAATTGTACTTCAAAGTAATATGAAGGCTATTAGAGGCAGACCTCATAATATTGGACCCTGATCATGTTACAAGAACAACATCTGAGCTGGCTCTGTTAAGAGTGAATTATGCTCTTGGTAATGGTTTTCAATATGAAACTGGATAAAGTCGCATGATCAAGATAAACATAGGTTCAGGTTCTTGAATCAGCAAAACATGCTTTTACACTGTTTTGCATCTAAATTTGGACATTCTAATATTGGGTCCCTTCTGCAATTCAAGATATAGTTGATTGCACAATAGTAACGTCACAGTCTCCTACTCTTTTCTTTCCCATGATTTTGTTGTAGTCAGTCACACACACACACAAAAGAAGCATAACTGATCTAAAACTAAACCTACCATAAAATCCGACATATAACGCACACCTATACTTTCAAGCTCCATTTTTTAGTTTTTAGATATATTCGTCGTATAACACGTGAACCCCCTTTTCTTACGAAGGAACCTCAAATGTATGTGAGAAATGTTTTTAAGCTTGGAAGTCATTCATTCGAGATATTATCCCAGGCTTTTGAAAAAATAGCATACTTCAAAACTACAGCCCTTAAAGTTCATTAGGTATGTTATTTCTTTTAAATAAACAGTATTCCGATCTATGTAGAAGCTGAATCTTTTTTAAATTCTCATCTCTTTTTTTATTTTTGAAGTCATCATTTTTATATCCTGAGTATAATGCACAACTGTAAATTTTGATCATATTTTTTTGTGTTGAAAGTGTGCGTTATATGTCGGTTTTTACGGTATATCTTGAAGCACTGCACTTGAGATTGGTAATGCTGCTGCTCAGTCAAAACATTTATTTGTAACATTTCCTTGAAAAATGAAAAAGTAATACTTATAGTGAACCAGGTATTGGTTTCACATGTAATTATATTATTTTGCAGTGACAAAGTAACCACATTGATACAAGCTCAAGTAATGTATGTCTATCTACTGTTGGTACAGTAATAAGAGAAATAATCTTGAATGTCCTTCATGTTCCACAGGCCAAATTAATTCCTTAGTGAGGAAGAGGCAAAATGCATCCATACACACAGTGACATAAAAATGTGAACACTTTTAGGATCATAGGAGACCCTTGATATGAATATTTAAGTAAAATAAAACTGTTTTACATCTGCTTTTGTACTGGAAACTTTTCTATTATATTTTAGGTATTAAATTTTAGGACAATTAAAACTTATCAAAGTCACAATGTTACAAAAATAAAGCAAATTTTGTAAAGATGGAAGCTAGAATAAAATTTTTAAGCTGAGAATGTAGGAGGGGGATATTTTTCTACACTGATGAAAACTACAGTATTGTAATTCTAAAGCAGTAATATTACTAAAAGTACATAGTTATAAAACTACACACTCAGTTTACTTTATAACAGCAATTTCAAAATAAACAAAGTTTTATCACAAATTGATATTAAAACTTCTCTTCAGATAGACAATCTTCATAGAGGAAGAAGAGAGGGGATTTCAACAAACTATAATTTAATTCAAAGTAATATTTAATAAATAATTCATAATTTTATGAAGAAACAATTTACCTGGAATCAAATTTTGGAAGACAAATAGGTAACCATGTTTCTACAGACTTGAAACTTTCTGAAGAACTAACAAGATTCATTAATATGTGAAGATCAGCAGGATGAAGATAGTATTTCTTCATTCTCACTAGGGTAACAAGCTGGTTTTCAACCAGTACAATGGAAAATACAATACTCTAAAAGGAGAAAGAAAAAAGTTTTCACTGATTTTTTTAAAATTATTAATGCTTCAACCTTAAAATGTGTTCTAATTACCATCAATATTTCACATTAAAATCTAATTCAACATGTAGAAAATTAATATTACAAATTTAATACATTTTATTTCTATAAGACAATTTTAGACACAATGTCTCAGCTCTTTCAACAGAACTTTAGCATTAGAGAAGCCTTGGCAAAAGATGTATCATATAGTAAATTGCTGTAAATCTAATTTAAAATTAAATAATAAATATAAATATAACAAAACAGAACAAGTCATAGTTAAATAATGGCCACATTAATATATTAGCAAACTCTTAGTTTTAGGAATTAAGAATGTAAAGTTAAACATTGTTTTAAGGTGCCAACCTTTCTTTACATTTGCCTACATCACTAAGCTGAAAAAGAAGAGAAAATAGTTTATGAACAATTTAAATGTAAGACTACAAATAATTTCTAAAAATATAAAACATAAATACTATGGTAATAATAGAAATCTACATACCCACACAACTAATAAAAACCAAAAAGCTATCGGAAAAATGAAAAATTACTAAGCAAAGTAATAAGTAAATTCATCAATGAGAACCTGCCAAAATGACTAAAACAGAAAAGAACATGAGGAGAATACACAATACAAAATACTTTAGAAAATTTATTATAAATGTTACTAGTTTTACTTAGAAAATATGAAAATCATGAACACTTTTTAAATATTTTAATGGTGTAAAAAAATAATAATAATAATAAAAGAAGTGGCATAACAGAGAATATTGAGGGCCCCCTGCAAATTCTGGTTTGGGGCCCTAAGCCCAAATACATATTTTGCGTCAGTTAAGTTTTGGGCCCCTAGAGTCCTTGCACCCCCACCCATAATGCAGGGGGTTTGGGTGAGTACATAACGCCACTGAATAAAAGGCTTACTGAATGTAAGAATTATGAAATAAATTATCAACAGAGTACCATCTAGGTAAAGTGATAAAAATTTAAAGAATGGAGAAATATATAAAAACAAATCTAAAACTCAATAATAATAATAATAAATTTAATTTATGGCAAACCAATCATACCGACCTTATTACAAAATGCATGCATTAAAAAAATGCTAGGCACACAAGTCATAATTTAAAATTTTTAATTTTTGTCATTATTTTTATTACGTAAAAAATTGCACAGTTGTAAACGGTTAAGAATTATATTTCTATAATTAGGGATATATTACAACAGAACTTCAATATTAAAACAAAATGCTTCTCTTTAACCAAAAATATTCCCATTTAATTTTTTATATATATTATATTATGGGGTTTTATTTTTTGTTTTTTTTTTAGTTGTTTTTAACATACATATGTGCCATAAAATGTTAAAATAATTATATATATATTTAGTGAATTTTTCTTTAATACTTCTTTCATTCACATTTTTTGAAGATTATTTAAATAAATGTTTTGAATATTCAAATTTTTCTATAATTCCTTTTTATTTCAAATTTCTTTTAACATATTTTTTATTGGGACATTTGTTAAAATTTAAATTAGTTATATATAATCATTATTCATTACAACATTTGAATACAGAGTCCTAGACATTTTTCAATGATAATACTTTCAATTTCTAAGTATTATGTTTCATTATTATTAATATAGCCAAAATTTAACAATATAAACTGCATATTAACAATTAAAATAATTAGGAAAGTTAAATGTCATCTCAATACTTAAAATTGAATTCAAAAATTTATGATTATGAATTTTAACTGAATTTTACCTTCTACACTATTTTTTATTCCTATTATTTCAAAAAAGTAAATATATAATATTTGTAGTTAACATTATATGAAACAGTTTACATTATATAACATTCTCGATTAATTAATACAATAATAGAATAACAATAAATTCTGAAGAAAAGAAAAATGAGATACTAAGTTACAGTTAATTAAAAAAAGTTCTATGCGACTCCAAACATGTGTAGTTTTACACTGAATGCCATCTGTGTATGTACGGTAGTTATGATAAATTATGTCCAACATCTATTAAAATCAAGATTTTAACTTTTAAAAAACATAAAAATTTCTGCATCAAGGAATTTAAATTCATACAACATTTAAATAACGATTTTATTGATTTCAGATTATTCTCAGCTTATTCTTTAATTGTATAGATATAATTTCAACTACACACACATAATTATTTGTAACTGAAGAGAGAGTTCAGACATAAACAATTCCATAGTAATAGTAATATATAGAAACAAATAGAGATATGCATAAAAATTGCTACTGGCAACAGACCTTGTAATTTTGAACTACAATGAAGTGACAAAGATAACACCTGATCTGGGAACCAATTCCAAACTTCCACAGACTTAACTTTAGTAAATTTAATTTCATTCAGGCCCTTTACTTTTTAATTTGAATCTGCAACTTGACAGAAACAATGTGGGTTTGTGTCCTGACGCCAATAAAGATCCACCATGTAAAGGAGCTGATGCATGTTAAATCTGATGAGATTCAAAATCTCATGTTGGAGCAGTACAGAAATTTGGACAGTGGGATACCATCTCAAGTTTCATCCTCACCACTTGACTATAAAAACTATAAAGTGCATCTCAAATAGCTCTTGTGTTGCTTCTCAATGCAACATTAACAACCAATCTGGTTCAGAGATATTTGAAACCTGAGCAGTCTCATTTATAAATGCATTTCTTTACAGATTTTAACTTATTTATGCCAGTTTACTTAGAAGCAGAACCAAACAGAAAGTATAATACAAAATTTACTGAATTTTATGATCATTTCGGTGTTTCAGGAATATAAAATGAGGAATTAAAAATTATTTGTAGATGAAGAGAAAACAAAAAAAAAATATTTAAAAAAAATCAATTTCATACTTATATCACGTTAAAAAAATATTTATAAAAAAAATCAAATAATTATTACAATTATTGATAAATCTATATGTATATTACCTTTATTTTCCCACAATACTGGGCTAATGTTTGACCAATGACTTCTCGTATGGAATTATCCAAAGACAAACAATTTACAGCACTTAACAGGAAACTTGGATCTGTATCCAGCATATCCCCAAGTCTGTCTAAAAACTTCTCAGAACCTCCCAATAGTCTTCTAAGATCAAAATTGCTTCTTTTCTCAAATATTTTATTTAAGTTAGACATTGTTAAAACAGACACAATTTGATTGTATACATAAGTTAGATTGCCTAAAAGCTGTGGGACTGAAGCTTTTGAACTTGAGACAGCAACAAGAATCAAGGGCATACGATGGAGAAAAACAAATTTACGATCACCAGCATGAATAGATCGAATCATGTCCCCACTGCTTTGGACAAAGGAAACAAGAGCTTGAATGACACCCATTAGAGTTGCTAAATGATCTTCACTTCCATGCCTAAAAGAAAAAAATATTTAACCCAAAGATAACATATTGCAAAATGAATAGAATTTCAAAGAATATTTATAAGTGAAGAGTAATAAAATGTACATTTCAAACTTAAAAATAATCAAAATAAACATAAAATTCGCAACTGTTACTTAGACAGAATACAAATTGATGCAGATAATATGTAACATTCACTTTAAATAAAAAGGATGTACAACTAACTTTTGAACTAAATGTTTCAAGTAAATATAAAAATTTCAAAGTTTTCTGAATAAATATAAAAAAAAATTAATGCATACAAATAGGTAGAAAATTCATTAAAAACATTTCTTTAAAAAATTAATAAAAGTTAAATATTATGAACAATACAGGAAGAAATACGCCAAAAGAAAATTTTCTTTTCGATCAGAACTTAAAAGATCACATAACAAAATTCAAAAGTAAGTATTATGATCCTTGTATAATTTATGAAATATTAAATAAAGCTGTGAAAACAGCACGTAAATAATGTTGAATTACACCTAAGATAAATTATCTATGAGCTTTCATGTAAATTTATATCTAGTATAACAGATAGTAGACACAGTATAGATTATAGAAGGCACACATTGCCCAATATAAAAAGAAGCAAGAAAAAAATGATTATGTAAAAGAGCATGAAGATTTGGATAAAATATATTGAGTAATAAAAACTTTAATTGTGGATTTATTATCATTTTACACCAACCAAGAGTGGATAAAAAATTTGCAAGATAACTAAGAGAGAGTGAGAGAGATTATACTATATTTCAAAAATTATAAAATAAATAAGTAAACAAATATTTATTTTAATAAATTTTGTAATGAAAAAAAATTATGGAATCAAATAAATAAATTCTTATGGAAATATGCATATTAAGTAATACTGAAAACTACATGATAAAACCGTTGTAAAGAAGCACAAGAATGTTTTTTTAATAAAGTTTTATTACCTCCAAATAATTTAATTCTTCCTAGTTCTCAATGAAATAAAAAAAGCCTCACTATATGTAAAAAAAATTTAAACGGAGGAATTAAACAGCAATTTATAAATTAAGAATGTCATCATTTTAAATGACAGTAACATAGTAGCATCTTAAATTACAATAAAAAAAGTGTGTGTACTTCATGTGTTCCAATAAATAAATGTCCCAAGCAATCCTTATGCAATAAATATTATACAACAGATAACATTTCCCAGAGATCTTTTTTTTAAAACTCTAATAATGTCTTATTTCTAATGTATATATATGATGTCTTAGCATTGTACCAGCAAGTCAGATTTTAAAATTGAAATGTGGGGAAAAAAATACACAAAGGGTGAATATTAGAATTAAGTGTAGCAAATTAAAACATACACTTTAAATCACTAAATTATTCAAATATTTTTAATAACTGTGAATTTATTTAAAAGTAATTTTTAAAATATTTTCTACACAACAAAAAGGTGTGCTTTTCCCAAATGATACCTTGTAACTTTTTTGCTTTGCCAAATGTGAATGAAATTATTCAATTTTGATGTAAGATTACTTATATTTAAGCCAAATACCTATACTACATACTTAATACATTTAGTTTTTGTCAAAATATGATATGTTCATCTTTAAGGTAATAAAATAATCATACAACAACTTTCACAATTAATTCGAAAACTTATCAGTTGCTAAGTTTTATTTTTAAGGAATAAATTTAATAATGAATTATAGTAGAATACAAGTTTTCAAAAGTACTCTGAAAATGCTTTGCAGCATTTTTATTTCTCTTCAATTAATTTTATATTTAAATCAGTGTTACATTTCTTTTTTTTTCTTTTAATTTTTACATAATGTTCTTACATAAACATATATATATATAAAACATTTAGCTATTAAATAAATGTTATAAATGCTCATTTTGATCAATTTGTAATATATTTGTCACATTAACCTTTTAAATGCAACACAATGATTGAAAGGTAACACAAAATACTTATTATTGATTAAATCTGACCTAAAAAAATCAGACACAAGAACGAAGAAAAAAATTCTGATTTTTTATGTGTTCCATTTGTGGAACTTAGGCATTTAACACTTACAGGAGGAGGGCACAGCTAAGGAAATTCATTTGGGGATGAAACTTTGTGTAATAGTAGTACTCCTTTAAGGTATTTAACCCCTCAATAGACGCCAAATTATGAGGGGTGTGACCCAAGGTAATAAAGAGACACGCGGGGAAAGGGTTCTTTACAAAGTCCACTAGTTAATTAAACACATTTATTAGACAAAACAAACATTTACATACATAACTAGAGAACTAATAGTTAGCATAGAATTGAAAGAGATTGGAGCGCATGCACGTACATCCTTACAGTTCCGAAACTCGACCATTACTGAAGATTGTTCTGTCTGCTAGAGGGAGTGACAGTCTCTCTACTGTTAATATGGGAAGAGTCTAAACAACGGGGGTGGGGGGGTAACACAATTAAGTTTTGATTAGCGTCAGAGATGCAGTAACATAGATGGTAGAGTACTTGTTTGCGAGGTTTATCTACTGTCTACGATAAGCAAACATTTCTTATGCAACCTTTTCTCTTACTTGAAACAATTTTTTTAATGTTCTTCTTACTTATAGCACTATATCTTTGTGTTGAAAGCACAAGATAATGTGCCTCAGATTGTCTAAAAGATTCAGTTTTATGCATGTGGTCCAGAAATTGAGATGTGATTGCTCTTCTTCAGTACTTTTATGAACATGTAAAGACAAAATCTATCATCAACAGCCCCATTTGGTATATTGGTAACCAAATTCCAATACTAATTTTTTTTTTTGCTTCTCAACAGGGGTCCATATGATCCACGAAGTTGGTTTAGTAAATCAATTCTTTCCATTCCCTCATAGTACACTTTAATTCCCCTGGCTGAAAATTGACTTTTTTGTGTTCTCAGCATGATCTCTACGTTTTAGGGACATCCTCCTGTGTTGAATAATTGGATGATATAGTTAATACAACACTGTTTTTCCAATGGTAAATGAACACTTGTACATCGATTCAAATGCAGTTTCATGAGATATTTTCACACAATCTATTTTTGTAGAAATTTTTATTTTGCCACATATATCTGCTGGTAGAACAGTGTCAAAAATATCTTTATTTATGTATTTCTCATCAGCTAAACAACCACTTTCTACTAGAAGCAGTAGACAAATTTTAATACAGTTGTCATTATCTGATAATATAAAAAAATTATACAATGCTTTTTCTACAGTTTGAAATGGTTTTGATTGAGACATTCATATCTACGTTGACTAAAAAAACACACAGACCAAGGAAAGAAAAAAAACTTAGCATGTGATTTTGAAATATAAGTGCTCCAGGTGAGTTATAAGCAACATCTAACTATTAATAAATGCACATGCTTTCCTAATCCACTCCAAAAAGTATAAAGAGGAAGGAAAATGAGATTTAAGAAAATTGAGAAATATATTATGAATTGTAATAATGTTTGTCAAAACACTTACTAAAAATCCTTAGCATTCAGAAACTTTTTCCATATTTTTGTATGTGCTATTATCAAAATAACTTTAACATATTAAAATTGACAGTTTTACAAACCAACGTTGCAATAATGGAACATTGGTTGCATAATAGTAAAAAAAATTATCTTCTTAGGACATCTTACAGTTTATCAACAAAATTATCATTTTATATTATTCTCATATGATTGTTAAAGCATTTGTTGAATTTTGAATTTGATATGAATTTTACATGATAGCTGAAATCAGCTGAATTTACAATATTTTTTACTAATGCACTATTTATTTTTAAACATTAAAAATTAATCCATATTTTCTTTAAGTTTTACAATTTTTATACAGCAATAGGAATAAAATTGCATACTTCAAAAATTTTTAAAAACAATGCTCCACTTATGAAACATTGGCATGTTAAAGATAAATAAGTATAAACTGTTCGGTCCTAGGTGAGCCCACACCTTTGGTGTGAACTATTTTGGTTGGCGATAATTGGGCCACCTTGATAACCCAACTTTGATACACTAGACATGATAAACCTAACTATTTTTGGAATTTTCGTATTTTGTCGGGGGGCATTTGAAATTGCGTCATTTTGTTGTTGGGCACCGGGTTGGAAGTATGGCTGCGTGTGCGAGGGAATATACCTTAGAATTTTTTACTTTGTTGAATGAAAAAGGTAAGAAAGAATTGATTGAATGGTGCATGAAGGAAGGATTGATTGCTCAGAATAATGAATGTCCTAAATGTAATGAGCGAATGGGATTATACGAATGCAAGAGTGTTGTTTTGGATGAATTTGAATGGAGATGTCGAATGGGTATGTTCCGCCATTACCTTGCAAAATATATATGGCGGCACTCCAAGTCATTTGCTTAGCGATGAGGCCTTCAATGCTTTTTTAAAATCCACTGTTACACTGTACCCTCCACTCGGAAAAGATCAGCAGTAAGAAAGTAAGTGCTGTTTTTTTAAAAGTTTTATCAAAAATATATTTGATTAATTTCTGTATTGTTTACATATATTTTTATTATGCATCCATCTTGTCCTGCTATATTCACTTTCCGCCATTGTCGGTTTCGCTTGGCACTTTTTTCGGTTTGTCGTCAAGGGTGTGGGCTCTCCTAGGATTTTACCATATTAACAATGTAATACACATTATTTTAGTTTAGATTGCCACTTAAAGATTGATTTTAAAAATATGCACAAAATTTTTATCAACTACTATCTTACATTATAATGTTTCCAGATATATAATTCCTACTTAATAAGTAAATTGTGTTTATCATATATACTTAAAAAAATTCTCTTTAAATATTAATTTTCATATTCGAAAAAAATATTTACAGACCTAGAGTAAATAGGTTTTCCAGCTTCACTCAGAATAAAAATGTGATTTTTTTTATACTTCCAGGAAGGGTCATTTAACTCATCACATTCGTCTTCATTCAGTTCTTCTGTAAGTGGAAGGGATGCTTCACTTTTTGTCTCCAACTTCAAAAAAAATTTAATTGTTTTAAATCAAGAATAATTTATAAGATAAGGTAAAATACTTATTGATTATCTCTAGTTATTTTCTAGCAAATTTTTAGCAATAAAAAGTAAGAAAACTAACAGTATGTATTTTTACTTCTCACATTTTTTTCTCAGTTTCTCTCAAATGTTTTTTGTAAATGTCAACTACATAATTTTTAATTCTTGTTTTTCTGAAATAAATGCAATTGCTGCATGTTTAATAACAATTAGTAGACACTAGTACAAAGCATTAAATTAAACAAAAAATGTTTTGGAAAAAACAATGACTAGTGCTGAATTAAAGACATGAAAGGAATATGAATGTTTCCTTCCATAAAACAAAAAGTTGAGAAGTAACAAAATAGTATACATTGTTTTTTAAAATAACCTTAAAATTATGAATTCAAGTAAACATCACAGACTGTATTACTATGGCTGCATATTTTATATATAGTGACAAATAAACAAAATAAGACTAATAAAAATTATATAATGACAATATAAAAAGCATAAGATAAGAGTGTCCTTGAAATAATTGAATAATAAACCCTTGCATTACTAAGGATTTGACTTTTATTATATCAAATGTTCAGTTTTCAAAAATGTTAGAATTTGATAAAAATGAAAAATTGATTGAACTTATTCAAAAATACAGCAAGAGAGGAATAAATAATCGTTATATTATGAGGCCTGCGTGAAAGAATAGTTGGAGAATGTAAATTAGATTGGATCCCCATATTTTGATGAGAACAAATATTTGAATTTAAAAAGGCAACGGTGATTTCATTTATGTTTAGATTACTGTCTCAGACTTCCCAAGTATAACTAAAAAACACTTCATTTGAGCTATAATAGCACTCAACCGTTTTGTATTTTTCTCAATGGTTTTAAAAAAAAATTTATTTTTTAAGAAGAATTATAATTCTAGCAGAAAGTAAATCTTTTTAGAAATGATATAATACTTATAATTATAATTAATTCTTATGATTCTGATAAAATATTTAATTACTTGACTAAATTCCAATAATTCTCTTTTTATATATCTTGAAATTTGTATTTAACACTGTTATTACATTGTTTGGAGTTTCCTATTTTTCTATCTGCGAACAACAGTCGATACATGTCAATAATTTGACGATTTGGTGACGAAGTCACGAAAAAAATTGACAACTTTGTCAAGAGATATTCAACTAATCTACAATTTATCCCAAATATTTAAAATAAAAATAACGGATAAATTCTAAAACTAATGAAAAAATTATGATTGTTTTTTGACAGTAAAAAGAAATAAGCTTGATTAAATCATATGTTAATTCAACAGAAATATTTCATTTTGGAATGAAAATTTTGTTTCAAATGGTATAAATACAGTTTATTCATTAGTAAGAATCGTGTAAATTTTATTTCAAAACCAAAACTTATTAATAATTTTCTTGGTCAGAAAACAATATGTCAACCATTACTTCGTCTTTGTTTTTCCCTCGTTCATCAAGATGTGGTTCATCACCAACAGAATCATTCAGTTCCACATCTGACACACGTTTTTCGATTTCACTTATGCAACTACTTTTGCGATGATAGTCCTCAAAATTTTCATCTGAAACATTTTCCTCTTCGAAAGATCTTGTAGACAAAAGTACTGACGCTGAAGATGCTCCAGGTTCAAAGTCTTTAGGTAAATCAATTTCATCCTCCGTAGTTTTTCCATCTTTTAATAAGCTACTATCAAAATCATTGTTTTGATTTTCAGGGGAGGCAGACGCCATATGTTTACAAGTGCAAGTGACAATAAGCTTGGAGTTTAATTGTCGAACTTCTGTCAACAGCTGTTCAAGACCTTGGATTTTTTTTAATATTTATTTATTTATTTATTAGTTATCCACCAAGACATAATTTAAAAAACAGGTTGACTAAGTCACATCAAGTTTACTTATTATTTGCTTTGATTTTTTATCAACAATACATTCTAAAGCATTGCGACGAGCTATTTCCAATAAACATCGTAATTTTGAGCCTTGGTCTGGTGACGAGTATGGTATCAGCTGTAACCAACTTCTCCACCTCGCTAACGTGAGTACTTAAGGCTTTGACAAATTTAATCTGTATCAGCTCTGCTGCATGATTGGTCTTCAGTGACATCAGGATTTAACACGGTGATTCGACATGGCGAGGAATTTGTGACCATGACCAGTCGACAACCACCACCATTAAAGATTATTCAAACAAAAAGATTAATACTTATCTCATCAATCTTGTCACTATTATTAGATGGATTGCATTGCGATTTTCATTATTAGAAAAGATTTCTTTAAAATTCTGTCACAAAATAACTAGTTTTAGCTTCGTGATTTTCTCATATTTATAAAAACAGAGAGATTTTTTTTCATTATCAGATATCGCTCTTCCTTTTTTTAATAAAACTGGAAATACTTCACTCAATAATTCGAAATGTAACAAAATTACCCAATAAAATGAATTATATTTAAATGTGGTGTCGGGACAGCAGTCTTGTCCCGTTTATGTCACATGCAATGATATAATGGAGATTTGAGGATGAGTGTGTGCGTGTGTTGAGAGAGAGTTTACCTTTTTTTCTTCTTCATAAAAAAGGTTGAAATACGACTATGCCTTATAAAACGATTGCATTAAAAATATATTCTTAACATTAGTTTTAATTTGCATTGGGAATCTTACAACAATCTTAGGTGAAAATATTCAGTATTATTAAAGAAATTAAATTATTAAGAATTTTACGTCTTAAATTCCACAATAGCTCAGTTTTTCTAATTTCGTTTTGAAACAATTGGTATACTTATTTTAACTAAAGAAATCTTGTTATTTAAGCATAAAATGGAAAATGGGAAAGCTTATGTAATTTTTGAGAACGGTTTTAATTAAATAAACCGCAATTTTAAAGTGTATGTCCAAGCTTTCCCCTCTTTTATTCTCTCTCTCTCTCTCTCTCTTTCTGCATTATTATTTCACAACGCTAAATACTTACTTGAATAAGATAATAATTTTGAAAATAAAAAATAATTTTTGTTTCATTCAGATATGTCAGTGCTTCTCAAACTTTCAATACTGGCGCCCCCTTATCAATCACAATTTTTATCGCGCCCCCTTATACATTAATAATGTACTGAATGCAATAATAATGCACTTTTTTACGCTAAAGCAATAATCTTAATTATATACCGTACAAATTCATGACATAAGTATTGAATTTTGTATATGTTGCTTTTAAGCAAAAAAAAAAATATTAAGGAATAGGATAATTATTATGTTATTTTTCCTTTCTCTAATTTTTAAATTGGAACATATTGCAAAATGCGATGGCTGCTTAGAAGACAAAATATAGATATCAGCTTTTTTTAGAAAGAATTCAGTGGGTCAATTTCTAATCATAAGCATTCCTTTGAAAATTTGCTGTGTAAGACAAGCCCATGGAAGTCGCTAATACTTATTAAACTTGTTCTTAATTTAGCATTAATTAATTAGTTATAAAATACTCTGTGCAGCACTGATACATTAAAGTATACCGGTTGAAGTACCCGCTCTTTGCACGAGTTCATTTATAAGAAAATAAAACATTATTGATATAATCGCTGAATTTTAAGGAGAGTAAAGCCAAATGCGCAACAATGTTTACAAAAATGTAAAATGATTTTTTAAATCGTTGCTCAAATTATAATTAGTTTTAAGTGAACTGTAATTTTAAGCCTCGCAGAATTAGTATTTAGAATTGATGTTGAATAATGAACAATAATATAAAATTCCGATGAAAAATAATTGTATTATTTTTAATATTTAAAGTGAAAAGACTTCAACATGTTTTAAACCTGGAGCAGGCACGCACTCGATACTAATGGTCGAGTGGGGTTATTGAGCCACCCCAATCTTTTTTTTTTTTTTTTTTTTAATTATTTTTATAGTACACAATAAAAATCGTAATTCCAGTGAATAATTTAATTAAGAGAAAATATACTCACCTACTTTCAAGAACACAGAAAATATTTCGGAAAAAGTTATCACACCGGGAACTCAGTCAAAACAAGTACCTTAAGATTGTAAAAAACGTTTGTCACTCCCAAAAAGAGGGAGATATGTGACAAATATATTTTAGTTCACACGTTAAGACTGTCAAACAGGAGGATAGTGTCAGAGCCATTGGTAACAATTAAACAGTTCTGCCAGAATTACCGATTTCGTGCACTCTGTGCTCGGCGTGACAGCTCCGGAATAAAAGGGTATTCATTACAATATGGATGTTCAAAAAAATTATGTAAAACGTTTTTCATTATGCTTTTTCATATGTTTGGAAATAACTCATAGAAATAAATCTTGTGGCCTAGTAATCCTTCAAAGAGCTCTCTGTGCTTTTCCAAAAATCATAAAAATATTTTACAAGGAAAAAATCGCAGCAGAAATAGTTTATTTGCAACTTCCCTAAATGAAAAACCAAATACACACACACACACACATAAGAGCAGGGATGTAACTAACCGTACAAGTAAGTTCGAAGGTCAAACCGCAGCTACTACATTCTGCTGCCTACAGCTGATGACAATAATATAGCAGTGATGAATATTTTATCTTCCTAAAATTTTTTTTTTTTCGATTATGGGTCTGGGTTTTGTTTTTCTCAATTTGGTTTGAAAAGAAACCGTAATAAAAGTAGAAGTTTTAATTTTTTATGACGTAATATCGCAGATATATAAATTATATCAGTGTAAATGTGTATTTTTATTATGTCAGAAAGTATTTTGTTTTACTTCATTCCAGTAAATAAATTTTTTTAATCTTTTATTTTCGATATGCTCACGCCCTCCTTGTACGTTTATCGCGCGCCCCAGGGGGACGCGCCCCACAGTTTGAGAAACACTGAGATATGTAAACAAAATTATATAAAAAAAGAGAGAACTGATTTTAATTGAAAATTAAATTTTAATGAAACATTTATGCATGTTAACTTATCTTCTTTTTTTTTAAATTTTGAGACCTTTCAGAAAAAAGATTGATACATATATTTTTTACCTACTTATTGTTTTATTTCTCTCCATAATTTCCCTTTATTATTGTTACGAATTTTGTGTAAATAGTGTACATAATTTGTATTTAAGTGTTTAATGCATTTATATTACTCTATACTACATTTATTTCATGTTAAAATTGTACTATTCACAAGCAATGCCGCCCCTTGCGCTATAATGGCAATTCAATGAGAACTTGGCGAAATCTTGGTGGTAGAGCCAAGTTGGCGGCATTTTGGTGACCGTTAGCGGTCAATTTGGTGACCATTTTGGCGATCGTTAGAGGTTACACCCAAAACAAGGGGAGGCCACATAGAGTTCTATCAATCAACCAAAAAATTTTCTAATTAGTGCACAATATATTAGTCCAGTAATGTCTATTCTTTACACACATCCTTCATCTGATAGCAAAATTCATGGTAGAGCTGGCAATACTGCTTGCGTATTTAATTTCAATATGTATTTCAGGAAATTACAAGTTTTGAATTTATTAATACTTATAATTTAGATCAAACAAAGTAGAGGGAAGAAGTGATTTTTGTGTCTTTGCATTTTTATTAATGTTTTACTTTTAACTCTTATACAGGTAAGTCAGTTTATAACGTCAATGTTATGTATTATTCAAAATATAAAAAATTCTCTGGAGGGGTGGCACATTAGTGTTTGCCTGCGAGCAGCCGACACCCTATGTTGTGAATAAAAATGATTTGTGTGAATGAGTGGCTGCATGGCGCCACGCTTTTGTAACTGTGAAGAGGTTGTGTGACGTCATTATGTTCTGTATATAAAAAGGGTGAAGCAATCACGTGCTCACTCTCACTCAGTAGTTCTAAATAAACTAAGTTACTTTAATTGACTGGCTCGAGACTGAATTTCTTCCTCCAATGCCCAGCATCGGGTAGATGCAGCTCGCAGAATTTTAGAATTGAAATTGTTCTTTACATAAGTTTTTGGTACCCTCGGCGGGATTGGTTGTTGGTTGGAAGCGAAACTGAAACCGAGAATTTAAATTATTGAACTTTGAACTATTGAACTTAACTTTTTGAACTATAACATGGAAGGGAATGCTTTAAAAGCGGAAAGAAAAGGGCTGAGAACAGCATTTTCTCTCAGTCTGAAAAAGATTGAAACCGAACTCACAAAAGAAAACATCGATATGAATCAACTTTCGATTTTGAAAACTCAATTTATGGATAAATTTCAGAGACTCGACACTTGTCAGAATCAAATTTCTGAACAACTCTTGGATACAGAAGATGCCATGCAAGAATATTTAGATGATATGGAAGACGCAGAAAACTACCGTGACCGCTACATCGAAATGTGTACTCGAGTAGATTTGAAAATACGAGAAACCGTTGTTCCTACCGAAACTGAAAAGAGAAGCTTTAAATTACCGAAAATCGAACTGAAGAAGTTCAGCGGTGAAGCTAAAGACTTTTTGGCCTTCTGGAGTCAGTTTCAGAAAATTCACAATGATAAAAGCATTGCGGAAGAAGACAAAATGCAATATTTATTGCAATCCGTGGAACCGAAATCGAAAGCAGAACGATTAGTGTTGAGTTTCCCTGCAACGGCGGAAAATTATCCTAAAGCCATTGATCAATTAAAAGAGAGATTCGGTCGTGAAGATTTGTTAGTACAAATTTACGTACGTGAACTTTTAAATTTAGTTATTAAGAACGCTGTTTCTGGAAGAACGAAAACTGATTTGTCCACCTTGTACGATGAACTTAAAGGGAAATTACGGTCGTTGGAGAGCCTTGGACGAACACAAGAAAAATATGGAGATTTCCTTACACCATTGGTAGAGTCCTACTTACCCGAGGAAATCCTGATGGCCTGGGAAAGAAAATGGAATACTGAAACAGACGCTAAAGGATCGCGAACTCTAGAGCACTTAATGACTTCCTTCGCCTGGAAGTCTAAGGGGAAGTGATGGTGCAGCTGGCAAAATCCGGTTTTGGAACTCCTATCCGAAAAGAGATTCCCCAGCTGAAAGGGTTAAGCCGACTGAATTAATGACTGCATTACCTCTGGCGAGTTCCGAAAAGTCCTCAGGTAAGAAAATCAGTAACTGTGTATTTTGTGAGAAATATCATCCCAGTGAAAATTGCTTTAATTCTAGAAAAATGTCTTTAAATGCTAAGAGACAATTGTTATTAAGAAAAGGTGCTTGTTTTATTTGTTTAAATAGATCTGGTCCTTTCAGTAAAAATTGTGATATTAAAAATGATATTAATTGTTCTAAATGTAATTATTCTCATTTTGAAATTATGTGTCCAAAATTAAATAAGAATTATGATCAAAAATTGTGTTCCATGAAAACTGAGAACTCTCTATCAAGTAACTGCAACAGAAACCAAAGTATTTACTTTCAAACTCTGCGTTTTCATTCGCATTAAAGATCAGGAAAGGAAAGTTAAGAGTTCTGATTGATACCGCTTGTGAAAATAGCTACATTAGTGAAAGTGTTACTAGTATTTTGAAGGCCACTCCACTTAGAGAGGAAGCTATAATTCATTCTCTATTCGGGGGAAACGAAACTAAACCGAAACATCACAGCGTGTTTTCTATTGAGGTCAGTGATATGAAACACTCTTATGCATGTTGTTTTGAAGTGCTATCCGAAAAGAAAATATGTGGATTTATTTCTAAGATTGAGGATAAGCGTATTTTAAATGAGTTAAAAAATAAAGAAATTATTTTATCGGATTTTTAAATTGTAAAGAAACGGAAATTGGGCTTTTGATTGGGGCTGATTATATAGGAAAATTATTGACTGGGAATTTAATTGAATTTGATTCGGGTTTAGCAGCTATTGAAACTAAACTAGGATGGACGGTAATTGGAAAAGTATGTTCGAACGATAAAAACGTTATTTTAACGACATCGTCTTTGCATGTTCGGAATGTTAGCGCTAAAGAATTATGGGAACTTGATGTTTTAGGAATAACGGATCCCTTACTTAATGAGAATACGAAAGAAAATTTTGAATTAACCGATTTTTTTAAAAATAAAATGAAAATTCTTCCCGATGGAAGATATGAAGTTAAACTCCCATGGAAATGTAACTCTGAAAATTTGCCCAGTAACAAAGAACTAACATGGAAAAAGACATCTACGGATGATGAATAAATTAAGAAATGGTAAATTTTTTTGATGATTATAAAAGTGTGTTTAGGCAATGGGAAGATTTAAATATCATTGAACGTGTGCCGGAAGTAGAATTGAACAATGAATGCCATTATTTACCACATAGACCTGTGGTTAAATTACATAGTGCGACTACAAAAATACGACCCGTATTCGATGCTTCGGCCCGTGAAAAAGGGAAACCATCTTTGAACGACTGTTTATATAAAGGCGTAAACCTTATTGAACTGATACCTGACATTTTAGATCGTTTTAGAATTTATCCAGTCGGAATTGTAGCCGATATTGAAAAGGCGTTTTTGATGCTATCTGTTGCACCGAAAGATAGAGATTATCTCAGATTTTTTTTCCCATGCAATGAAAACAATTAGTGTACAGGCATTGTCGAGTTGTGTTTGGGGTGCCTTCAAGCCCTTACTTATTAAATGCATCTATTATGCATCTTTTGAAAACTGTAATTCCGAATGTAAGGAAGTTGCACAAAAGTTAAAATCTTCCTTTTATGTTGATAATTTGTAACTGGTGTTTTCAGTGCTGATGAAATAGAGATATTTATTGAGAAGACTAAATTAATTATGTCGGAAGGATGTTTTAATTTACGTAATTTTTGAGAGCAATGTGGCGAGTAAAAGTGTTGATAAACACTCAGGCAAAACTTTTATTTTGGGTATCATCTGGGATTTGGATAATGATGTTTTGAAATGTTGCACGAATTTCGACTCATTAACGTGCGAAGTGAAAAATAACGAAACGATTAGTTTTGTCTACTATACAAAAAAGTTTTCGATCCTATTGGAATGTTGGCGCCGTCTACATTGCTCCCAAAATTACTATTGCAGGAAATATGGAAAATGGAAAAAAAAGCATGGGATCAGGAACTACCTCAGAATATTGTAAACAAATTTATGAAATGGTTTAATGAAATTCAAATTTTGAAAGATGTAACTGTACCACGTTGTATGAAAATTGATATTTTTACTGAATCACATGTATTTGTTTATGCAAGCAAGGGGTCATATGCGGGATGCGTCTTTGCTCGATCAATAGTTGATTCTAGAGTTAGCGTAATTCTCGTTAGAGCGAAGTCAGAGTAGCTCCTCTCAAACTTTTGAGTATACCGCGTCTAGAACTAATGGCTTGTTGTGTAGGTGCTCGACTTGTAAATTCTATTTTGAAAGCGCTTAATATGCCGGACTTGAAAGTTACTCTTTGGTCCGATTACACAACAGCACTTTGGTGGATTAAAGAATATGGAAATTGGTCGGGTTTGTAGCTAATAGGGTAAAGAAAATTAGACAACTAACTCAAATTCAGTCATGGAAGTATATTCCAGGAAACATGAATATCGTGGATTTACTATCTCGTGGTTGTTCTCCACGACAAATGCTTAATTCTAGATGGTGGGAGGGGCCTTCCTGGTTGAAACAAAATTCGGATATTGGCCAGATGGTGAAATCAGTTGCGAGCCTCAAGAAGTTAACGTAGAGAGAAAGAAAACTAAAAATGCGAATGTTGATCTAGCAAATGATGCACCCCCCTGCTTATATGTAATGTGTCTGATTATGATAAAATGATAAGAGCATTTGCATGGATTTTAAGATTTGTAAATAATTGTCGCAAAGACTATAACAAATGTAAGGAACATGAACTTTCTGTTGCTGAAATTGAAAATTCTGAGAAACAATTGATTCGTTTAACTCAGACATATTATTTACCTGATGCTGAATCTTTAAAATTTGTTACTTTTATTGATAATGATAATATTTTAAGAGTAAAATCTAAAATAACTGAACGAAATGATGAAAGTTCTTTTTTGTATCCTATATTGTTACCTGATAAATGTGAATTTACAAAACTTTTGATTAGATCTATACACAAAAAGAACTGTCATGCAGGAATCCAAATAATGCAATCATTAATTAGAGAAAGGTTCTGGATTATCAGAGCTAGAAAACTATTAAGAATATTTTGAATGAATGTTTTATTTGTGCTCGTTTTAAAGTGAAATCATTGTCAAGCGGACCATCACCTTTACCACCAGACCGTGTGAATGATTGCGCGATATTTGAAGTTGTAGGAATTGACTTAGCTGGACCTCTCTCTCTCTCTCTCTGTTTTTAAAAACTGGCGAAAAGGTATGGATTACATTGTTTACTTGCGCAGTCTATCGCGCACTACATCTTGAATTAGTAAACACTTTATCTTCTGATGCCTTTTGCTAGCCCTTAGGCGTTTCATTGCCAGGTGCGGGAGGCTCAGGATAATTTACTGTGATAACGGTACTAATTTCCGAGGTGCTTTCAATGACCTTGCGAAATTGGATTGGCATAAAAATATCGAGAGAAATATCAACTCAAAAAATAGTTTGGAAATTTATACCACCCACCGCCGCATGGTGGGAGGCTGGTGGGAAAGGTTGGTTCGCATTATCAAGGAACTATTGAGACGTTCTCTTGGTAAATCAATATTGTCCTATGAAGAATTGTCTACAGTGATTTGTGATTGCGAATTTTTAATCAATAGTAGACCTTTAACTTATATATCTGAAAATCCACAGGAATTGATCCCTCTTACTCCAGCAATGTTTTTAATAGAGAATTGCTGTTCCGATACTACCGACATTGACGAACTGAATTCGAGAGACTTAAGAAAAAGAATGAAATATAGAATTAAACTTTTAAGTGATTTAAGACAACGATTCAGGAAAGAATATCTAAGTGAGCTAATACAAAAACAGAATGATAATCGGGTGCGGGAACCCCGAATTGGGGAAATGGTCTTAATTGGAAACGACAATAAGAATCCCTGGCCAATAGCTAAGATTATAGAATTGATCCCTGGTCGAGATGGGGAAATTCGAACAGTTCGGCTAAAAACTCAACATGGAACAGTAATACGCCCCGTGCAACGTATCTTCCTTCGGAAGTACAAGCGATTGCTAATAGCGATAAGGAGTTGAAAGAGGAATCAATTTCTGTTAAAAGTACTAAACCTGAAAAGGTCTTGAATACTAATGATGCAATTGTAAAAAAATATACTTCTTCTGGAAGACTGGTTAAAGAACCGAAGAGACTTGATCTTTTGAATTATAACTGTTATAGGTTTGAGACTCTCCCCAAGTCTCAAAGGGGGGAGTATGTTGTGAATAAAAATGATTTGTGTGAATGAGTAGCTGCATGGTGCCACGTTTTTGTAACTGTGAAGAGGTTGTGTGACGTCATTATGTTCTGTATATAAAAAGGATGAAGCAATCACGTGCTCACTCTCACTCGGTAGTTCTGAATAAACTAAGTTACTTTAATTGACTGGCTCGAGACTGAATTTCTTCCTCCAACGCCTAGCATCGGGTAGATGCAGCTCGCAGAATTTTAGAATTGAAATTGTTCTTTACACCCTAGTCCTAGTTATATTTAATTAGCCTCATCGTAAGTAGCGTACGCAGACTTCTTTCATGGGGGGTGAGTTAAATTCCGAAAAATACGTAGACCTAAAGCACCAAAGGATATTCTCTGCCGTAAACATTAAAAATTTGTTGGTCTATGGGCGTTGAACCCCACCCCCTTCCTCTTATGTACGTCACTGATCGTCATGCAAATGTCTAATGAAAGCCTTTATGCAGTGGTAAAATTAGGGAAAGTCTCTCAGCAACATATGATCAGATGCTTTCACTGTGTGAGAGCTCTGGAGAACATGCTGCCCAGGGTTAATGTCAAACATCTTCTATATCGAAGAAGGCCAGGGAACAATGGAGAACACACAAAATCCTCTTGAAAAAGACGACTTCTCTTAAGCTTTGAAAGTTGGGCACAGCCACCGGTCTTTAGATATGAGAAATGTAACACTGGATGTTCAGATAATTAACGACTCAAACGTGAAGTGTTCGTGCCGAGTAACAAATAGTCACTCATACCAATGCACCAGGTGTAGAGTCCGTATTACAATACTAGATGCGAGCAGGTCACGTATGTTTTCCTCTGCTCCTCCAGGCACGCATATGTCTATCATGGTAGTGCACACAGAAGTGAGACTGAAAGGTCTGAAAAGACAACGTAGGACACTAGTCATGTATCCTGTTTTGTTGTTGGACACACCAGTGCCGGTTTATCCATTGGGCTCTTGAAGCAGGCGCCCGGAAGGGTCCAAAAGGACCCGGAGTGAGTGAATATTAACGACACTGTTCAGCTACAAGAGGGCTTTTGGCAACGAAGCAAGTAATTTTGAACCATGGTCAAGTGATGTGGATGACTCCTGAGCTGGTAACCTCTCACCTAACTTCCACACCACACCAATGGGAGGACGTTTCAGCTCTCGACAGATTTAACGTGCATCACTGCACTGCACGGAAAAGGACCCGGATAAGCTGGACTTACCTGGTTTTCTGGTAATAAATTTTGATCCGCCAGTGCGAAGGGGGCCCGTTGATATTCTGCGCCCAGGGCCCAAAATAAGCTTAAATTGGCACTGGGACACATTATTGTCTCTGCGTGTTGAAGTGTCAAGGGAAGTTGCAGTAACGGTCTCCATGCTGTTCCAGACGTCATTTCACCGTCCGTGCAGATAGTTATAGTTTTATAAACAAGCCCACTTTCTGACTCAAAATCCGTGATGAGGCTGTATGTTCTTGCAAGGACGACCTGATAAAATATCTGTCCTTTAAAGTTTTGGTAACGGAAGTATGTTGAGATCCTGAATATCATTTAGCGTAATCTTCCTGAATCCATCGATTTCATATTCGCAAAGCAACCATTGGATTCAGACCAATGCGAGCAACAATATTGAAAAACGATAAGCAAAACTATAGGCCACGATTCTACCACTATCGATTTACGATATGTGCTGGTAGCCATTTCTCTTTCTTAAACGAGGCATAACATGATTTTCTCATAAACAACTAACATTCAAATGCGATTTCCCAATTAAAAACCCACTGCATATATATATATATATATATATATATATATATATATAATATAAAATATATATATATATATATATTATGTTACTTGGGATGAATTCGTAAACTGGGATTTACAGAATAATCTGTTTATTTTTAAAACAAGAATAAATAAAAGGGAGAATAACAATTAAAATGGAGTGAAACATTTAAACGCGCGTCGTAGCCTAATTGGCTTTCATTATTTTTTAAGAGTTATTACTGCTCTGTCAATGCGCGTCTGCCTCTTTGCGGTCCAAAATTCTCTGGTTCTGATGTTCCTTCGTCGCTCCTTTCCCCGTCGGGGACATTGCCCCTCTCTAGGGGGATGCAGGGGGCTTGCAATAGTGCCTTCAACTTCACAGTCGGCCATCCTGAAAATGAGCTGACCACAGCGAAAGAAAATCCAAAATGTTGCAAGCAAACCTATAAAAACAAAAATTGTAAACAGTGAAGAAAAAAAAAATAACAAGTGCGATGCTTTCCAGTACTTCACACAGGTGTTGTTTTTCTGGAAGTAGTTCGTCATTGCTGCTCACAGCTATTCAAAAAAAAAAGCTATAAAAAAGGGAAAGAAAAAGTTCAGTTCGTTATTCAAAGTTCTGTTCACAGAGAGTCACTGTGGGGGAACTCAAATTGCAGTCGTAAAATCGTCAGGCATCAGCGGTTGACCACCCTTCATGAAATCAACAGCTGTGGATGTAAGATGAGGACCTTCGTGTTGACCAACATTTTTAACTTCATTTCTGTCATGGGGTTTGACGGTCAAGGTAGGGTCCGTAGAAATTGGGTCGTAATTTGAGTCGTGTTCGGAACTGGGTTCTTTTGATTGTCACTGGTTTGTCTTTTTATATATGTGTTGTTTGCGTTTTTAACGAAGTGGGCTTTTTTACTCTTGTTTGGCTCTTTCAACTTCGTATCCAAAATGATGGAGTTAAGGAAATCAATCTGTCTAAGCAAAATCTTTGGCTAAGGGCTTGATTCTCATCACTATCACTTGTTTTGTTAGCATTTCTTCCACTAGACTTTGACTTCTTAGTTTTGCGCTTGTTAGGCTTAATTTCTCGTTCTTTAGTTGACATCGATGTTTTAGGATGATCGTTTGATTCCGTTTGTGTGTTTACGATGAGTATTTTTTCTGTTAACGATGCACATTCAATTTCTTTCTCAACAAGTCGCCGTTCTGTAATTTTAAGTGTTTCTTGTAAGATCTCGTACTTTTCTTCAAGTTTAACTAACTTGTCAACCTTTTCTAAATTTGATTCTTCTAATTCATGCAATTTATATAATAACGCCGTTTTTTCTAATGATAATGTAGATGTGTTAGATACCGCATTTCTAAATTTTTACATTTATCTTCTGCATTTTTAATTTTAGTTGTAATACTTCTAGGGCATTATCTTTTAATTCCGATTGGTTATGTGCCTTAGATACATTAATTAAATTAATAAAGTTATCCTTTTTCTTAGGTATTAATTCTATACCATTTGCAGTAATTTTAAATTCAGTTTGTTTTAAAACATCAGTTCCAATAATTACATCAATAGTTGTTTGCAAATTGTCAATAACATAAATGTCCGTCATAAATTTGTTATCTTCAATATCAATAGTGGATAAAAAATCCAAAGGTTTTAATTTTACCGAAAGAAGCTAAATTTATTTTCGTAGGATTTAACGTCGGTCTTCCAAGAATTTGATGAACACTTTCGCGTATTAAAGTAATAGTACTACCCGTATCAATAAGAGCATCAAAATCATATCCTTTAATTTTAACAGTTTTACACATTTCTGATGAGGAATTGATTTCATTAACAAACTTCATAACAATCTCATTAACAATTTCATTTTTAACATCAGGTTTTTTAAATACACATGAGAGCTTTTATGACCAAATTGTTACAATTAAAACATTTTAAACCTTTATTTTTATGGTAACATTCATTAGAAGTATGATTAAATAATCCACAATTATAACAACGTATACGTTCATCTCTCTTATTAACATTAGCATCATAAAATTGATCTTTATTATGAAATCTATTATTAGAACACATATTTTTATTAGATGTAGGAAACCATACTGCTTGACATTTGTACGCTTATTTTTAATATCAATACTATAAGAATTATTTTGCATAAAAACCTTTTCATATATTTTTAACTTTCTTTTAAATGAAATACTTTTACATGCATATAATATCAATTTATTATGGTTAGAATCAGGTATACCAGTTATACAATACATAATCAGGCTGTGATCGTCTAAACGAAAGTGTGCTTTTGAAGCAATTTCACGCATGGCCAAAAAAAAATATTCAAATAGAGATTCCGTAGGGCGTAATTTCCGTTTTTGCATTTCTTTGGACGTCGTAAGAACAAAATAAATCTTCAAATTCTTCAATTAATGCAGCTTTTAAGAGAACTATACGTTAATATGTTATGGAGAGTTTGATAAAAAAGTCTTTGCAGGACCTTGAAGCAAACGTTTGACACTAATTTTTTTTGCAAATCAGATATGGATAAAAATAAAGTTTTCTTCTACGTCGCGAAAAAGCTTTAACGCTGTAATTATCATTTCCGTAAACGACCTCATAGTTGAAAAAGGTCCTTTAACAAAAATACATTCTCTTCGTTCCCTCTTTGGCTTTGATTTCGTTGTGTTTGAGGGAGGGGAACAAAAACATCCTGCGGAGAGGGCAAGTGATAAATTGGCGGGGTGAGGGTTGTTTATTCGCGTCGTTCGTAGATTCTAGCGAAAAGGGCGCCGAATCTTCGTCTTCGTCATCCGTCAATTGTTCGGTAAAATTATTTTTTAAAGATGCAAGATCTGATAAATTTTTAAATATATGCTCGCTTAATTCTTTGGCGCTTCCCGCGCAATTCAGTCCTAATATAGTGCAGACGGTAATAAGTTCAGTTTTCGTAAAGTCCTTTAAAATTTTATCCTTTCGTGCAGTCTTCAATGTCGTAATTCTGTGGGAAACGAATTTTTTTAACTCTTTTCTAGAAGATTTACTGTAGGGTTCGTCATTAACAATTTTGTGCAGAAGTTGCACCGGCATATGTTTAGCAGCAATTTCCTCTAGACAGACCATCGTAAATAAATATCTTCAGAACAATAAAGGAGTAAATTGAAATGGACTCACCGTTGATGATTTCGTCGTTGTGGTTTTCGTTGTCGGTTTCGTCGTTGAACAAAGTCTTGACTCGTTGTATTTTCTAGGGGTTTTTAATTTTAATTTAATTTGAGGCCGAGCTCCCAAATGTTATGTTGTTATGGGATGAATTCGTAAACTGGGATTTGCCAGAATAATCTGTTTATTTTTAAAAAAACAAGAATAAATAAAAGGGAGAATAACAATTAATGAATGGAGTGAAACATTTAAATGTAGCCTAATTGGCTTTCATTATTTTTTAAGAGTTATTATGCTCTGTCAATGCGCGTCTGCCCTCTTGCGGTCCAAAATTCTCTGGTTCTGATGTTCCTTCGTCGCTCCTTTTCGGGGGGGATGCTAAGGGGCTTGCAATAGTGCCTTCAACCCCTTATATTATATATATAATCCAATATAAAAAATTCAATACATAATTATATACATATACATACACATATATAAAATTTATACATAAATACATATACACAAATATATAAACGAAAATATAAAAATAAAAATAAACATATAGTTATATACCTAAGATAACTAAAATAAGGAAGAAGGCACATAGTATAATGACAAACTCCTGGCCTTAGGAACCAGGATTGCAGGTTTAAACAAGTTTTTTGCGGCCAGCCAACCTTCACTTGTATTTGTCATACTATATATATGTAGAATTTAAATATTAAAAAATCATTAAACTAAATTGAACAAAAACATAACCTACTTACGGAGTGTAAACGATGGCCAAGGGTGCAGTAACGTGTTCCCGCCAAATACGAGGGGTGAAGCAGAACCGCATAAAATTAATTGCGATACGATAATAAGAAAAATATATATATATATATATATATATATATATATATATATATATATATATATATATATATACTTTTAAAAATCATAAAAATAATAATCATATAAAAATTAGTGTAAAATATAACAGAAACTCAAAAAATATATATTAAAAATTTAATAAGCATGTAGCGCCATCTTTTAATAATTGTAGAATAAATTAGACTATTGTCTAAATTTAAAAATCATTACAAAA
Source organism: Trichonephila clavipes (assembly GCA_019973935.1). NCBI lineage: Eukaryota > Metazoa > Arthropoda > Arachnida > Araneae > Nephilidae > Trichonephila > Trichonephila clavipes. The sequence goes on from BMAU01000957.1 coordinate 269,996, forward strand.
CATAATAACAGTAAATAATTACAGTAAATAATTACAGTAATATAAATTGTATCATAAAAACTATTATAAATATAATTACAAAGAAAGTTAGCAGGATAACCATGTTCACAATACAGTGATTAAATTTTTTTAAGAAAAAAAAATATTAGCTTTATCGCTAACTAATACATTATTGCGATAAATATAGTTAAAAATAATATTTCTATATATAGATATTGATAAATTAGAATTCCAGTAAGGCACTTTGATGATATTAAAATTAAAGGCATCTCTTTTATCATAAATATTACTATGTAGTTTCAAATAATATATATATATATACATTGGGTTTTATATATATATAACCTTCCTTTATACATACTTTGAGATCCCCCTTTTTCCTCCGGCATTGTTCGATTGCACTGAAATATTAATTATTTTTTTATCTTAGCATCGTTCCTTCATGTGAATTTGCAGTTTGCATCATCTTTTCGCCATAATGGCGCAATTTTAATAGCCTGCAGTCAGTAGCACACACAGGAATTTTTCAAATGGGGTTGAAAGTTCACCATTCTTGTATCATGCTCCTTTTGATTTTTTCGATTTTCGGGAACAAAACACGGTAAAAAACTAATTTTTGAATAAATAATTGATTGATTGATTGATTGAATATTAACGTCGCACTGTTCAGCTACACGAGGGCTTTTTTTGGCGACGGACTTGAATAAATAATTAGCATTAATTAATAAAATTAATCACTAATAACAAGTAATTTATTAAATTTTATGTACTATATACTTAGAATTATAATCAGTTGGGGAAAAAAATCAAGGGCGTTGGGGGGGGGTGCGCCTTGTGTGCGCCACTGCCTGCAGTGTATATTAAATCGCGTGAATATGGTAAATTTTTTTTGAGAAATAAAAAACACCATAATTCTTTATAGTAGAAATATACTGATTTTTGTTTTGCATTATTTGTTCCTCAATTAATAACAGAATGAAAGTTTCCTTTATACAGAATATATATATATATATATTTTTATAAATATATAATATATATATAAGTCTGAATAAAGAATAAAAATCAATCAGAAGGCGGGATTTTAGATTGGCGAATTAGTATTTAAGGGTGAGTGATGAATTATTAATTGAATCTAAGTCATTTAAACACAAATACTTCATTTAAGTAAAAGAGAATTTATTTAGTTAAAGGGAAATATTTACAAAAGGAAAAAGAAAAGAAATGCAGGAATTAGGTTAATTAAAAGTTGAGTTATATTTTAGAAGACGGGGAAATAAACCTTTCTCATATGTAGGCCTCTGCCGAAAAATTATTCAAGCCGGAGCTACGAAAGCTCACTAGATGGCGCTGCTTCGGAATGCAGTAATAAATAAAATTGAGATTTATGGTCCTCTGAAAAAGGATATGACTCAACATTTTAACGGTCTCAATATATATATATATATATATATATATATATATATATGTGTGTGTGTGTGTGTTATGTTGTTACTGGGATTAATTCGTAAACTCCTTTGACAGAATAATCTGTTTATTTTTAAAATAAGAATAAATAAAAATGTAGAATAAGAATTTATTAATTAAATGAACATTTAAATGTCGTTGCCTAATTGGCTTTCATTATTTTTAAAGAAATATAACGGCTCTGTCGATATGCGTCTGCTTCCCTTGCGGTCTCAACGTATTCTCCGTGGTTCTCATGTTCCTTCTCTCGCTGCTCCTTTTCCCGTCGGGGACATTGCCCTCTCGTTTCCTTTCGAAACTATCTGTTGGGGGATGCTACGGGGGCTTGCAATAGTGCGTAGTGCCTTCTACTTCACACACACACACACACACACACACACACACACACACACACACACACACACACACACACACACACACACACACACACACACACACACACACACACACACACACACACACACACACACACACACACACACACACACACACACACACACACACACACACACATATATCGTAGTTTGTTTCTCTAATACTACTACTCACTAATATAACTACTGACACAAAAATAAGTTACATTTCAACTAGAAATTAAAGAAATGGATAAATTCATGTTTGTTTGCATTTATATGAGTGTTTTTCTGAATCAAAATTTTGCAATTAATAATCAAATTCCAACATTTCAAAATACACTTTAAAAGAACTCATGTAATTTTTTTAATACAAACTTAATAAATACTAAAAAAGAAATACGATATGTGATTGGATTTTCTTAGCCTCTTATCTTAAATTCTGTTCTTAAGTACAACCAAACAGTTAAAATTAAATTTTTAAAAAATGATTGATATTTCTCTTTGATTAACCCTTTATCTACCGACGGTACTTATATTTACTCACTTAAATATTACATAGAATAACTATTTTTTACGAATACTTAGCAGGAATATTCTTTTAAATCCACTCTTCCAAGATATATGGCAGCACGGGTTTTATGCAGAACATTTTAGCGGGGAAGGCGAATAGTTTTATAGCAGAAATTGAGTTTTCAGCTGACGGTGTTTTCAACGCATTGCGAAGATTGTCATTTTTGTTCCGAAAAAATAGTTAATGTCCAAAGTGTCTTATTTTTTTTTTTTTTTTTTTGTATGTTAATGAAGAACTTAGAAAACGATTTGACTATTTATTTTGAGTGAGCAGTGTGTATAATTAATTTTACAGTTGAATATCTTTAATTAATTAGCTCTAACTGATTAAAATTCTCAAAGTTGAGTATTTTGTTTATGTTTATCCTTTGATTTTTTTTTCAATGTAGTGATTCAAAATAAAATATTACATGAAAAAAAACTGCAGTAAATCATAATGCGGTAGATAAAGGGTTAAGCAGTATCAAAAACGAATAATTGATTATCATATATTATATACGCCTCGGCGCTTTAGTCAACGTGTTTTTTAGAATGTAACCCCTCCCTTTCCGCGGCATGACAACGCCGGTCACGAGTTCATGATCATGACCATAATGCTATCGCGGCCACATGCATTTGATTGAAATTTTTATTTAAGTAATGAAAAATTTGACTATCTCATTTTATTGAAATGGATTTTTTTGTTTTGCCAATTTTAAAAACGCAACAATTTAGACCTATTGAAGTAGTTTCACAATGCGATTCTATTGGAGTTTTAGTTTGTAGGATGTTAAAGGTTTCAGCTGCTATCAGATTATTTATTTATGATACGACAAGCTGACATTGTCATACAATAATGATATGACAAATTGACATTGTCATACAATTATGATATGACAAGACATTGAAATAAAATAATAAGTTGATTTTATCAGTTCTTGGGCCATTATGCTTACACTCACATGTCATATCTTTTAAGACCATTAATTTTTTTTCATTTGATTCATAATCAATACACATTTCGATTCCGTTTCGAGTGAGTGAATAGTAACGTCGCACTGTTCAGCCACACGAGGGCTTTTGGCGATGGACCACGTAATTTTTAACTTTGGTCAAGTGACGTGGACGACACCTGAGCTGGCACCCCCTCTTCTAACCACTACACTACACCAACGGGAGGACATTTGAGCTCTCAAAACTCGTGACAAGGCCAACCACGATCTGATACCTTGACCACTCGGCCATTGATTCTGTTCTGGAGAACACAACCAATATTATATTGGAATATACATTTTCTCATTGACTAAATTAATATTATATACTGAAGAGTATTTAATGTTTATTTTGGATCATTTTTAACTGAGAGAGATATTTTACTTTTACAGGATAAAAGAATTCTTAAACTAAATGCATTGCATACTCTACTCCATTACTTTTCTTTTTCATGATATCCAGATATTGCTTGTATTTAAGTCTTAATTTTGCAGAGGCTCCTCTACTCTACTGTATTCTACTTTATTTTCAGGTATTAAATCTCCAGTATGCTCTACAAATGTCTATTTGATTTAATTTACATTACCCTCCAAAGCAAGACGAGGGCTGTTGGCGACGTACCTTGTAATTTTGATTCGCGATCAAAGGATCAGAATATCTGAGCTGGCACCCCATTCTCGAAACTTCAGCACCAACGTGAGGATTTAGATCCATTGCACAACAGGTCTTCTATGGTACAAGGACTCAAGAATAGTTGCGACCCTTTTCAAAATAAGATTAAACTGAATTGTTAACAGATGTTGGCAAAAACAGGTAACTTGGTGAGATTTCAGAGTTCAAAAAGGCATTCAAATTCAATCTTATCATCAGAGGTACCAAGTACTTTAAGCAAATATTTACGAAATTCGCAACAGTATACTTATATTCGATATGAACAGTAACTAATATCGAGTTGTTCAGAAAGTAATTTCATTTTTTTTTCTAACAGAGGACTTAACTGTATTTTTTCATGGCCAACTTCACACTTAAAACACATTGCCATTATATATTTTGACAGCCGATATTGAAAACTTGTTAGTGAAAATGTGTTTTATTCAGTACAATAGTTTTTGTTGTGTGCTTTTATTAAATATGGAAAATCAAAAACAGTATTTGGGGCAGATTTACATTTTCTATTATTGAAAAGGTAAAAATGCTGTTTAACCCTCTGGGTGGTTAGCTTCCTCCTGAAAAGTTATTCCGAAAGCATTTACTGTTATTTTGCCGTTCGCTTTAAAAATGCAACAGTCTTCTTTCCTTTCCCCCTTTAAAAATTTGGGAGGTCGAACGGGGACAATTTTATGACTTAGTTCGGTCCCTTTGTCAAGTAAGAACCAAGAGATCAATCGTTTACAGCTAGCTGTTAAGTTGCCTTGGACAATCTTGTATGTCGGTCGTTTCCCCTATATGTTCAGTCACAGTGTAAAATTAAAATAAAATGAAGGGTAAAAAAAAGGAAATAAATAGTGTGTTAGAAGTTGAAAAATAATTATATTTTCTTCAAACAAAATTTATTTTTCTGTCATTTTTTAAAAATTAAATATATATATATATATATTTTGGTATTGCGATTTGAACCAGAAAAAAGCATCCTGTATTCATTTTTGAACATGAGAGTATGAAAACACGCTCACTTTACTGTTTTTTAAAAAAGTAATGAGGTAAAAAGAGCAAAGGCCCTATCTCTTTTTTTAAACAATAAATGGTGCATACGGTGATTTATATACGATGATTATACTTATGAAATAAAACCGATCTTTGTCTATTCAATTATATTTTTAATTTAAAATAACATAAAAAAAGATTTCACAATACTTTTAATTAAAATCATATAAATGATATTTTTATGTTAACTGAATATTTTTCGAAAAAAAATCTAAATTTTCATTCCTAGTGTTCTCCTTTTCGAACTTCTTGTATTAAATAAAAATTTCTTTTCTACATCGGCATTTGTGATAACACACATTCAGTCAACAATTTTTAATTTTAATGCGGGATATACTTCAAATGAGCATTACAGTACTTCTAACCATTTTCTACTCAAGTTTAATTTCTTATCTTTCTGTTTCTTTTATTACAAGGAAAAATGTCACATATCGATAACTACATTTTCACACAATTCAGTCATTACAAATTCTATTGTGAGAAAAGTTCTCCCTAATTAATTTTGTCTTTCAAAACAGTACACTTAAAACAATTTTGTTCAGTGAAGTTAACCGACAGTTCCACAATGTATCCATACCAAATTTTAAAAACAATTTTAACATTTTGAAATATATCCTGTATTAAATTTTTTGAATATACACAAATATTTCCTGCTGTATTGAAGACATAGTATGAGATGTGGTGTGTGGTTTTGAAAGAATGTTTTCGTACGTGTAGACTATTTTTGAAAATTTAAATATCACTAAAGCTGATCATAAATATAACTGCAAATGAGCCTTATTTTAGTGTGTGCGGGTAAAAAAATAAAACACTTCACTGTTAAACATGAGTTTATATTCAATATCAAACTATTCGCAAAATGTGTGACTTACAACTTCTATTCAAATTGTAAAGAAACTGAAATATAAGTATATCTTACTGCAGTCAAAAATATTCATAATATGTAAATATCCTATTCCTCCACTTATTTCAGTACATTTTAAAAACTGTAGCTGAATGCAATTTTTTATATTTATAAAGGAGGCATAAAAGCTCACACAGTCGTAAAAATGTATTTATCATTTTTAAATATACTACTATAAAACGTATATGGATTGTAAGATCAGTTCTAAAATCCTAAAAGCTTTTAGAGGAGCAAAAAATATGTAATTTTGGAATGATCAAAATTTTAATATAATACACAAATATACATGTTATTAAGCAAATACATTTGAAAAAACAAACTTCCTTCTGAAATAAACGTAATTGAAAGAAAAATGTTTAATTGCAAATAAGTGGAAATACATCTTTATCCAAGGGGTATCCCCAAAGTGAGGCAATCCTCAAAATCAGTGGCACAACAATCCATGAGGGCATGGAACTACTATGCCCATCCCAATATACGTGACCATTGGGCGCTGAGGTGTATGAATAGATGTCCGGATTTAGTGGTCTGTCTGAAGAGACACCTTCAGTGTTTAAGACCACAAGCAAGCTTGGTACTCATTTATCGACCCAATGTAGCGGGGATGAAAGGTAGAGTCGACCTTGCCCAGCCCGTTAATAGAACCCCAGACCTGTGGTGTGGAAGCACGATACACTACCACTCGACACTATTCGGTGAAAAATAAAACTTAAAAGTTAGAATTTTATATAATTCCCTAATGAATGAGGGAATCCAAAATTTTTTTCATGTAAACTGTTTAGACTGAAATGGTTAATTATGAACATTTCACAAGTTGCATAAATTAAAATTAACCGTTATAGTTTACATAAATTTTTAAGAGTGCAAAAGGTGTATTTTGGCTGCACGAATTAATTTTAAAAGGAATACGGTTATGAAAAAGTAGTACAAATCTATCTAAAGTAGGGTTGGTTACCTTAGATATTGTCAAACACAACAATGTATTGGAAGCCAATTCCACAATTCGTTGTTATAAAAATGTATGGAAAATTACAAGACTTATTTTTGCATTCGTAATTTATATATATTTTTTTCCCTGAGAACTTTAAAAGCTAGAGCGGCATCCATTAAAACCGCGGTTCCCTCTGTTTTTCCAGATCGCCCCTGACTACGCCGGCTCTGCCATAGTAAGTGAAAATGCGGTATTTTGTTTGTCAAGATCATTTTATAGTAGACTGCATTTTTCATGTATTTTAGATGGTCGTTTTATATTTTCTACATCAATATCTTAATGTCTGAATTTAGAATTACATAAAATTCTTGACATTCGCATCAATGATAATTATAATTTTTATTAGCATATGAATGTGTCATCAAACGATTACATGACTAATATTAACATATTATTTTAACCATTTAATTAATATTAAGTATAACATAACACACAAATTTTCTGAACTTTAAAATAAATATTTCGAAAACTACTTCAGATATACTCAAAATTTTTCATTCCTACACTTTAGGTTCTCAGTTTTGCTTCTATGTAAAACTTTATTGTATATTCGTCAATTTTTTTAGTATATTTTTTGCTCTTAGCATGCAGTTTTCAACTGAATTGTATGAAATCTTCGAAATATATTGAAAAATACCAAAGAAGCTATATAATAAAAAATTTGAAATTTATATTATACTCAAAGAATTGCTAGAACTTATGGTAAATAATTTTTAATTGCGCGATACATTTTTTTTCGAAATTTCAAATAGAATTTCTAGCTTTATACGGTCAAGATTTCAAAAAATATCCAGATTTTAATTACTTATTCAGTTAGCCTTTAAAAAAAGATAAATGTTGAGGTATTTTGCCTAAATAGATATTTTTGAAGAATAATTCGAATGTTTTTGAATAGCTCGAATTTAAAATTGATTTTGATATTTATTTATATGCATAAATGTCTACTGTAAATGTTTCCTTATATTTTTCATTACCATTTATTCAAACATTCAAGTTATAAAATCTTCATTCATGTTGTCCTTGATGTAAACTGAAGTTCAAGCACTTAAAATTCAAATATAATTCGGTGTATTTTAACAATATATAACTAGGCACTGTACGTAAACTTCCCTGAACACTTGGGCTTTGAAATCTAAAAAAAAACTTATAGAACTTAATTAGTTGTTTTTTTTCCCTTTATTACTTTTATCAAAGTGTAAGAAAATGTTTCAAATTATTTGATGAAGTTTAAATTTATTCATTTTTAGTGGTTGGAAAGGTTTCAAATTTTAAAGTGTTTGGTGTTTCATTAATTTTTTTTGGCATCTTATAATGAAATAATCATGTTTCAAAAACTGAAAGCATTGATTAAGATAAGAAAAATGAAGCAAAAGAATATACTTAAAAAAAGATAATTTGTCTAATATAAAATAGCAGATTGCCTTGACACGCCCCAACTTGTTACAGTTTCAAATTAATATGAAACCAAAAGGGAATTGTAACATATTTTACTTATGCGTTGGGACTTTTCAAAACTTTTAAAATACAAGCTAACAAACAAACACTTCCTGGGGTCTCAAGAAATTTCCCCCCGATTTTTTACGATTGCTCCAGGGTCAAAACACAGGGTTCCCTGCGAGCCATAAAACTTCCTATCAGTGTCCTGCTGCGTTGCTTCCACTCTGTCCCTAATTATCTTTGAAGATGTTAAACCTTTAAAAGGGGAAAGGATTTCAGAAAAGTACGGCTCAACCGCTTTTGAAAATGTTACTTGAAGGCAAAAAAACCTGTGCAGTGCATTTTCGAAGCATCTTTACAATGACAGAATTTTCCGTGCTAACCGCTTGGAGGGTTAAGCAAGAAAAAGATTATTTGATGTGTGAATTATTTATACAAAGATTTTTGGTAGCCTGACAGTGTTAAAACTGATTTTCAAAATTTTGTTCTCACAAATTTTGTTTAAGATGCACCATATTCTGGAAAACTGATTAGAGCTGAAGACAATATAAAAGTACAGACAGATGCAAACTGCAGAATAACAGTTTGTTAGGATGCTGAGTGATTAAATTTATCGAATTTGATCATTCATGATCAAGTGATGGCCTTGATTTGATTTCAAAAATTGATGTGTTAAACATACTCTTACAGATATCAATGTTTGCTTCTGAAGCAGTAAGTATAGAATCCATTTGAAGAAAGATAATGCTGTGATCAATTTGGAAGCACACTGCTATCAACTGGACACATTGAATAATTATTCACTCAAAAATAAAAGGCCTGACTTGATCAATAGAAAAGGTATAGTGTTCCAGCAAGATATTGCTAGAACTTTTACAAGTTTGGTAACTCACCAAAAACTTTTAAATAAAGATGGGATGTAATGCAACCCCTATATTCCATAGATCTGGCAATTTCAGAATTTTATGGTCTCTACAAGACTGCAAAACCTTAACTTCAAAATCAGGACATCAAAAAAGATCTGGATCAATTTTTCATGAGCAAAAAAACTGAAATTTTATGAGCATGGAATCATGCCAATGGCAAAATGTGTTGCACTGTTATAGAAAATACACACTGAAAAAAAAATGATGTAGGAATTTTTTTTTGTATATATATTTTCACCAAAGAAATAAGAATTACTTTTTAAACAATACATGTGTTGATAGTGAAAACTATTCATGGTCTTTGAAAAACCACACTAATTTAAAAGAAATATTTAGACAGAAAAGAAAAAGTTTTAAGAAATCTAGATAATATTATACAGCAGCATACACTGTCTCTTGTACAGCATTTATATATAATCATTTTTAACAAATTTTGAATACTTTTCCAGAATAAAATTTGATTTCCAAGATTGGAAAGCAATATATATATATATATATATAAACTGCTTAATAAAATTACATGGAAGAAGTAACTAAAAAGTTTTAGTATGAAAAAAAAATTACATGACTATTTTTAGTTTAATCACATCAATGCAATCTAAAACCAATATATAATTGCATAATGCAAAAGTAAAAGCGTGAATCTTTTTTTAATGATTGAATGAATTTGACAAGATTTAAAAGAAGTGTTTAACGAAAAAAATACTGTTAAAATGGTCTTAAAATGTAAAATGGGAGGGGAAAAAAACCCAATTTAGATTTTAATATATAAAGCTTTTATTATACATAGTTTATACAATATGAACTATATAGATACATAACACTAATTTAAATACAACTTTACAGTTTGCAGAACACAATTTTATTTTCTCTGTCAATGAATATATTTTAATGCAATGAAAGAATCCAATTTGAAAGAGAGAGATACAAAGAAAAAAAAATTCAACTGAAACAAATCCCATAGGGAAAAGTGACTTAAATCAGTGAACAACCATCAACAAAAAAGTGCTCTTAAAATAATTTAAAATTCTACTTTTGTTTTAAAATTATCTTTATAACTAGTACAATAATAGAAGTTCAAAAATAAAAACACTCAGAATTCTGAAAAAGTATTAATTGAATTCTTTTATTTTCTCATAAATCTGCAAGAAGAGCCATAACATCTGGTTTCAAATAGTGTGTTGTACCACAGGAACCATCTGACCAAAAGAAGTTTAATAATACAGCTGGTACTAATTTTAATTCTAGCAAAGAGTTATCATCCTCAACCAGTTTGGAACTGCCTGGAAGCAATAGGTAAAAATCTCTTTCAGGATCATTTAAATTCTCAGCCACATATTCTTTCACAGCAGATAGTCTTTCATGAACATAAAAGGTTCCCTGAAAGATAAAATTTAAATATCACAAAAAAGTCAGAATTTGTAGTAAATAACTTATACATGCAAATATTAATTTTTTGAAGTGAAACTTTTTTGGTCTTGATAGTGAATGCGAAAATTGCCCAGTTTTGCGTAACAGTGAAAAAGCGAATGGAAGTAGTCTTCCCCTCCATCCCCCCAAATCATCGCTATGGTAAGGAGAGAGCGAAAGGAGGGAGAGGGGACACCGCGTGACTTGCGTCATATCGATAAAAAATTGAACAATTGCCCACGTCTCTGACTGGTCAACTTACCCACCTTCCGATTAGGGGTCCTTTCCCCCCAAACCTGGGAACATTATAAGCGGTCATAACAGTTGCATTGTGAGCATTATGGTATAGACAAAATAGCTCTCAGAGCAAAAGCATGCCTTTTTGAAATTTTCTTTAGATTGTTGGCTATATGGCGAGGTGTTCAGTTTCTAATTTATTTAATTTTCATTTGATTGAATTATTATTAATTCTAGTCAAAATACCTAAATCAAATGCCCAAAGAGGAAAAGAGTTTCGTGAAAGAAAAATAAAAAAAACTAGCAGCAAGTCCAGTCAAAAGTGTGACAAAAAATAGTGCAAATTCATCAAGTGCTAGAGTCAAATCTCCACCAGAGTACATGAGAGAAGATCGAGCATGGAAAAAAAAGCACTGGAAAATACTCTCTTTATGCCCAGTTTAAGGGATGGAAATATTATTGAGACTCTTCTAACAACAGCACAGATTAATATGGACTTTGTGAACCACCTTGTGCCATTAACTACAGAGCCCTCAACAAGTCTAGTGCTTGTTGAAACTGATGCATGTGAATCGAAAATAAATTCTATCTTACGTTACAAAGACTATGATTCCCATAACAATGCTCACAAAGATTTTCAAAAGAGATCTGTTGATAATCCTTTCCGTCATGGAAGTTCAAATTGTGATAAATTATGGTTTAGAGATGATTTGAGAACACTTGTTATTGAGCACAAAATATTTTACCGGGAATTTATTTAGAAGATATCAAAGCACTCCAATTGCCGACAAAGTTTAAGTAGGAAAAGCATACCAAATTTATCAAAATATAATGGTTTGGTATGCCCAGCAATTTCAGCATATCTTCCTACTTCGGATTTGGTATCAGAAAGACTCATTTTGCCACGGATACCTTTCATGCCAATTAGGTGACTGAGACATGTACACGGTCAATTTGGAATATTAGGACGAATAATCAATATGTTCTGTCACCAAAGTTTCACTTCTATCGCGTGGCGTTCCACGCACCATTTTTTAAAAAAATTAAATACTTTTAAACAAATGAAACTTTTTATTTTATTTCATTGTACATGGTGCAATTATGGAAATATTTAATTCTTAAAATTTAAATCATAATTAATACTGAATTCACAGAAATTACTTATATGATGTTTGTGATAAAGTAACTATTTTTATAGTATATAGAAATTCAAATAAGTATTCTCTATAATTAATGCTCAAAATAAAGTATTCATATTTTTAAATTGTTAAACAGAACATAATATTTTGTAAGTAGTTAATATTTAAACACAAATTAATTTACAAATAATTTTTAATATATGTAATGACAGTGTAACCAGTATGAAGCATCCTATAGCAACTAATGGTTAATGATTTGCAAAAACAAAATTTGCCAAACATGTATGACTCATTCAATTAACTCATAAAGGAAATTTAGATTTAAATAAATATTTAGTAAAAGAAAAAAAATTATTTTCTCTCTCTTATTTATACGCCATTGAAATATACATGATGAAAAATAGGAATCAATTTTCCGAATGCTTTTGAATAATTTCGATTTTTGTTACTTACATGTATGTGCATTATATTTTACTTCTAGAATGGTACTTGCATATTAGTGTCACCACAACAAAACTCAAGCTGTGGTATCAAAACAACAAAGATTCTAATGTATATTATACCAAAAAAAAAAAAAAAAAGAGTCAGATTTTGGCAGAGAATGGCCAGATTTGCATGACATCTATTTAGCTGTGGTGTTGGTAATACCTCTAGAATTAATCTATAAGCACTTTTAGATAAAGAAAGAAAAATGGATTATACACACACATAATTTGTTGTATTTAATATTCAACATGGGTCATCATTAAAAAAGTCAGAAAATTAATATTTTTTAAGAGCAATATTATAACCACACGTATGTATGAATATTTAACTTGCAAACTGAGTTTTTTTAATGGTTAAACAATTTTTAATACGCAAAACTAAATGGTTAAGATGCTGATTAGTATGCTCTACATTTTTTAAAGAATTTAAGACAAAAAATTATGCATTCAACAATTTTTAAAAAAACTCAAGAAATAAATTATGTAATCAACAGTTTTTAAAAAAACTCAAGAAATAAATTATGTAATCAACACAGTTTTTTAAAAAAATTCCTTTCCATTAAACACTTTAGGGGACATATAGCACGATTCATACAAAATTTTTAATGTTTTTAACAATTTTTTTGCTTTCAACCAATGTATATAGATTACATAGAACATATTTTGTTCACAAAATACTATTAAATACTAACCACTTAATTTTTTTAAAGACAAGTTTTAAATTTTATGAAAGGATTTTAAAATGCTACTTATCTCACAAAAATTGACATACACACATGCAATTTGATTTACAAATATATCAAGCTATGTGTAACAGAAGTTGGTATGGGTTTATTGCTAGCATGATTGATATATGTAAGTGCTTTTTTTTTTAAATGCTCGTTGAAAATTTCTTGAAAAATAAAAAAATTAACTATTTTTTAAGAATAAAAGTATTGCTTTGATTCAAAAATTCATACCAACTTTTGTTACATATACTTTTAGCAATAGGTTAAAAAATTTCAAAGCATTAGGCACAATAGGAAAAAAGCCTTAGCATTTTAACTGAAGATAAATTAGTTATTTTTCTTCATGAGATAAATCTATTTAAAGTTTTCATAACTCTGAGTTTTTTTAACTTAAGATTTTTCAAATTTTGTAAGAATATAAAAAAATAAATTAGTGTTCAGTGTACGTATGTAAATGTAGAGCGCCCTCTAGCGCTCAGAGTGTCTAACGAATCTGTGTAACCTCTGACTCCATCGAGTAAGGAGTCGAAAGAAGCGAGCTGAGCAACAAGTAATAAAAACTACAGTCCACTTACTGAGAGAGACCTTTTTTCTAGAGTTTTACTTGTGTACCCAACATTCTGGTCCAGTCTCAACCGGAGAGATCTATGCATTGAAAATACGAGGTATGTGCTGTTGTTTTTTGACCTTTCGTTGAAAAATCTTTGAACTTTAAACTTTAACGATGTTTAAAGGAGCAAAAAAAGAAGACTTGAGGCGAATCGCTTCTGAATTAGAGTTGTGTGTCAGTGATAAATTAACTGTTTTAGACTTGATGGATCTTATAAAAACTGTGATAGATACAAAAAACGATCCTGATTCAGTGCATGAGTTAGCAAATTTAATTATCGAAGAAAGGAAGTATGACGAAAGTCAACAATTAGAGCTAGAAAAAATAAGAGAAAAGTCTAAGCTTGATTTAGAGATAGCGAGAATACGAGCAAATGATAAAGACAATAATACTGAAGTTAATTGTAATGATTCCTTTTCTGTGGATTCTTTAATTAAAGTATCCGCACACTTACAGTGAAAATTCCCGACAAACCTGAGGGATGGAGTTTCTTTTTTTATCATTAGAACGTGCATTTGCAGCCAAAAGTGTTACTGATAAATTTAAGCCTGAGATTTTGTTAAATTTATTAGGAGAAAAAGCTGCAAATATTATATATCTGAACGATGAGGATCTTAAAAATTATGATAAAATAAAGTCCATAATACTCCAAGAATTTGAGCCAACTCCTCAATCGTGTTTAGAGAATTTTAAGAAAGCAACACGGCAAAATTGTGAATCCCATGTCCAGTTTGCGAGTAGATTAACAACAAATTGGGAATACTATTTAAAATTGAGAAATGTTTCAAATTTCGAGGTATTAAAACAATTAATAGTTTCAGACAAAATATTTAGTACTTTAGATAAAGAAACCGCATCGCATATTAGTGTCAGACAAGCAGATAAATGGCTTGATCCTTTAACGTTGGGAAAAGAAATTAATTTATTTTATTCATCGCGAGGAAAACCACTGAGTGAGAATATTAATTATTGTCGCAAAAATCAAAAATTCTAAAAATATGTCTAGAGTATTTTTCTCAGATGTCAAGGGAAAAATGTGTTTTGTGTCAATCTGATAGTCATTTTTATATAAATGTCCTCAATATAAGCAATTATCAGTAAATAAACGGGTAGAACTTGTTAAAAATAATTCCTTGTGTTTTAATTGTTTAAATTTGCATAGAGTCAAGTTTTGTAAATCTAAAGTTCTTTGTAAATGCTGCCAAAAAAGCATCATTATTCTTTGTGTTTCTCTGGAGACCCAAATTTTACGAGTGAAAGGGTCATTCAACCTTCTTCATTGGGGGGCAGAAAGAGCCGGAAACAGAGGAATCCTCGATGGGTGAACTTTCAGCGCGAAGGCGTCTGTGTTCAAACCCATAAATTACATAGGGGAGATTTCGAAAGAGGTGTCTTCTCAGGGTTTAGAGATCTGTTTACTGCAACGAGTTACGTAAAATCGAAATCCGTTTTACTTGCAACCGCGATTTGTTTCATTAGAGATTCCTTTGGGAAAATGCAGGAAGTCAGAGCACTGTTGGACGGTGGTTCAACAAGCAATTTTATTTCGCAACAGTGTATGAATAGACTCAATTTAAAAAGAGAGAAAATAAACATTTTAGTTTCAGGATTAAATAATTCAGAGTTAACGATTAAATTGCGCGTTAATGCAACAATTGCAAATAGAGGAAATAGTTATGAAACTATGATCCGCGAATTACGGATATGATTCCTTCTCAACCACTTAACGTTAGTTTGGGTAATTTCAGTAGAGAGAAATTAGCGGATGAAAATTTCAACATTCCGGGAAATATTGATTTATTGTTAGGAGCAGAAATCTTTTATGAAATTCTTTTACCAGGACAAACAAATCTTTTTAAATACAAAATTAATTTTTCAGAATACAGTCTTCGGCTATATTGCGAGTGGAGTATTCCAGTTTCTAGTGAAAATAAACCTCACTGTGGGTTAATCAAAGATAATGTCGATTTAGAAAAGACAATGAGGAGATTTTGGGAAATCGAAAAATGTTGAACCTGAGACAATAAAAAAATAAGGGAACGATAATTTGTGAGGAGCATTTTAAAAAAAATCATACTAGAGATAGTACGGAAGATATATAGTATCTATGCCATTTAAAAAAGGATCCAAATTGTTTAGGCCAGTCAAAAGATATTGCCCTTAAAAAATTAAATTCTTTTATGGAATAGATTAAAGCGTGAGCCTAACTATTTAAAATTATATAGAGATTTTTTAAAAGAGTATAAAGAGCTAGGCCATATGCAAGAGGTAGATGAGAGAGAGGAATGTATTTCATACCACATCTTGGTGTTTATCGCTCTGATAAAAAAACAAGTAAATTGAGAGTAGTTTTTACCGCGTCGAGTGCAACTACAAACGGTTATTCTTTAAACTCTACGATACAATGGGGGAGTTGCTCAAAATGACCTTTTTCAATAATGGTTCACTTTAGAAAGCACATATTTGCATTCATTGCGGATGTGCAAAAAATGTATCGAATGATTTGGATTAATCCAGATCAGCGTAAACTTCAGCGCATTCTGTGGAGAGAGAACATGGACGAACCAATAAAAACGTTTGAGTTGTCAACTGTGACCTATGGAACAACTTTAGTGCACCATTTTTAGCGACACGCACGCTAAAACAATTAGCCCTAGATGAAGCAGGGAATTTTCCATTAGGGTCTTCAGTTGTGATGAGTGACATGTACATTGATGATATACTTACCGGTGCAGAGACCTTATTAGAAGCAAAAGAACTGAAAAATCAACTGATCAATATCTTCGCTAAAGGAGGTATGGTTTTGCATAACTGGTGCGGAAATAATACGGAATTGATTGAGGTTTCCGAAAATTATGATTTTTCAGATTCATCAGAGATAAAAGTGTTGGGTGTTTATTGGAACCCCAAGCATGATTGCTTCTCCTTCAGAGTAAAAATAGACTTTCTAATTAAATACCAAACGGGATGTTTTGTCAACCATCGTCAGGATATATGATCCTCTAGGTCTTTTAGGTCCTGTGGTGGCGAAGGCTTAAAAATCTTCCTTCAAAAATTATGGATGCTAAAGATTGATTGGACAGATTTGCTTCCAGATACAATCAATAGAGAATGGCGACAATTTGTCGAATCACTTCAGGTAGTAAATGACATCAACATCAATCGATGCATTGTGGTAGAGCAAACCGGAAGTGATCGAGCTGCATGGATTCTCCGACGCGTCCCAGTCAGCATATGGAGCTGTCGTCTACTGCAAATCCATAACCTCCGATGGAAAGATGCTTGTGCATCTTATTGCCAGTAAATCCCGAGTTGCGCCTACCAAGCAAACAACGATTCCCAGACTTGACGCTGTGCTGTTAGCAAAATTAGTGCATCGTGTCAAGCAAGCTTTAAAATTAAATGTGACTAATACTTTTCTTTGGAGTGACTCCATGATAGTTTTGTCATGGATAAGGAAGGAGTCATATCAACTAAAAACCTTTGTGGCTAACAGGATTGCTACAGGAGATGACTTCCAGTGAGCAATATTATGTGGCAACAGAGGACAATCCTGCCGACTTCGTTTCCAGAGGAATGGATTTCTAAAAACTTAAAACCTGTGAGTTGTGGTGGAGTGGTCCTAAATTTCTGATGAGCAACCAGTACCCTTGCTGACAAATTCCTGTTGCAGTGATCAAGGATCCAGGTGAACTTAAAAACTGTAGTGACTTTTCTAATCCTTTTTTTCTTGATTCTGCTACTAAATCTTTTGTAAATAATTTACTTAACCTTAGTAATGACTATTTTAAAATTATTCGTGTCTTAAGTTTTATTTGTAGATTTGTTTATAATTGTAAGAGCAAAGAAAAAGCAAAGGTGGGCCTCTAGATTTAGGAGAATTAAAAAAGGCTGAACAGCTTTTATTGAAATTAGTACAAAAGGAAGAGTTTAAAGTAGAGATGAATGGTATTCAAAAATTCTGCCATGGTACCTTCCAACAGTCAAGTAAAAAACACTCAATCCATTTATTGATAGTGAAGGGATTTTGAGAGTTGGAGGTCGATTGAGAAATAGTGATATTAATTATAACCAGAAATTTCCAATTCTTTTGCCTTTGAAACATAAATTGACTTATTTAATAGTTGAGTATTTTCATAAAAAGTTTTTAACAGTCCACAATCCTTGTTATATCAGATCAGGCAAAATTTTTGGATATTGAATGGCCGTAATATTTTGTAGAAGAGTTGTTCATAATTGTGTAATTTGTTGTAAGGCCAATCCTACTTGCACTGATCAAATAATGGCTGACTTGCCAAAGGATGATAGAGTTATCAAAAATTATCCATTCAATGTGTCAGGTGTGGACTTCTGTGGCCCCTTTTACATTAAGTATAAAGGGCAGAAAAAGAGTGTATATAACAAAATCTATGTTTGTATATTTATGTTTTGTTTCTAAAGCTGTGCACTTAGATATTGTGACTGATTTAACCTCTAATGCATTTATTGCTACACTTAAGCGTTTTATACCAAAATGTGCTAAGTTGTATTCTGATAATGCAACAAATTTTGTGGGTGCAAATATAGAACTTAAAAAAATGTTTAATTTGGTGTGTAAACCTGATGAGGCACTTATATATGGCCTCTGAAGGAATAGATTGGAAATTCCTCCCCCCTAGAGCCCCAAATTTTGGAGGTCTCTGGGAGGCAGGCGTTAAATCTTTAAGTTCTATTTAAAGAGAGTAGTAGGTAACATTAAGATTAACATATGAAGAGTTTCTGACCGTGATTATCCAAATAGAGGGGATGTTAAAATTCTCGTCCTCTTGTCCCATTATCTTCTGACTTAGATGATTTAAATGTATTGACTCCTTCTCATTTTTTATAGGTAGATCAATTACATCAATTGTTGAGCCTGATTTAACTAATTTAAATGAAAATAGGTTGGATAATTGGCAGAAAATTACAAAAAATAATTCAATTAATTTTGGAAAAGGTGGAGTGTAGACTATTTAAATAGTTTGCAGCAGAGAAATAAGTGGCATTTCGAGAAAAAGAATGCTAAAATTGAGATATGGTTATAATAAAGAGGATAATTTACCTTCATGTCAATGGTCATTAGGTAGAATCAACAATATTTATCCAGGAAAGGATTCTAAAGTAAGAGTAGTGGAAGTCAAAACCACTAGAGGTATATTTAAGAGACCCATTTCGAAACTGTGCATTCTACCAATTGAAACAGTGTGTGTGTGAAGT
The DNA here is from genome assembly GCA_019973935.1 of Trichonephila clavipes. Lineage (NCBI taxonomy): Eukaryota > Metazoa > Arthropoda > Arachnida > Araneae > Nephilidae > Trichonephila > Trichonephila clavipes. The sequence goes on from BMAU01000957.1 coordinate 289,164, forward strand.
AGCATATATAACACTTCAGATAGTAATGTTTGTGTGTAGAATAGTATTTTTTTTAAATTTTGTGTGATTTATCAATTGCTTATACATTGTCTTCATTTGTATGTTGTTTTGTTTGTATTTTGAAGTATTGTATTTCTGTGTGTTATCTTTATGATTATGTTCTATGTAAATCTTGCATGTTGAAAAACATTGCAAGGCCGGGCGGCATGTTCAGTGTACGTATGTAAATGTAGAGCGCCCTCTAGCACTCAGAGTGTCTAACGAATCTGTGTAACCTCTGACTCCATCGAGTAAGGAGTCGAAACGAGCGAGCTGAGCAACAAGTAATAAAAACTAGTCCACTTACTGAGAGAGACCTTTTTTCTAGAGTATTACTTGTGTACCCAACAATTAGGTTAAGAAAATTTTATTCAAATTTTTTACTGATTTTTGTCAATTGAATTGTACACTGTCCCCTTAATAAAATCAAAAACAATTTATAAAAAAATGTACTAACTTGCAAAATAATGCCATCTGGGAATCGAATCCTTATGAGAGTATATTTATACATATGAAGCTCCTTTATTTCGTCTCTTTCTCTCATAGCTTTAGTGCGGAGCTGAGTCATAAGCTCCACTGTTTCTATTCTATTAAATATACAGAAATATATGAGAAAAATAAATAAATGATGTACATAAAATAGAAATAAGATATATCTAATTAGAATACTTCTGGCACTACCATTCATTTACCACTAACTTTACGTAAAGAATCTATTTGCATACTGTACATAATCTGTAAATAACCCCACTTTTTTTTATTCATACAGTATTGTATATATGTTGTTTAACTCCAAATAATCTGTAAACAGCTACCACTATTTTTATTAACGCACTGTATATATGTAAAAAAATTCCAAATCAAATTGCTTAGCCAACTTGGTTTTTCTCAATTTACCAGCTTGTGGTGGTGATGGGGGGATCAGCACTCCACACACTCTTTTAATAAAACATTTATAAAAGAGCTATGCAATCTTCAAATCTTACTAGTAAACCATATGTAATATTTTTATTTTAACAACAGATTTAAATGGAAGAATTTTTTTTAAGTAAACAAATTAATCTAGCATATCTGAGAATTGATGAGGAAGAAATAAGCAAATGTTTAAATAAGGTTTTCCATACTTTGATACCAACCAATTTTCAATAAAAATTACTCTAAAAATTAGAATGAAGGAAACTCTTAACATATTTTGAAGGCAATTACAAATTTTTCCTGATAAATCACCAATTATTTTAACATATCTAATTATACGTGAACAAATTACTTCAGTTAAAAAAACCCCTTTAATTTAAGCATTTAAAATATTAGCAAATAATCATCTTAAGTAAAGTTATAATTATTTATTATTAATTCTAAATCATAGTATCTAGCAACAGTTTTTGTTTGCCAAGTATTATTTACAGGTAAATATAGAAGCACTGTTTTGAATAACATTAAAAACTAGATTAAATGATACAGAAATAAGATTGTATTAAAAATATAAATCAATAAAGCAACCAAAATTAATACATCAATATGGTTAAAATACTTTTTCTTTTAAGATAATATATACATTTTTTAAATACAAAAAACACATTTCCTCATTTTTATAAGACATAATTTTTTTTAATATTAAAATAATCTTAGTTCATAAGTAGCTCATTTAATGATATATCATTTCCTAAGTATCTGGATATAATTTATATGACTTTATTTAATAGTTTTAGCTGTGCTTATAAATAAATATAAGAAATAATAAAACAATTCTACCATAAATTTCCCTAAAAACTTACATAAGCAACAGAAAGTACAGTGTTATAACTTTTGAAGCATAGCTAATGTTTTAAAAATGCACATTGATGCAATTGATATCACAGCACAATAATAAATTTTGCTAACAATAAGTCAAGTACAAAATTTACTTTTCATTTTGTTCTCTTTTAATTTCATCAGCAGATAGATTAAAGAAGTCACCAGGCAGATTTATTTTGACTGCAGCTTGAGAAGGTTGTAATACTCTTAAATTTCTGTCTAAAGTTGGGAGTAATGGTTCAGCACTCAGGAGAGCTTCTTTTAACATTTGGAGATTTTCAAAATCTGTGCCACTAAAAACAAGATAATCTTCATTGTCAATGACTTGTTTAAAGAATCCAGCAGCATCTAAGAAATCTAAAGCTCCTTCTAAACCAACAATACGCTCTTGAAAAACTTTGTTGTTCAAGCGAATTTTACGATACTTTTCCTCATCAGGATTGTCTAAAATATTAGTAAGATACCTTGAAAGGGTTTCAATTCCTCTTTGTACCTATAAAGAAATAAATTACGATTCCCATAAAAAATAAGTTTTGATCTTAGTTTGGAATAAAATTTTTTATATATTCTGGTATACTAAGGGGGAAGCTACTTTTTAAAATCACAAACATCAGCCAATATACATATATTTAACGTTTTTCTATGCTATACTAATACAATGAGATTTACAGAATATCAAAATCCTATACAAGCAGCCACAATTGTCAAGTGATTATGGTATTAATTTTGAGACCAATGATTTTTAAGCCAAGCCATGTGATTAAATCCAGATTCAACTCAAGAGCAGTCATGTAAAGGGGTTAAGGCATGTTAAATCTCTTAGGGCTAAAAGTACTCACATGTTGGTATCAATATTGATAGTGGAGTGTTAACTCAGGTATCAACCTGTCAGGTGACAGTGAGTAAAAACATGAAGGCATATTAACTGGATTAGAAAATCTTTAAGTCTAGTAGAAATAAATTACTGAAGTATTTCATAAAGAAAATGAAATTGCAGATTATTTAACCAAAATCATAACTTTATGTGGAAAGAAATATATGTTTATGCATTTTTACTCTTTCCTGAATTGCATATTTTAAGAACATCTTAATGATTGAAACTATGGCGGTAATCATTCTAATACAGGATATCACACAAAACAGATTCTATATGCAGTCAACATTAAATTGTAAGTTACTAATACATAACACATTTTTTGACCAGCCATGAATAGCAGGCTTGAATAGATTGTGTGTGTGTGGTACTATTGTACAAATACATTTAAACAAACAATTAGTCTGTTGAACAATTTAACTTTTGATGGTTCAACTTCCATGATTAATATGTCCTTATTCCAGACTTTTGCGTAAAAAACCCTGAATTAATTAATTAATAACAAGTATAATAGATTAAAAATGTAATAAGTAACAAAATCTTATACATGGACTTACAGATTTAATCAAAATTGCTAAGATGGGATTCAGTGAACTTAATTATAATATATTTCATGAGGACTAATTTTTAGTTAAATTACTTAAAAAGGAAACTCCTAACTGGATATATTTTTTCATTGATTGTACATGAATGTCTTATGTTTTTAAGCCACACAAGAGCTTTGAAACTCTTAATTTTGAACCAATGTCAAGTGACAAAGATGACATCTGAGCAGGTATATCATTCTCCATACTTTTTTACTGCCTCAATGTAAGGACTATGAGTCTTGACAAATTTAATGTATATTCAACAACATTGAAAGAGTCTTTAGTTGCATCAGGACTTAATCACCCAACTTGATAAAAACAATGTCAGACATGATTTTACAAACATGACTGTAAGATTTGCTCGGAAGTTTAAAAATCTTTATAGGTGGTGCGGCCATCGAGGAGAAAAAAGACGGAGGAAGGAGGGCGAAAGATAGAAACAAGGGAACAACATGGCAGAGCGATAGGACATGGCAGAATGAGGAGAGAACATGCTAAAATGAGTGATTTAATGATTACGTTGAGAAAGATAGAAACAAAATGGTGTTAACTTAAATCAAATGTATATAGTTAGTTTTTCTTTTTATGTTTATTTGTGTGTGTGTGGCTGTCTTTGGAATAAAACTCTTTAGCCATTAAAGAAATAGTGACGTTATTGTACCTGGATTTCTGATGAACTTTACATTTGAAGAGAAAGAACCTACATACTAAAAGTGGCGCAGTCGGTAGGATATTAATGTCATCAAAACTGCCAGGTAAGAGAGGGGAGTCCGCACTCACAAATTAAAGTTATTATTGTTTGTATTGTAATGTAAAGAGTGCATTATCAATAGCTGTAGTTGTTTGGAATAGATGATATGTTATTGTAGTAAAAGTAAAATAAGTTATAGTTTAACTTATCTACATATGTTGGTTCAATATAGAATGCCTAAAATAACAAATATTGGTCCAGTGAGTCATTATATAATCATTAAATGATCAGTGAGAAATATGAGTTTTCTGTCATATAAAACATTTTTCTTTTGATTTAAGTTGAGAAATATTTTAGTTTTCCCTCATAGAAAACATTGTCTGGTGGGAGTTATTATAATCATTAAATGACCACTGTATATGTAGTTTTCTGTCATAGAAAACATTTTTCTAATTAATGATATCATCCATTCCAAGAGTTTAAAAGATATTTGTGTTTCATCAGAAACATTAGGAAAGATTGGATATATATTTTTATTGAACATCAGTTCAGATAATTATTGTGTTTCATCAGAAACAATATAAAAATTAGATAATATAATTCTATTAAACACCAGTTCAAATAATTAGTGGGTTTCACCAGAAACATTAGGAAATATTGGTACATATTATTTCTATTTCTATTGAACATCAGTTCATGCATTGTTTGTGTCAAATCTAAAACTTTATAAAGTATTAGAATACAACTATATATTTTTAATTGAACATCAGTTTATATAATTGTTGTGAAAAATATAAAATTTTGTTGAGTTTAAGTATATTAATGACTAGAAAAGAAAGAAAGTATGTTTTAATTCATACCTCAAATTGATGAATGATTTATGGTATTAAAATATTGCTGAATTATATATATAAATCAAATGTCATTTAAACAGAATATCTAAGTGAAGGATATATATATTGGTTTTTTTATGTGAAATGTACATTATTTGTTGAAAGATTTATTCATTATTTCACTCAATTGCATAATATTTGTGGTTTTTTTTAAAAGAAAGAAGAGAATATATCATATATTCATTTCCTTTTCTGTATGTATGACTCATTTATGAAAATAGGATTTTAACCATTGCTGAGTATGGAAAAAATAAATAAAAGTGAGTGATTGCTCAAGGCCATAAGCTGAAGTGTGCATTTTTTTAAAATTTTTATTATTAGAGTAAAGTGTAATAACTTATTTTTTTTCTTTTGAATACTTTAAAGAATATTATGTCTGCCAAGTAGAACCTGTATTTATGAGTATATGATTTTTTTTTAAGTATCAGATGTGTCAAATATGATTACTAATGATTTTTTATTTTGGCTAAAAGGTTGATTTTCTTTTATTTTTATTCGGATTTATTTTGTGAAAATCATATGAACACAGATATTTTTTTTAATTGTTATGATTTATGATAATCTTTAGAATTAGGAATTTCCAAAAATTGAGATATTATTTTATGCAGCAGAAATCTTTATTATTATTGTAGTAATAATATTAAGTTGAATTTAATTTTGGTCTAATTAATATGTGCTAAATTTATCATCCAAGGTATTAATTTGCAAATTTTATTCAGAAAAAATACAAAACATTTATTTTTTTTTTAAAAAAAATTCCCACCTTGATTAATTAAGCATACTATTGTGTTGTGAAATTAGAGTGTTATTGATTGATTTAGGATAACTATAGTAAGGGGCAAGATGGTATTTTTAGGAAAGGGATCAAAAGTAGACCTGCAATATATGGCTATGGAAATGGGGGTTGAAGATGTCCTTGGGATGAGAGTGTTTGAGTTGAGAGATGCTATCTTGAATAGTGAATACTTTGACAAGGAGTTTTGTAGACAATTTTTAAACACTATTATAGAGGAACGGGAGAGAAAAGAAGAGATAGAATTGGATGAGAGGAAAAGAAAAGGAGACAGAATTGGATGAGACGAAAAGGAAAGAAGAGAGGGAATTGGCTGAGAGAAACAGAAAAGAAGAGATAGAATTGGCTGTGAGAAAAAGAAAAGAAGAGATGGAATTGGCTGAGAGGAAAAGAAAAAAAGAGATGGAAATAGCGGAAAGGAAGAGACAGGCCGATTTCGAGCAGAAGATGAGGGATATCGAAATGGAGTTCGAAACCCAGAAAAAACTAATCGAGTTGGAAGGAGAAGGTCATTTCACAAGAGTATGCCTACACATAGAAGTGTCCACAAATAGAGGCAACATTGGAAACGAAGTGAGATCCAACCTTAGCAGTGAGACCAGACTCAAGGTTGAAGTGGAGGATAGATTCAAGGCTGATGAGGAAGCCAAAGCAGTGGAGGATAGACTCAAGGATGATGAGGAAGCCAAAGAAGTGGAGGATAGACTCAAGGATGATGAGGAAGCCAAAGAAGTGGAGGATAGACTCAAGGATGATGAGGAAGCCAAAGAAGTGGAGGATAGACTCAAGGATGATGAGGAAGCCAAAGCAGTGGAGGAAGGGCGGAAGATGGAAGAAGAAGGAAGAATGAACGAAAGAATAGCTTTGGAAGAAGAAATGAGATTGAAAAATGAAAGATGGCTTGTGGAAGAGCAGATGCGGCATGTTCAAGAGGAACATGAAACGAGCATGAAAGAACAGAAGTGTTTACCAGAAGAAAGATGTAAAAGAATGAACGAGCAAAATCAATTGTTAAATGAAGAGGAAGAAAAATTGTTAGATGAAGATATGGAGGTAACCCAAGCAATCGAGAAGGTTCTTGTGTCTAAAGGTGAACAAGTTCAGACGCGTAGTGCGGATTAATATGCCGTAGCACAATCTGTTGTTGTGGAGAAAGAAAAGGAAGAAATATCAGTTGATGTGATAAAGGATAAAGATGATCTTAATCACATAATCCTTAGCAAAAAGCGAATTGACTTTGATGAGGATGAAAATGAAGAAGAAAAGCCCAAATTGCATAAAAGAAAACGCAAAAATTTAATCAGAATGACAGTTGCCGAGTTACAACAAAAAGTTAATCTAAAAGCCTCAAGCAACATGGTACTTTTAACCCAGCACTGGAGTTTCAGAGACGAATATTCGCAGGATAAAAGTGAAATGGGAAAATTTGCATGGAAACTGACAAATTTTATCAAGCGAGATGCTACTATGAAGATACGACGATCATCGCGAGAAAATCGAAGCACCAGGGAACGAGTTCGACTTAAATTGAGAACACACGACAATATCTACAGGACAACGATTGGCTCGACCAATCAGCTGCTTCCTACATGCTAGCAGGATACAGCCCACAGTCGTTCCACATATATTTTTCGGATATGGGATGGAGAAAATGCCCAGAAAATGTCACCGTAATATCTACAGGGACGGGAAGGTTAGGGGTGAAACTCGACCCCTAGACTTTAAGATCGTTGACCCAGTGTGGATGAAGAGAGGGAGTTTTACGTAAATTGAGGAAGAGTGAAATAGAATTTCAGAAACGTTGTTTTAAACGACGTGCCAAACCGAATACTAGGAAAACGTCTATTATTGATTGATTTATGTATTAGCTGTTTTAGAGTCTAATGTATCCTTATTCTTATTACTGTTTTTGTTTTAATGTTGTATGTGCATGTATGATAACCGTCACCTTCAGTTAAAAGTGAAATTTTCATAGTGTACTTGGAAAACGTCTATTATTGATTGATTTATGTATGAATATTTTGGAGAAAAATGAATCCTCATTCTTATTAATTTTTTTTGTTAAGGTTGTATATGCATATATGTTAACTATAGTATTCATTTAAAAGTAGAATTTCCATGGTTGCTAGGAAACCGTCTATCATTGACTTATTTATGTATTTAGCATGTTTTTTTTTACCTGTGTACTCTTAGCACTAATTCAAGAATGTTATTGAGTAGCTGGATATTCAGAGTAAGATAGTGCACTCTCTCTTTAACTAAGGTTTGGACATTATTTGTGTGAGTGGGTGTGACTGACTAACCTCTTTCTTGTAGCACCTGGTCATTTAAGATGACGCATGTGCTTCCGTTGGTGGGGCATGTAAGATTCGCCTGGAAATTTAAAAATCTTTATAGGTGGCGTGGCTATCGAGGAGAGAAAAAAGACGGAGGAAGGAGGGCGAAAGATAGAAACAAGGGAGAGGGAACAACATGGCGGAGCGATAGGACATGGCAGAATGAGGAGAGAACATGCTAAAATGAGCAATTTAATGATTACGTTGAGAAAGATAGTAACAAAATGGTGTTAACAACTTAAATCAAATGTATATAGTTAATTTTTCTTTTTATGTTTATTTGTGTGTGTGTGGCTGTCTTTGGAATAAAACTCTTTAGCCATTAAAGAAGTAGTGACGTAATAGTACCTGGATTTCTGATGAACTTTACATTTGAAGAGAAAGAACCTACGTACTAAATTCCTTAGTATGACCATTCGGCATTTCTTTTTTAATTTTGCATATAGATGTCATATTTTTCTCTCTACATTTGTACACATAATTTCTTACATGAAAAAAAAATCAATTTTGTACTTTTCAGCTAAAAGAGCACCACCTAAAGCCATATGACATGCTAGCAAAGAATAAGAATAGTACAAGCTTAATATATGTATCACTTCATGGAGTAAATAATTATTCAATCAAAAGCAAAGTGAGAGAATAGACACACAAAAATATTCCCAAACTAGAAAATTGCTAAATGAGGTTATTTTTTAAATTTGCCTTTTACAAATGGATAAATATTCACTATATCTATTTACATGAGTTACCATTAAAGTGTATAATTTAGTTATTTCATAAAATAACTAGACAAGTCAGTAAAAGTATAGTATAGTAGTCTAGATGTATAAATATAGATGAAAAAGTATAGATGAACAAACTCATACTTTACCTAGTTATTCTAGGAAATAATTAGGTATTCCTAGAAATAACTAAGGATACACTGCTTAAGAGAAAAATAAACAATTTCAAAGATGTTTTATAAATTAATTGATAAATAATAAGGGAAAGCAGAGATGAGATAATTTACTTTATTGCTATTAGTTAAACAGAAAAGGGGAAAAAAGAATACGTGTGTTGCAAAAATAGATTACATTTAAATATTAACAAAAATACATCATGGGAAGAAAAACTGTTGCTTCATAAAAACATTCTGTAAACTTTTGAAAACAAAAATGTAATAGAGTATTAATTAAAATTTTATGAGATACCTTTGTTTTACTTTTCATTATTTATTAGAGCAAGGATTGCTGTGATGACATTTTGGATTGCACCGCTTATTATTTTTGAAACAAGCACACTGTTTAGTATTACACATTTTTTTTTTTACATCCTTGTCCAGCTGTTCCCCGGCAGCTTGTTAAGTTGTCCAGCTTTGAGCTGTTGCAACAGATCGAAGCGTTGTGTTAATATTTGGAACTTCTGGAATGGAAATGAATTCCTCACTGACATATACTGAACTGATATTTAGAGTACAATTGTTTTATTTCACCTAATCAGTAAAATTCTTCCCAAACTGGCTAGAACAAGTTCAAAGAACTTTCGAGTGTCATATTTCATTCTTTAACGACCAAGTAATCGTTATTCTATCAAATACCTAGTTAAATTGTAGAATTCAATAATTTTATATATACTTTGACTGATCTAGTTATGTCATGAAATACCTAGTTAATCTATAAAATAACGGATTTCACACTTTAACGGTAACTATGCAATGATTTTATTATACAGTATCTTGTCAAGTTAAATAAACAAATTACATTTAAGGTTTAAGTACAGGACTACAAATGACACTGTTAATCAAAAACTACAAATTTTTTCACGATGCCTTTAAAAAAAAAAAGAAACATTTTATGGCAAAAACCAATTTTGAATATGTTATGAAAAATATTAAAATTTTCTTGCTAAACTATTTTTACATCTTCATATTTTAATAAATTAAATAAAGCTTTTCCAAAGCAGAATTAATTACCTTTTCTTTATTTTCATTTATAGTATGAATTATCAAACATGCAGTAAGACCTCTTTCTTGTTCTAATTGCTCATATAAAAATTCTTTAATTCTTTGTTTAATTTCTTTCTTAGGGAGAACTTCAGGACCAATAATAGAACATTTGAAATAGACACCTGACACAGTTAAAGCTGGACAACTTTCTTGAACAACCTATTAAAGAAAGAAAGAAAAAAAATTTTTAAGCAAATTTTACAGGGGGAAGAGAGAGAAGGGGGATTTATATTGTATTACATGCAATCAATATATTAAAATGAAGGCTAAAAATATTATTGACAATTTTTCAGTAATTGTTACCATTTATTGTGGTCAATCTAATATAAAAAATTTAACCTTTCATAAAAAAAAGTACCACTTATATGCAATAGAAATAGACACTAATGTTTTTATAATACATAAATAAAATGAATTTAATCATTACAATAAAAATTTAGGCCATTACAGATGATGTTGATTTTTTTATTCACATAGAAGAAACTTCAAAATTTCATATCAATAAATTTTAATCATTAATTGCATATGTAAATTCAATTTATAATAATCTTCCACATCTAAGTTTTTTTAAAAATGCTTTAGTATACAAGTTCTAACAAAATACTCTTACTTATAAATAACATAAATATTTTAACAAAGAAAATTTTGTAACAGTTCTTTTTAATTCATATTTAGAATGACTTTTCTTCAATGAATAAAAAGTAAAAACTATTAGCTACTTGTTCATTTAATACATGATGCAATATCTATATACCAATATACAATCACTGATTATTATATAATACTAAAATAATATTACCAAATCTTTTTTTACAGGAGTAGTTTGTTTGAGCTTTGAAGCATTTTCTAGTTCAATTTCTTTCTTGGCTTGAGCTTTAGTAGCTTGAACAGACCTAATAAATAAGACAACAATTCAATCCAAAATGAATTTATTCAGCAGGTTTCTTTCATTCAAAAGTAAGATTACAATTTTAAAATAAAAGAAAATCGCAAAAAAATTAAAACAAATTATATACATCTGTTGAAAAACTCATTTTTAAACACTTAAGTAAGGAAATTGAAGCTCAAATCATATTTCTTGATAAAGAGGATTAGCAATATACTCATAATTTTTATTAATAGGCAATGACTAAAGAAAAGTTTTTTTATAAGCTGGTTGACTAAAATAATTAAATGGACTTTAAATTTGACAATTTTTACTAAGCGAAACGGATCCCAATCATATGTGGATCGCTACAATTTTCGAACTGAACAAAAAGGTTACAACAGCTGGCTTGGAGCAATCTATACAAGGAATTCTCGCCAACTGGCGCCAACATAAGCAAAAAAACTTGTATAACTAATGCACACCTCAACATATACTTGTGTTAAATTTTTATAAAAATGAATTATATTTTACACTTTAACTATAAAAAACAAAAGCAGTGCTGCATTTTGATAATTTAATCCACAATTGTTCTTTTTTTCCTAATTGCTATTCATCATCTTAAATCAGAAGTAGTTCTTTTAACAAAAAGATGATTTTCTCGATGAAACACTGCATTGTTCTAGTCAAAATGTTTAAAAACTCCACTTCTGATTCATTGTGTTTCCTTCAAAGTGCAATTTGAATTCCTGTTTTTAATTTTGTTGGAGTGTTCCTTCTGTTAATTATTTAGAAAAGTATAGCTCAGACATAAAATTTAAGCACTTTTTTAAGATTTGAAACAAAAGGGAAAAAATACTTGATAAAACCATACATGGTAAAAGGTTTAATTTGAAATAATTTCAAATGTTCAGTTTGCATGAATGATGTATTTGACTGAGAATTTATCTGGAATATTGTAAGTAAGTAATGAATAAAATTTTTAATGGAAGGTCTAAAAGAAAGAATAGTTGGTTTGATGAAATCAAAGTAAATATGTTCCAGATTTTAATGATGATGACTATCATGATATTGGGTTCAAAAGGTCAATAATAAAAAGCCATATAAGACAATTTCCTTCAATCTATTAAGAAAACTGAATTACTTTATGGAAGATATAGATTTGAAAATCAATTCAATTCTAATACTATGAAATTCATATGGCAAATGATGCATAATGATTGCACCAGCAATGTGAACAAGCAGTTTCATATTTTTTTGCAATATGCTTAAAAAGATACAGGGGTGAGCCAGAAAGTAAGTTTCCCCCTTTGACTGTCGTCAGAGTTGAGTATGAAAGTCAAAACATAGAATGAGACATTAAAAATAAGACATAACCAGTGGCGTAACGTGCATCCCTGCATCGCAGGGGCAGGGTTCTAAGGGCCCAAAGCCTGACTGACGCAAGTGCCTACCCTTTGTAAAATTCAACGTGGAGGCCCAAAACCTGACTTTGCAGGGGGCCCCAAATGTTCTCCGTTACGCCACTGCACATAACTTTATTTTTCCACATAAGTACCAAGTACATTGAGACATTTGTCACACCGTTTGATGAACTTTAAAAAGCCCTCCAGGAAAAACTTAGAGCTTTGAATACCGAAAAAGTGCTTACTTTTTCATCTATTTTTTGGAGTTTGGAACCATCAATATGTATCTGTGGAACCATCAAAATGCATCAATACGTGTTACTGTGACACCCTGTCGAAATTGAAAGCGATCTCAAATCTGGCTTTCTGTTGTTGGATGACAATGCAAGCCCACACTTGCCGACAGCAATGCAAAACCATATTGCAACTCTTGGTTGGGAGCGCCTACATTATCTGCGATACAGTCCTCCTCTCGCACCAAGTGCCTTACATCTGTTACTGTTTTTGAAGAAGAATTTCACCTGAAGGAATTTTGGAAGCAATGCTTAAGTCAAATAAGCCGTTAAATGCTTCTTCCATATGCAAAGCCTTGAGTTTTTTCTTGGAGAGTTTTTTGAAGCTCATCAAGAGGTATGACAAATGTCTCAATATACTTGGTACTTAAGAGATAACTTTATTTTTCCACTTATCTTTAATGTCTCATTCTGTGTTTTGACTTTCATATACAACTCTGACCACAGTCGACATGAGAAATTTACTTTCCGACTCACCCTTTACTTTCCAACTCACCCTCATATATCTCCCTTTGATGGATTTAAAATGATTTTAGGCATAGCATAACTTTCATTTTATACAGTAAATCTTATCATTGATTTGCTAAAATCCAAATTTCTCTCTTAAAAACATTAAAATTTGTATTTAATATTGTTAGAATATTTGGGGTAGATGTATTACTTATTTTGAACATTATCAATATATATAAATATATAGTTTTGCAAGCTACCATGCCCCCTTCTCAAATCAATTTTGCCAAGAGGCTCCTTATAATAAAATTAGGTACAAAAGTTTAAATTCTTTGAAAAAAAGCTCTAGAATTTCTAACATTTTACTATACGTTTTCATTAGGATAAAAGTTTAAGAAACAAAATTTATTGAATTATTAAGATATATGTATATTGTGTGTATGTCTGTATGTACACACACTGTAAAATGTTTATAAAAATTTATCAATGTAATAGATAATAAATAAGGAAAACATTAAAAATATAAGGATGATCAAGTTCTTAACATTTAAATCATAAAAATATATACTACACACTAGCATCATACAGCAAATCTGGCTCCACACGAATTGCATCATGATATCAAAACAACAAAAATGTTCTTGTGTGTTTCATTTGAAAAAAAAAAGTCAGAATTTGTTTAAAAGTGGCACAATTCATGTGGTGTAAATTTAACTGCAGTGATGCTAACATTTCAGTACCAAATATATTGACAACTATACTTAAAAAATTTTAAGTATTTTTTAAAAAAAAACTTTAATATTTTGAGCATTTTAAATCCTTCATTGAAACAATTATGACAAAAAGTAAAAGCCAAAAAATACTTTTTTCCCCTTGAATGTTTTAGTGTTTTACTATATAATCTATTAGAAATCTTAAATTCAAAAACAATTATTTGAAAGAAAAATGTTTACTTAACTGCTTCATTTATTTAAATAAATTTCTTAAATGTTATCATATATTTTAATACATAAATAAAACTAACCAATTAACATTTGTAGTTTGCTTCTGTTCAATTCGAGCTAACGCAGCTGCTCCTGCACGCTGGGCACCTTCGGAAGGCTGATGGCGTGAGGGCTGTGTTGTTATTGGTGGAGGACCACTATTCTTTGGTTTGTTAGTCGACTCATTTAATTTATGACCAGGGCCAGCTGTTTGAAATTTTAATTCTGCTTTCTTTTTCTTAAAAAAATCTCGAATTGCACTCATTATCCTTGAAGTTAGATTCTTGGAGTATGCTCTTTTGGAAGTTTTAATTCTGTAGCTTCACGTTTTAAATCTTCGAGGCTTTTACTAGAGGCTAAAAATATTTATAAAGAAACTTTTATTATTACATAAATATATAGTACTACAACTATATCTTTGTCAACAAATCATAGTTAAATCAATAGATAAAAATACTGGCATTTAAGTAACTGAACTTAATGTACAAGCAAATACTGCATTTGTTCCGGCAAGTGAGTAAGTGTATATTAAAGTAACATTAAAAAGCAACACAAGGGTTATTGGCAATGAACTTTATAATTTTGAACCATGGTCAAGTAATGAGGATGACCCTCCCCCGAGCTGGTACCACCTTCTCCAAAACCACACTAACAGGACATTGTGTCGTAACAGGTTTAATGCGCATTAGTCTTTTAACATAGCAAGTCTTCAGTGGCACTAAGCTCAAACTCATGACATCCCAGCCACAAGTCTGTGATAATTACCACAAGGCTACAACAGTGGTTAAAGTGTAGTATGTAGTATAGGTGGCTCCTTGGACTTGGCAATGTTTATCTTGGATGCCTGAAAGAATTCGGCTCTTCATTACTCTTGGAACACCAATCACTACATATACGTAATTTGTCGAATGCTTCTGGTCACTTAAAAATTGGCTTTGCCAAGGGGCCACCTATTCTACACTTTAACCAACCACAGCCACTCATCTGTTCAAGCAATTAATACAAAAATAACATGCATTAAGAATTTCAACGATTTTTGGCTGATGCACATTTAATTTTCGATTCTCTGTACTTGTGTGCAGCACTTAAAATTTAAAAATAATACATGCTTAAATTAGTTTTTAATTAATAACTTTTAAAAACACATTCATTATAAATCATGATCAAAATTATAATACTAATACATGCAAGAAAAGAACAAAAATCTAAAAATATAAAGATGTTAATAAATAAAAGTACAGCCCATACATGCATGTTTTATTTAGTAAATCAAAAGTTAATCTCCACATTTTTATTAGCCCTAGAATTATTACTCCAGGTATCATTCCGAAGAAAATAATTTACAAAAATATCACATAACTAAAAACACAATAAAAAATGATAAAACATAAACACACCTGGCTTCATGAATCTTTCCGTTATTTTATCCCCGTATTTTCCCCAAGATATCCAAATTAAAATTAAATTAATACAAAGAATAGTGAAAGAAATTCGCAAAATTTGCAGTTGAAAATCATCAATTGTATTAACAGTTGAAACTGCCGAAAAATAAAATTCTACAACTTCAACA
Source organism: Trichonephila clavipes (assembly GCA_019973935.1). Lineage (NCBI taxonomy): Eukaryota > Metazoa > Arthropoda > Arachnida > Araneae > Nephilidae > Trichonephila > Trichonephila clavipes. Next base: position 304,722 of record BMAU01000957.1, read on the forward strand.
GGAAGTAATGAATGGAGATATTCTGCCACTCCAGACGGAATGAGGTTATTAGATAATAAATCAAAAGATGACATTACACTGTAATATTTTCTTTCTTTTCAAGAATGCAACAAACCAGGTTATGATTCATAGTTTATCTCACATGACAGAAACGGACATTTTGGAAAATACATATAAATTTATTTTGCAACCAATTTTTAATAATATTGACACACAAAATAACATCACTGATGCCACTGAAAAAAACAAAAAATAACCGTCAATAATTAATATTTACTTTGTGAAACACTAAATTCTTTTATTTAATAAATTTGAAATTTTCAAAAAAGAGAATTTTTTTATTTCGAGAAATTTTATGACAGTTTTGAATTCTTTTATTGCCACATTGAATGAATAATTTTTCTTCTTTTTATTTTTTATTCCTTGCTTAAGATGGCGACCAATGACTGCTTGCTTTGTATTTGTTAATTGTTGATGCCTGGACTCACCGGTGTCAGTGAAAATTTTTGAGACCGAAAGTGTTGTGGAGTGCGCTTGACTGAGAATTGCTTCTTCGTTTCCGAGATAATCGTTTTATTGCTAATAAGTCAATCCGTAAAATATATGTGATATTAAGGTGCTACTTAATTCATGCATTCAGAAATCACAATGAAACTGGTACCTTCGGTCGTTCAAAGCTTTCGGGTGGCTAAAGCATTTAGTGAAAACTCAGATCGTATTAATAGCATTGATTTTTCATCAGATGGTGTTACATTGATTTCAAGCAGTGATGACGATTCCATTGTGATTTATGACTGTGAAAGAGGAGTGTAAGTGTATTAAGATAATTTTTATTATTGTGAATAATAATTTTAATAAATATTGATTCTATTGTTTTAAGTCATAAGCCATGGAAATATTTTTTCGCTGTTTTTATTGTATTAAGTTGATGGTATTTTAACAAATTATACGGGGCAAATTTTGTCGCTTTCCCTTGAAGAATTGCAAATGTAATTCCCTTTTTATCTGACAATTTTAGTTTATATTAGGGTGTGTTACGATGATTCACCAATATTCCATTTTCCCTTGTTGTCTTTGTTTTGATCGATCATTTCATAAATTATTTTCTACAAAATAAAATTTTGTTCATCTTAAAATGAGAATAATTTATTAACCAATATTCTTTGTTTGATTTAAATATCAGATATGAATAATTTTTAAAATAAATTGTTTTTATTTTTCTGAAATATCACTTATTCAGGATTTAGAAAAAGATAAAAATTCATTCATCTGTTAAAAACTTATGTACTTATTCTCAATATTTTATTTTTAGTGTTAGCTATTTCTTTACTTGTAATTAAATCTGATTATTAATAGAATGTTTATAAAATTAAAATCTATATTATAAAAATTAATAATATAGACTTAATCTCAGTCAATCTTGGTTTAAGTCAATCTTAAGTTTTAAAAAATAATTAAATTTTTCATTTTTGATTAAATAGTTTTCTTTACTAATAATCTTTCTTTATAATAATTTATATTTAAAATGGATTCATTCTTACAATTGATTTATATATATATATATATATATATATATATATATATATATATATAGTATAATATGGAATGTGAAGCAATTATCTATATAAAAATGATCAATGTGATCCAGTGTTTTGAATGAGAACAGAAATTAGAAGTGTTTACTTACCTTTTTAATGAATTGTTTTGGTATTATTTTATCAATTTGGTTTTTAAGTGAATATTAGGCTGCTTTTCTCTCTCTCTCTCAAAGTTGTTGTATTTTAATTAATATTAAAAATATATCTATATAAAATTTAACTGAGAGATACTGTGAAAGATTGTATGATTTATATTTGTAAAATGATTGCATCTATATTTAAAAATAAAATTGTGAAGATAAGGTAAAAGAAAAACTATTAAATTTTCAAGGGGTGAAAACATTTAAATTCCCAATCCAGTAATGAAACATCTAGGAAAACAGAAGTTTAATATATAAAGGATGAGTTTGATTGCTTTTCAAAACTGGGAGTGGCTGAGTTGCCTTTTATATTGAGTACATTAAAATGTTATTGGTTTATTAATCAGTAGTTATCCAAGAGAGAGAGAATCAGCATTCTTATATCATATTTATTAATAATTTAGAGTACTAACGTATTATACTGTTGACCAATTTCTTCAAACCAAAAGACACCACCAATTTAAAATATGTCATCAAATGCTCTTATTATTAATATTAAACTCAAACTCAATAGTGCAACAGCTCATTAGGGCCTGGGCCTAGTGTACCTTTCCCAGTATATGTCACCATTGGGTGCTTAGGTGCATGAGCAGATGTCCCGATCAGGTGGACAGTCTGAAGCAAGACCTCCAGTGTTTGTCTCCAAGCAAGCTTGGTACTCATTTATCGACCCACTGCAGTATGGATGAAAGGCTGAGTCGACCTTGCCCAGCCCGGGAATAGAACCTAGATCTGTGGTGCGCTACCTCTCCACCACTGGATTATTATTATTACCTTATTAATATTACTGTGTTCAAATGTATAAGAATGTGGTTTCCTCTATTGGATGTATATCGCAACATTTGACATTATCTTTTGATTGAACAAAATTGATCGAAGGTATGATACACAAGTACCTACTGTAAAATCCAGCGTATAATGCACACTTTTAACACAAAAAATTAGAGCGAAATTTAAGAGTGCATGTTATATGCTGGGTATAAAAATGATAGCTTTAAAAATAAAAGGGAGATGAGCATTAAAAAAATCAGACTTTATAAAGATTGAAGTACTGTTTATTTAACAGAAATGATATTACTTATGAACTTAAAGGGCTGTAGTTCTAGAGTTATACTATTTTTGACCAAAGCTTGGAATAATACCTTGAATAAATGATTTCGAAACGTAAAAGCAATGCTCATGTACACTTCAGGTTTCTTCATTAAAAAGGGAGTGCGCATTATATGGTGAATGTACCTAAAAACTAAAAATTGCAACTTGAAAGTGCAGGTGTACGTTATACGGTGGTGCGCATTGTATGCTGGATTTTATGGTAATTTAGTATATATTTATTTCATTTTGTGAGTTCTTTTGTATATAAATATTTCCTAAAAAGAATGAAGTAGCATTTATTATTATTATTTTTAGACATAAACGAACACTTCACAGTAAAAAATATGGAGCTGATCTTGTGCGCTTTACACACAATGAGAATTCAGCTGTTCACAGCTCTACTAAGATTGATGGTATTTATGAATTTGATTGCTGATATTTTTTTCCTCATCTACATAAAAATATTATTAGCATTTATTTGGATTTATTTTTAAAATTTTAAAAATTATTGTGGGTATTTGTGATATTAGTATACTTTAAAAATAGTTTTGATGTAATGTACAGTTATTTATCAAAAATCTTTATTGTTTTTATAAATATCAACTTTTTTATGAGATTGAAAGCTTAGTTGTGTCAGGTGTGTAGTGATTTACAAATATCTTCTCTGTCTAGAATGGGCTATTATAATTTACAATTGCTCTTGTACCAGTAGCAATTCTAAAAAAGTTTATGATAGGATTCATTACAAGTTTTTGGTAGTGGATAACAGAATAAATGTAAGCACAAACAAAAAAAAAAGAGAAACTTAAATAAAAGAAATTTTGACCGGCTATCTTAAGAATGAAAACCCTTAATCCTAATAGACTCCCTTGATATAATATAAAGAGTTGCTCACACTAAAAGAACTATTATTAAAACTTATTTGGGTGTTTAATGTTGAAAATACTTGTGGAAGCTTCAGTTTTGAATTCAATTTAAAGTACATTCAGTGTAATAAAGTTTTAATATTAAGAATTCATAGAAGTTATTATATTATCTTCATTTTCTGAATCATTCCCTAATTAATTTTCTTTTAAGTGTACAATGTTTTCTTACAATAATTAGTTCACTTTTGTGATTTTCTTAATGCAAATCAAATTTTTATTTTTGGTTTACTTCAGTATTTTGAATTAAGAAATCTTTTTTGTTAATTTTATGAAATGTCCTTGAATTTGATTTCAATAAATATTTTAACTAATTATGGAAATTTATTTAATAACTGTAATTTTAGCAAAGATATATTCTATTAAGTGAATAAAATTATATTTTGCATGAAAAATGCATATTTTATGTTTTTTTAACTCAAGAAATATAATCAAGGGATTTTGCAAATTCTTAATTAGCATTAATTTCTTTTAATATGATCATTTAAATATTATCCCACTTTTTTTTTTAAAAAAAATAGTTGTTAAAATTGGATCTATTACTTAAATAATTTTTTAAAAAGAAGTAATGTGTATTTTGAAATAATTTAGAATTTTATCATGAAAAATATAATTTGCATTTTCTTTTCAGATACCATTCGGTACTTATCTCTTCATGATAATAAGTACATACGATATTTTCCTGGCCATACAAAGAAGTAAGATCTCTTCTCAAAATGTCATAAAATATATTGTTTGGGAAATAATATGAAAATTTAAAATATTTTGGTAGGATATTGAAAAAATAAGTATTTTCCAAATGCAGAAAAAGATAATTTTTTTACAAATACATTTAAACATTCATTAAAAAATGCACATGTTTCATAAAACTTAATTTGCTGAAATGTTCTGTAAAAAAAAAAATTGACTAATAATACCGGAAAAAATACAAAAATAATATTTAAATTCTCTGTGAATTTCTGTTAAAAATTTAAAGAAAATTTACTTGTACTCTTACTATTCTTTTCGTTCTTGAAAAGTATAGGAGGAATTATGGATAAAAACTATAAAAAATAAAAATAAGGAAAAAAAATTCAAAATGTTTGTTTTATACTAATATTAATTTGTTAAATGAAGTATGAGAGATTATTCAGTGCATTTCTACCTATTCTTTCTCTCAAAAATAGCTTAACCTTAGCAAATGATTTAAAGAATTATATGTGATAGTGGTGGAAGAGTAGTTAATGGGTGGGATAAAAATGCTCTTTAAGAGTAAAACCATTATTTAATGTACTTATATATTGATTTATTTCCTTGTATTTTTCTTATATTGGGTAGAAATTGCGGGTTCAATATTTCCAAAAATTCTCAATTAGAAATCTTTGTTTTGTTATGATATTTAGTTTATATTCACATTTTGAAATAGTTATATAAAGGTTATATAGATTTGTGTATCTTTATGATGCCATTAAAGTTTTCATTTACTATCATTTTTAAAAATTTATTTATATTTGTATTTATTACAATATCTAATTCAGATCCTTCAAGATCAAGAATAAAATTATAACATATGCAAAACAGAGTAAGCAAGTTAATAGGTTGAAGCCAGTTGGGAAAAAAAAAATATTGGAGAGAAAAATGTTATTGAGCATTAAACTTGAGCAGAATACTTAAATATCACTAAAAATAGTTCTAGATCTTTGTACTAGGCCATAATACTTATTGTAAGCAATTTAAAAAAAAAATAGCTGCAGAAATTTGAGAAAGAAATCCTAAAAGTAGCTTAAAGATATTTTTTACTTGTTAAGTTGTAGCTTCATTCATTATTTTAATACTTTAAAAAATTTGCTATACATTTATTTTATTTGAATGCATATATAATTTTTGAGTATTTATTTTTATATAGTTTTCTCTGAAAACTGTTGTAGCTTCATTCATTATTTTAATACTTTAAAAAATTTCCTATACATTTATTTTATTTGAATGCATATAATTTTTGAGTATTTATTTTTATGTAGTTTTCTCTGAAAACTGATCTAAGCTGAACCTTGACTTGGAGTGCTTTTGAATTAATGTTTTATTTTAATTATTAAATTTTATGACTTATGTAAAATTCTTGTATTTTTTTATATTTTATTTTGCTACTAATTAATTTCTTTAGCGAAGTCTTTTTTTTAACTATGAAATTTATATCCCCAAGATATTTCCTTTGTTTTCTAAGATATTGTGGTGTTTCCTTTTTTACATGAGGTTTATTGTTTTAAATAAATATGAATGATCATACCCCTAGGATGCTTTGATGATTCCCCCCTATTTCGACCCTCTGCTTTGTCAATCAGCTCTCACCATTCCCTTCTTTTCTTCGCATTTCATGATAACAGATGTACATTTGTAGCAAATATTTATATGTGAAGATACTGTTTTTTTTTTGGTGATTTTTTCCATGTTTATACTAAAAATAAAATTATAGTGTAAGTTTGAAGTAAAAGTACGTATTTTTTCAGTTTTTTAGCCATTGGGCTAATATGCAAGTACTAATTTTTAAATTTTCCTTTTCCTTACTGTTATTTCAGCCTTATAAATCTTAATTCACACTGCAGTGTATTTTTTTAAATTTCACAGTCCTGTCACATGTCATTCAATCCAAAACCCTCAATTGGGCATCACTCATGTCAGGAAGGTCATAATTATAAATACAATTGTGTTTTCCTACTAAATGCTGGTGTCTAGTTTTATATGTGTCCTCAAATATTACAATTAAAGCAGGATATCCTGTAACTGTATAATACAATCATGCATTCCTTTAAGCCAGGGGTACCCAACCTTTTTTCATGGTGGGCCACATAAATATGTCAATATTTCATGTGGGCTGCATACATATGACAGATATCTCATGTGGGCCGCAACATAAGTAATATGAGGGGAAATACTATCAGACCAAAGCAACATTGGGCAAAACAAAATTGACCAAAATATCAAAACTCACACTTTCGGTTTTTATTTTAATGCTTTACTAACCCTTTTATCAAGCACACACAAAAGTTTTTTTATTTTATGTTTTTTTTTTACTAAATTATAGGGTAGGCTCAATTTCCTTTCATTCATGACCAAACCGCTTGTTTATTTTCTATTAACTCTTCCTTGTGACAGTCAGTTCAACATTTGTTTGTCCCGACTTGCCAGTGGGCATTTAAAAAGTCCCACTTATCCTGCAGGCAATAGGATGTTTTCTATTTGCCCTGAATGCCAGTTAGAACAAGCTTCATCTCAGCACTTCTTGGACTGTCATGAATTGGACTGGGAAGATATCCATGATAGTCCACTTCTAGTATCAGACTTCGTTAAAGTCAAAGGTTTCACTAATCTGGTCTGACCATATATATATATAACAACACATTCTACTATTAAAAAAAAAGCAAATTGATAGATTTGATTGCTTCTTTGATAGAATTTCCCGCTGAATTTTTTAGTTCATTGTTCATAAATAATTGAATTTCTTAGTGCAATGGACCTTAACCAGGCCACAGGTTTAGTATCACTGCTTTAAGTTGTTGTAAGCATCAGAGGTTTGGATATTCTTAAGTTGTTTGCTGTGGGCTATTTATAATGTCTACATGAGCATTTATTTAATACTCTTTCACAGATTACAGTCCAGAACCTAAATGTTTCAACTACCGGAATACCAATTAGCTCCAGTCTAATTTAAATTGTTTTCAAGATAACATATTAACTTCATTTTTAGTTTACATGATTATAACTAAAGGATATTGCTACATTAATATTATAAACTATACATTAATGATATTGCATATTGCAGTTTTGTAATATGGAAGTGAACTCGTGTTTTCTCTGCAAAAGTGTTATTGTGTCAGATAGCTGTTAGCATTATCCAATATAGTGTCATTCACTAACAGATGGAATCAACAAATAGAAAAGTTGTATGTTGTACAATTTAAGTTTGAGGGGGGTGTATATTTGTTATATTTTAATGAAATGTATATAGTAGTTAGTTATAGCTTGGTCTCTCTTCTTTTCATCTCTTTTCTTCTTGGCTTCTTTTCTAGTGGCTTTATGCTAGTGTCTGATTTATAAAATTGCATTTTTAATATGTTGATTCAAGGTTAGTTTGGGAAAGCTTTCTTTAAAACTTCCGTTATATGTTTATTTTTATAAAACATAATTCAAATAGAGAACATCCAAATAGCTTCTTTTTCCAAATAATGAAAACAGAGTGAAGTATTCCCAGCTAAAATATACTCACAAAATTGTAATAGTACATGTATTGTAAATATATACCAAGACAATTAAAATTTCAGCTGTCTCGATTGTTATTTAAACTAATTGTAATGCTTCAGAAATCTGTCTGTCTTTGCTGTATCTTTAATAATTGTTAAAAGAAAATATATCTATTTCTGTTGGTTCTTGATTTCAACAAATATTTGATCTATTGCATCAGAATCTGCAGATTATTCAACAATATACAACTAGTTCTATTTATACAATTTCCATGTAATCTCTGAATAATTGTCATCATGTTCTAATATTCATAAATTTGATGAAAATAAAATGCAAAAGTTATATTGGATAAACCTCAAACTCCTAAGATCGATACAATATGTTACAAAAAAAGTTAACTTTAAAAAATATCTTGAATGTAACTAATAACTCGGCAGTAAAACTTACATCTTACAAGTGCTCCTATACATTCTAAAGCTTGAGGTTGTGATTTTATGTGAAGGGGCATAATCCACATAAAAACCAATATGTTTAGATATGGGATATTGTTATTTTATACCTATAATGATTTAAGAATAGAAGTAATCATTTTGTTGATATTTTTTTTATATTTGATTTATTTAGTTGTTTTTTATTGCTTTGTCCTTTAACCATTATTTTTAATTCATATACATTGTGATATTGGATCTATTAAATAATTTTGTATTTTAAAGTAATTGCATATTTTATTGTCTTGTTTTGCATATTATGTCAAAATCTCCCTGTCTTCCTTTTTTTTTAAATGAAATTTCTGATAAGTTTAAAAATATTATATTTTGAAATATTATCAGAATACATCTTTTTACTACAGAACAAGATTTTGTTTTACTAGACAAAAGGTGATCTATTTGAATGTTATTTAGAAAACTTTGTTACAAAGCTTTATTCTATTTGTAGGGTTACATCCCTTTCTATGTCACCAGTTGAAGATTCTCTTCTTTCAAGTTCATTAGATAAATCTGTAAGACTATGGGATGTTAGATCACCTAACTGTCAGGTATTTATTTGTGATTCATGTTTATAAGTTTACTATTAAGAGATATATCTTGCCATGTTTGTCGCTCAATACTGTGTTAACAGTATTCATAGGTTACTATATATTCAGTAGTCATATGAAATAGTTTTCAAAAATAGAAATTTAAGATTTCTATGATTTCATATTAACATGGATTGGAAATTGCAAAATGAAGACATGTTACTTTAATTTGACTACAATTCAAAAATCATACAAATACTTTAAATTTGTTATCTAAATATAAGCTCTAATTCCATTAATATATATATAGTCATATATATACATATATATATATAGTCATATCTATACATATATATATACATATATATATATACACTGCTGGACAATTGCTAAGGACGGATAACACTATCATCCATAGCAACCACAAAATGAAAGGAAGCAAAATGTGGAAAATTAGAATAAGTGCGGGATATTAGTAAGAAGAAGTATGAGTATGCAAATTTTTTTCCACGTCTGTTCATCACGTGATAGTGTTCATAAGAGCTTTAAAGGTTTTGACGCGTGTGGACAGTTGTTGTTTCAAGTCAAAGTTTTACAGGAAAGATTTAATAGATGAACTTAAAATTTTTGGCACGTCTTCCTGACATCACATAGATGATTTTATGCGTGGCCGAATTATTGGAAAGATCGAAGAAGGGTGAAAAATAACAGATGTTGCCAGGGAGTTGGACATCGCTCACAGCATTGTTTCATGGCTGTGGAAGTCATTTAAAACTACTGGAATGTGTAGTAGACGGCACAGGGGAGGTCGTGTTAGAAGTACGACGCCTGCAGAAGACAGATATATCGTCCTATCAGCAAAAAGGAACAGGCGCACCACAGCTCAGCAGGTGGCAAATCAGTTTCTTGCTGCCTCAGGAAAGCAGATCTCCTGAAAAACTGTTGCCAGACGTTTGAGGGGAGGAGGACTATATGCACGCAGACCTGTTGTGTGTGTCCCATTGACCAGACAGCACCGTACTGCCCATTTGCAATGGTGTTGTGAGCATCACAATTGGACTGAACAGGACTGGGCATGCGTACTATTCTCAGATGAGAGTAGGTTCAGTCTGTCATCGGATTGTAGACGCCAATTGATCAGGCGCGAAAGTGGTACTGCTTATCGTCCAGAAAATATCCAGGAAAAGGACCGATATCCGACATGCAGTATCATGGTGTGGGCCGGCTTCATGATCAATGGCCACATGCGCCTACAAGTGGTTGCGAATGGGACTATGACGGGCCAACAATACATTGATGAAGTTCTACTTCCTCATGTTCGTCTTTTCCGTGGTGCTATCGGTGATAAATTTGTTTTTATGGACGACAACACAACATGTCATCGAACACTCACTGTTCAGGATTGTCTAGACAGCGAGGGTATTCAACGTCTCGTATGGCCAGCGCGTTCTCCAGATCTAAACCCCATTGAAAATGTGTGGGATGCTTTGGGGAGGCAAGTTGCTGGTCGAAACTATCCTCCAACAAACAAGAACACCCTCATCCATGCACTCACAGAGGAATGGGATAAATTGCCTCAACAGCTGCTGGATAATGTTGTGCAAAGTATGGTACGACGTGTGGAATGTTGCATCACGCTCCACGGTGAACATATCCCGTACTGATACCTTTCTTTAAGGTGTTTTAGATGCATTGTTCCATTTCTCCGTACGCAGATCAAATGAACATTTTTTTTTCTTTCAGATGTTTCACAGCTTTTGTACTTTCTAGAACAATAAATATTCTTTATTCTAATGTCTGAACAGTGTGGTAACTATATTTTATCCTACTAGCCTCATGTCTCGCTTAATGTTATGCTACATAGCAATTTGTGATCCGTCCTTAGCAATTGTCCAGCAGTGTGTATATATATATATATATATATAGGAGGGAAAGTCAAAAAAGTAACCCTTGTTGTCATTGGAATGCAGCAGACTGTTCAACATGGCAACTCCTTTTTCGATCTGCACCATATGAATGGGGAAAGTAGGACAATAGTTCGCTTTTTGTTTGCAGAAGATGTTAAACCTGTGAAAATTATTCATTGCATGCAAGCTCAGTATGGGGACAGCTGTTTATCGCGAAGCAAGATCTATGAATGCATATAGCGCTTCAAACAGGGAGGAACTTCTTTATGTGAAAGCAAAATATTTGGAAGTCCATCAACATCAACTACTGTGGACAATTTGCAAGTCTTTGATAGAAGAATATAGGGATGGAAGAGATGGCTAGTATCCAGCACAGGTATTGCAACTTCCTAAAACAAAAAGCGAATCACTGCCCTCTTTCCTCCTTGTACAGATCAGCAGTGGATCTGCCATGTTAAATAGTCTGCTATACACTTCAATGACTACGAGGGCAGATGAGTAACATGTTGTATAGAAGTGTTGCCAACTAACTACTTCACATTGAGTGCTTGATATTAGCACTGTTGCTAAACCTTGGAAAGAGAAATTGCAAAAATTCCTTTACCTTTTGACTTTCCCTCGTATATATTGAGAAATAGGATATTTGAGTGTTTGTTGGATCCAACCGTGTATCAAAAATCTTGTAAGATGTATACAAGTTTGAATAGTAAAGTATTTCAAGTTCTCAACATCTAACATGTTCTAAAGTTATATTTTTATTATTTGATTGTGGTTTTTAGAATTAGGAGACCTATTGTTAGTGACCTGTTGAACTTGAATTTTTGTGTTAATTGAATAAATGAACCTCTAGTTCTGATCACAGTTTGAAATTACAGAAACTTTCCACTGATATTTCATTCTGTAATTCTATATAGAATGAGGATAATTAATTAATTTTCATGATAATTATTTTCCAATTTTTAATATATATTTTTTTTTGTTTGAAAAAGTATGTAGAGTTGAAGTTTAAATCCCAGATGTCTTATTACTAAATCTATTATGTTCTTATTTGTATAAATGTAATTCAAACTAATTTATTCTATTGAAGAATTTGTTAATAATTTCTGAGCTAAGAATTTATGCTTGAAATTCTTTATTGACTTTTATTTTTATATTTGTAATACATGTTTTGAGTTTTGGAAGTTTTAAATTTACATCATTAAACTATGAACATTGAATAGTACTTATGTATTAATGTCATTGTAGTCATATTTGTGCCACATGAATTGTGCCATGATATTATAACAGTAAAGGAAAACAAAGATATTTTTATGTGTTTTATTTGAAAAAAAAGTCAGATTTGGGTTAAAGTGAGATGGTTCATGTGGAGCAAATTTGGCTGCAGCATTGTTAATACATAAGTACCCATTCATGTTTTATTTTAATGTAGCTTAAAAATTATTAAACTACATTACTTGTAGTTGATATGCCGTTCATTTATTTTGAATTTATAAATGTTTTTGTTGAACAAATATCTTTAATTTATTATTTATACACTTATATATATGTACATGTTTAATTTTTAAAAAAAATATTTCATGTGTAATTTCAGTTACATATGAAACACATTGTTTTTAGTAAGTTAATGTCTCATGTAAGTTAATTTCTCATATGAAAAAAATAATAGAAATTATACATTGGAATAAAAATTTTGACAAACAGTTCTAGGATAGTATTTCTTATTAAAGATTACAATTTTATATTAGTTCTCTTTAAAGCTGTTCAGTGTTGTATTTATTTTATTTATTTTTTATAAGGGTTTTTTAACTGAAAATGGAAAACCTGTGGTTTGTTTTGATCCAGAAGGCTTATCTTTTGCTGTTGCAGTAAATTCAGAAGAAATAAGACTCTATGATATGCGAAGTTTTGATAAGGTAATTGATATTTTTTGTTTAATTGAAATATGTTTGCAATTTTTATTTTAAGCATATATTTTAAGTAACATTTTAAAAAATATATTTTTTTCAGGGACCCTTTAACACATTTCTACCATTCAAAGAAAGGAATAGTGATTGGACATGCATGAAATATAGTCCAGATGGCAAAATGATAATGATTTCAACTAATGGATCTGATGTTCATCTTTTGGATGCATATAATGGAAGACCTTTGACAACATTTGCTGTAAATATATATGCATTTCTTTAAATTATATAAACACTATCTATAATATTAAAATTCATAGGTAAACAAGTATATCTATCTGTCTATCTTCTCACGAACCGCAGGGCGCGGAAACTCGCCGAAGGTACCAAATGATTAGGAATAATCCGAGGAAGCCGTTTGGACCATTTAGATTCCGATATTGTAATTAGTGAAAAAGATATTAATTAAAAACATTATTAATTAAAAACATTAAAAACTGGGTTTGGATACCAGTTTTTATTTGTTTGCATTGTTGTAAGAATGTTATTGTTACAACAATGACAAAAGTTGGTGTCAAAAATCGATTTTCAGCCAAACTGAATTGTGCTTGTTATTGTTTTTAATTAATATCTTTTCAAATAATTGTAAATTAAGAAATTAAATGGTCAAAATGGATTTCTCGAATCATTTAACATCTTTTGGTATCTTCGGCACGTTTTTGCATTTACCGTTTCTTGTGAAGATAACCTTATATAAATAGATACGTTTGTTTACGTATGAATTTAAGAACACTTAACCAAAAATAAGCAGTCATTTCAATAGCTAACTGAAAGAATTTTTTGATTCATTATTTAACAAAAATGGATATAAATTAATATTTTTTTTAAAAAAATTAAAGCTGTATTGTTTTTTATTATTTATTATAAAATTAATTATTTAATAATATATTTGTAAATTGTCTGTTTTCTTGTGAACAAAACTGGATTAGCTTTGTAAATTATTAATCAAAAATGGAAATTTGAAAAAAAAATCTTATCCCAGGGAAGAAAGAGTTTTATACTTGAAAAAGCCTGTGCACAATGCTGGGTGGAACAAAGGGAAAAGAAAAAATGGAAAAAAAACCCTGACAAAGAAAAGCCTGTCTGAAAAAAAAAAGTGGAAGAAATTTCGTACAAGGGAATTTAAATGACAAAAATATAGAAATCACTCACACTGCGCATGAAACACACCTAGAACTGCTGGCGTTCAGAGAGAAAGGGAAAATTTTTCTATGGGATAAGGTTATTTATACCCCTGAAAAAAGCCTGTGCAACGCTGGGCTAAATGGAAAGAAAACAGAACCTTAGGTTAAGGTAAAGAGGTGGAAGAAACTTCGAAAAATGGAATTTTAATGACATTTATGCTTAAATCACACAGACGCCAGGAAGTGCTGACACTGAGAGAGACAGGGAAAATTTCCCAAGGTGAAACTTGAAGAAGCCCATGCAACACCGGGCCATGCAGCTAGTGCATGTATTGAAAACTATTTGTCATTTATACTTTTTTTAAATACTTTATGAAAAATTTCATGTTCTAAAAGTAAATATTTTTGGTATTTGCATATTATATCATTGACCAATTTTTCTAAATCAAAAATCACTGCCAAATAAAAAAAAAATATCACTAATTATTTTCATTCATGCTCCTTCTGTATTGACCTGACAAATAAAGTGAAGATCGAGGGGAATTAAATATTGCATAATTAGATTATTCAGCTGGCCAAAATGACAACTCCATTCAAAGTTGATATAAATGAGTCTTAATGTAAACGAATCCATAGAAATTTGCATTTGTATAAATCTAAATTCTGTCAAGTGGTTCTCCGATGTTTCTTGTTCCACCGTTTTACCAAGCTTTATTGTCTTTCAGGTATTTAGGTATTAAACTGTACTTTTGGAAATATTCCACTGCATATGTTTTTGTAGAAAAACATATGGTAAATTTTAATCATTTTCACAGTAAATAAGAGAAGAAGAATAATTAAAAATTAGGTTCTTATATATTAGCATCATCACAGCCAAATCAGCAACTCATAAATTGCACCACTTTCCACCAAAATCTGTGAGTGTTTTTTTTTTTCATTTTAAACATGTCAGTTTTTATTGTTTTGATACCATAGCACAATTTGCCGGACGTCAATTTGGCTGCAGTGATGCTAATACATAAGTACCAAAAATTATAAACAATGTTATTTTCAAGTATGAGCAAGCAAGATTGTTGTTTGGATATGTGTGGCAATGTTTTTCCTCTATTAGTTGATTATCACAGTTTTTGGCAGCATTTTTCAGCTTGACTAGTTGGTCAATATGCAAGTACCATATTTTTAATAAATAAAGGTTTTAAAAAAATATATAGCATACTGTGTCAGAAGTAATGGAAAATTTATTGTTTCTCTCATTTAATGATTGCATTTCAGTTTTTCTTGCAATCTGTTAGCTGATCTATTATTCTTCTATTTTGTTTGCTTTTTGATTGAGTCATATTTATTGTTGAACACTTTTGATCAATTCAAAATTTAAAAAGGAGTGTTTTTAGAAAAAATTTGCAAGGACAAAAAGTTATAATTCATCAAATGATTTATTCTAATATATGTTTATTTATTTATTGTAGAGTCGTGTTAACAGCAAAGGCATACCTTTAGAAGCTTCTTTTTCTCCAGACTCACAGTTTGTATTTTCTGGTATGTTTCATTTTTTAAAGATTTTAAAAGTTATTGTTTTTTAAATATGCTTCAATTATTTTTTTAAAAAAATTTTAATTTTAAAATTGAAAATTTTCTTATATTATTATTTAAAAGTAATGTTATGATTGGAGGGGAGAGGCTATATTCTTTCTTCTAAGGAAGAAATATTTAATTTTGTATGATAAAAAAAGCCAGTATTCTTATATTGGTTCTTTTGGTCATATTCTTATACAACCAAGGAGAAAATATATTAAGATCAACAAAAAATAACATGTAAATAATAATATACCCACCAATTTTTATGCTTTTCACCTAAAATTTATGCTTTTTAGCCTTTCTTTATTTTTTTTGTCTGTATTGTTCATTTTTGCTAATCCACCAAATATTTTCTCCACTACAGCTTTTATTTATCATTTTATATTCACAATAGCTAGAAAATAAGTTGACTAAAACAGTAGAACTCATTGTGATTAAATGTTTTTGTTCTTCCTATGCATATTTTTTTAACTGTTGATTGCTAACTAATTTATAGGCTTGATTCCATTTAGCTAAGAATTTTAATTAATTTCTACTTTTCTTTTTTTGCCTCTATAGCAGTTTTTTGAGAACTTAACTCATTTCGTCTTTTGCATGTGTTTGTATTATTAATTCTTCATGTGGCCGAATGATTTGTTTTTGTCAATTGTTAACTTCATTATCCAGTAAAAATAAAACACACTTTCAAAGGTATAAGTAACATTTTAAAAAGAAATTTGATTGTATTACCCTATCCCCAAATAGAAAATGTGGCTTTGTGATTAATGTTGTACTGACATTTACGTTTCTCACAATGGCCAATATCATAATATAGCCATAATCATGTGAAGATTCAAAGGCATGTTGCAAATTAAAAATCATTTAGCAATTGCTCAAAATTGAAAATTTTATCGAGTACAATGTTCAGTCAGATATAATAGAGGCTAAAGTATACTGTTATATCTCTTTTCTTGTAAAATAGAATTTACCTTTGGCAGCCTCTGATTATACCAATCCTCTTTTCGGCAAATATTTCAAAATATCTTATTGCTGAGCAGTTTGGATGTAGAAGCACTAAAATATTTACTGTGATTAATGAACTAGCTTCTAGTCAGAAAGGGTATATGATAAAAGGCATGAAACAAGGTCTGTTTGGTGCAGCATCTGATGTCAGTAAGGATTTATATCCTTTTGTGGTCATATACTATGATTCTGCAGATTGTTTCAAAGTGGGCATGTTGCAATTCTGAAACTGATTGGGAATTCCTCTGAACAAAATATTAGCCAACTCATTATAGATGAATTGTAAAAAATGTGTGGTACTCTTTCAATGTTTAGTTTCATTTATGGAAGATAATACTATAAATGGAAGCCCAGTGGCTGAATGTTAATGCGTCACACTTCCACACCACATGTCCTAGGTTCAAACCTTGGGCTGGGCAAGGTTGACAGCCTTTCATCCCTTCAGTGGGTCAATAAGTGAGTACCAAGCTTGCTTGTGAACTTAACACTGGAGGTTTCGCATCAGACGGACCACCTGACATGAACATCTGCTCATGCACCTCAGGGCCCAAGGTCGTTTATACTGAGTTAGGCACAGTAGGCCTTGGCTCTCATGGGCTGTTGTGCCTCTGAGTTAAGTTAATACTGTAAATGAAACTAAATGAAAGGTGGAAAATTGACTTTTTACCTAGTTAAGGAACAGGACAAAAAAAAGGGGTTGTTTGTGTTATTATATTTGGCATCAGGGAAGGGTGCTACTTCTTTACTTTTAAAAATAGATGAGATCCTTTTAGGTATGTTCTATCTATAAAGCTCTCAACATTTTGACAATAAAGAAACCCCCAAAATTTTAAAGCATCCATGTAAACGATGACTTCTAACTTGGTTGTTAACTTCTGTATGAGTAAATTTTTGTTTTCAAATACTGTGGGTGATCGGTTAACGAACAGATTGGTTGACGAACACTTTCATGAAAGATTTTTGTGTATGGATAACAAACACATATTCTGATAATGAACACTTTCAAGAAAGATTTTTTGTGTTTGGACAACGAACACATATTCGGATAATAAACAAAACAAATTCTAACGAACACTTCTCGGCTCTGAAAAAAAATTAATATTAAACATTTGTTATCATTTTGCATACAAAATAAGATCACTGAAAGGAGAAATGTTTAAAGCATGCTTAGTATTGATAATTACTAAATGAAACTTGAATTTAAAGGTCATTCAATAATTATTATTATGACTGAAATCAATACACACTTGAATACTTGAATTTCAGTATGAATATCAATATTTTCTGACAGCTGATAAGTTATGGACGAGTGGATTTGCTGACATGACGAATAAATTAAGTGAATTCTTAATTTTTTTAAACAATGCAGACTATAAAATATAAAGGTGCCAATGACGAGCTACCACCGTAAAAATACGTGATACATGAGAAACGGACTAAAAATCGTTTTTCATCTCCTGAATTATGTTGCTTACCTATTAAACTTCAAAGCTCTATAGGAAAAAAATTCCAATTGAATATTCATACAAATTAGACCATCAAGAATTAGAATTTGAGGTGAATGAGGATGACATAGAAGAGCTCAGAATGGGACACGAAGATGAACTGACGACAGAACTCCAAGAAATTTTGAATGAAGAACACCAAGAAACACAGCCAAATGTGTCTCCTTCTGAACAAGAGGAAGACGAAAGAGGACCAATGTCGACATCTGTCATTAAAGATCTTTTGAAAAAGTGGGAGGATGTCAGAGCAATGGTCTTAGAATGCACCCAAACCAAGCTCATGTCAGTAGAGTTGGGGATCTTTACAACAACAATGCTATTAATTACTTCTGGAAAATCCTGAAAAAGAGAGGAAAGCAATTGACATTGGACATGTTCTTCAACGTCCCATAAGCAAAAAATGAAAAGGTCTGATTAATATGCAAGACTGTATGTATTATTTTTTAAAAACTTACTAAGAAATTATACATATTTTAAAATTTAATTTTTAGGGTCTCCAGAATGAATTAATCAATTTCACATAGAAGTCTATGGTGAATCGATGATTGGTTAACGAACAATTCAGATAGCGAACATAGTCTTGGAACGGATTATGTTCGTTAACCGATCACCCACTGTATTCTAAGATTTTCATCATATTATTTAAAAAATATTTTTGTATCATACTTTGTTTTATTAAACCTAAAATGTTTTTAAAGCATTTTTTTTCAAAATTTGCTGGAAAAGTCAATTGCACATTATTTTGCTCTTTGTCATTTTCAAATTGTCAAGTATTTAATTCAGATTAAATGTATCTTACATTTTTTTTATTCTATTTGGGTAGATTAAGGTGTCACTAATAAATATTTTAGATTTATTGTGTTCATAATTAGCTTCATCTTAAAAAAAAAGTTCAAGCTATTTATTATGTCAACTTCTAATTTAATTTCACTTTTCAAACAATCAACAAATAAAAATATTGCTTCTAACTATATAATATTTTGCTAAAATTGGAAGATATCTTTATATATATATATATACTGAAATTTTAAAAACTTTTATCAAGTAAATAATTAGTATGATTTTGTAAAAAAAATTTGTATTCAAACATTGCTCCTTCGATTATAAGGCACCTAGCAGTCCAATAAATAAAAGAAATTACCGCAGTAGTAGGAATAGTTGTAGAAATGTCCAAAATAAAGGATTACCAAAAGGATGTCCTTGTTATGATTTCTGGAATCTGAACTGTGTTCTGATTTTGAAACAAAATTTTAATTTTTGAAACCCTAATTTCATTTAAGGATGAAGGAAACAGTGATTTGTAATATTTATACTGTATCATTCTTTTTAATTTAATAGCACTTGTTTTTAACTTATGTATTTTTTAAACTGTTACCTCTTAATGTCATACCAAAAGTTTAAAATAGTTATCTAAATGTGGTAAACATGTAATTGATTTTTTTTTTTTTTTTTTTTTTTTTTTTTTTTTTTTTTTTTGTAATCATAGGTTCAACAGATGGTGCAATTCATGTGTGGAATTCTGAAACTGGATTAAGAGAAGCTGTTTTACATTGTGGCTATACTAATCCTGTTCATTGTGTTCAGTTCAGTCCCAAATATATGATGCTGGTTTCTGCCTCTACCCAAATGGTAAAATTATATTATTCTCTTTATTGTATTTTTTGGAAGTGGTCAAATGATTCCAAATTTTTTTACTTGGGTTGTTGTTATTAATGCTACCTGGCGGACGATGTCAGATTGAGGCCCATAAAATTCATCAAGACAAAGGGCTAGATGCACGCTTGTTGTTAGCCATAGCTTTGAGTGCCATACAGGTGACAGTACATTTTGACTCAGTTCCATCCCAGTTTTAAGGGAGAACAGCCTAGGGGTGGGCTGGGACTTCCCACCTACATCACAAGAGGACTTGCAACTCAATGGCTAGTTTGAGTACTCTCATCCCACAAAGGCACTATTCACTTACAAACATCCATGCCTTCTTCAGGATTTGAACCCAGGCACAGCAACCAGCATCACTAACTACTCTATGGGATGGGCTACTTCTAGTTACTGTATTACACATTCATACAATCAATTTCTTATTTAACATGCTTGAACTACAGGACTCTCAAGTTTCACCAGGATGTTTTGGGATTCCCTTTAATTATTTTGTCACACAAATTTATTTGCAATCTGTTGAATGTTTATAGTATAAAGAAAAATTTGCAAAAAAATTTGTAAGGATATTTCATTCATGATTCCTTTTACTTGCTGTTTTCGTGGAACCATTTAGCAATGTGAAGGCATACATGGAAAAATATATTGGCTTAAATTTCTTTTTTTTAAAAGTTAGTATATTTTTTTAATTAAAAAAAAATTCTAGATATTTATAAAGTAGTTTGCTACTTTTAATTTGATATTTTGAATCTGTTTTCAAATATATTAGTTCTCTTTTAAAAGATCAAAGTGTGATTAAATTTTTTGAAAGACTTTATTATAACATTTTACATCTTTTATTAGTACATAAGCATTATTCATTATCAATATTTATTTCAAGTATTTATATTCTTTAATCATTATTGCTATTTTTATTTTAGATAATATTTTATCATTCAGTTATTAATAATTGGAAATTTCAGTTTTTTCTGTTACTTTCTTTCATAGTATAATTTTGTGTATAGTTTAATTTATAAATTGATTCATTTTTTTAAAAATATATTTTAATGTTTTTATTTGTAATTATGAACTGCATTCATGTAGATATAAATTTCTTATTTTATGTGCTTTTGACCAAAAGTAGAAACTATACATTGAAAAAATTTATTAAGTATTTTTTGTGGAGTATAGAACTTCATAGTATTATAAACTTTTTTTTGCTTTGGATGATTTCAGAAGCATGATTTTTTTTTTCTCAAACCAGGCTTTTTGGACACCACCATATCGAGATGAGGAACTGTGATACAACCTTTGGAATATTTCCGTTAACAAGATGAGTTCATTGTCACAATTTTAAATATTCTGTGATAATACCTTTAAACATATGATTTAAACAATTTTAGTCATACTTTTTTTTGTTATTTGAAGTCTTGGATGGGCAAGTTTACCTCTACTATTTCTCTTTGTTCTCCTGTTTCAAAAATGTGAAATAGTGTATTGATGTTTTCTATGGATGTAGGATTGAACCAAAGGATTTTTTATTCTGTTTGTTTTGTTAATAGTACAACAAGTTTTACAAATTTTACCATAAATATCTACAATCAACTCATTGACTTTCATTTTTATGCAATCAAA
The DNA here is from genome assembly GCA_019973935.1 of Trichonephila clavipes. Taxonomy (NCBI): domain Eukaryota; kingdom Metazoa; phylum Arthropoda; class Arachnida; order Araneae; family Nephilidae; genus Trichonephila; species Trichonephila clavipes. The sequence goes on from BMAU01000957.1 coordinate 326,052, forward strand.
TTTTGGAAAATTAATGTCGGAAGTGTCTACATAAATATTTACATGAATCGTGAGCTATTTATACTATGACTTAAGAATACTTTGTTCCTGGTGCTGTTTTTACTTAAAATTTGTCCTTTTTTGAAATTTGCACACTTTAAACAATAAATATGATGGATAAATCAGCTTAAATTAGACAAATAAAATTCATTAATATTCGATTAATATTTAAAATATAAGTAAAATTACTGTAACATTTCTGAAAGAAATGCATTTTGCAATTGAAATATGTTACCCTATTTCTGGTAACTATGCATTTTTGAAATTATTATTAAAGATAGTTATTTTTCCTGATAAATTTCTACTTATTACTTGTCCATTAGTTTTGATTCAATTGGAAAAGTAGTAATTAATACTTCAAAATTTTGACCTTGCAAAATTAAATTTTTTTTAATTGCATAAATTTTACAGAATATTTTGTAAAATTTGAAGAAAATAAAAAGAACAAAAAATATGCTAGACTTTAGACTTAGTTCAATGTTGAAATAAAGCTTGTAAATGTATGGTAGCTTCCCTGTTTCCTCAGCAAGTCAATAACAAAACCATAATAAGATGGATTTTTTCCTTTTTTTTTTTGGCTCAATTTTTTAGAGAATATGTGTATATGTGAACTTACGATTAGACAATGCACATTTGTCTAAAAAGTCAACCATCAATGGCCCCCAGAGCAAAATTATATAAGAATAACAATGTTACACGTGTTCTTATATATTTACAGTAAACTAAAAATTATATTTAATGTCCCTAATTATGGTATTTTGAATTTTATAAGAGCAATTTTGGCCTTTAAAAGTTTATTTCTGATGGAAATTTCATGAAGTGAATAAATGTAGTCTTATTAATTTATTTTTGTTTATAAATGTGTTGCTTTAAAAATTAATGATGGAGGATTGTTCCATTTTTCTCTTTTGCAGTCATTGCAAAATCTGTTTTTTTAAAAAAGTAGGTAATCAGTATTATCTATAACTTATCTCTTAAAAAAAATAAAACTTTTTTGTAATTTTTATTGTATTAATAACAATTACAGATTGTCATATTGCTATAATTGTTATAAACTTTTATATCAAAATCATTGAAAATTTTGTTTCTAAAAGAAAAATGTTTGCATATTGAATGTTAAATTGCTGTCCCTTCAATAATTAGTTGTATTATTCTTACATTTATTATTTCCTTCCATTTTTCAACTGAAAAAAACCAGACCGGTTTCTTTTGTGTGTGTTTTAGGAAAGTAATTTATATATACTATTTGCAGAAGAAAGTTACTAATATTTACTTCAAAGAGTTGAACATTTATAAAATAATGCAATTGTTACAGGTTTTTTTTAATGCTTAACATGTTTATAAACATTATATTGTGCTTGTATAAACTGGAAAAAGTTTCCCTTGATTCTTTATTTGTAAATCTGTATAATGTGTAATAGCTCTTAAATTATCATTCTTATGTAGCTGAGAAATATTCCATTCATTGATTATAGTTATGAATGAAAATTAAGTTGCTTATATTAAAATAAATCTGTATTATAATAGGTTTTTTGTTGGATGCTTATATTTAAATTGCTTCAGTGTAATGAAAAACATTTTTTTTTTAAAAAAAACTGATTTCTCAAATTTATCGATTTGAGTTTAAATCTGTCAATTGAAAATGATGTCATAAAGAAAATTCATTGTTCAAGATTTAATCTCTTAAGGAAATTAGCTCTTTAAATACACCATTATAGGTAAATATATTGGAGAGCTTTTGCCTGTGATAATATACAACTCTCTCTCTCTCTTTTTTTTTTTGATAATATTAAACTGAGATCTAAAGTCACATTTATGAATAAAGAGGAACTTAGCCCAATTGAGGGTTTGACTTTGTGTCATAAATCCCAAGAAATTTTTCGACGTATAGTTCAGGAAAAATGGGAAAGAGGGAGTAAAAAAATCATTTTTTGATATAGTTGTGTGATTTTTATGTTGATATATTAAGTGTTCTGTTCATGTGTAAAATAATCTCATACTGTTTTATTTTTAATTAAATTCTTTATTTTTGTAATTTTGATATATATGTTGTAAATTATTTAGGTATTTTTCTCCATTTTATTATTAAAATGCATTGTGTTATTTCATTGATACAAAGATTTCATTTTTAAGTATAAATTTTACTGTGTATTTTGATGAAATTAAGCAATTTTAGTTATAAAACTGTTATTATTATGAATTTCATTAAAATTATTAGAATATTATTGCAGTTTTACATTCATCAATTTGATCGAGTTATGTTATTAGAAATTAATATGGAAATTTCTATAAATTTTCTGGATGAGTTGAGTATATGTTTAATGTGTATTATAAACCTTCTATTAATAATAATTAAAGAAAATAATTACATATAAAACTTCATATAGCTGATAAAGTCAATGTATCTTTTTCTTATTTTTATTGTATTATGAAAATATGTAATTTTATTTTGATTCTGGAGGTGTTTTCAATTTTTGTAAAGTGTGATTAAATTTATATTTCTCTGTTTTATGTTGCTTTCTTATATTGAAAGAAACATGGAATATGGAATAAATCCATTATTTCAATATTATGAAAATCATCTAAAAGTTTTTTTTTGTTTCAATGTATTTTAAAATTTGTTTAAAGTTTAGATTTTGTAATTTCTTTTAAGAAAGATGTTTTCTTATATTAATCTGCATTTTATATGAAGAAAATTGATGAATATTTTAATTTACACTTTAGTTTTATTTTTAAAAAGTATATCATCTACAATTTTTGTAATATTATTAAATGCTTTTATGTGTTGCATTATTATATATCATATAAAGTCTAAATCACATATGTATAAATTATGCTTTTTTTGATAAATACAGAGAATTTCTGAGTTCAATTCTTATACAGAATTAATTCATTGTAATGTTAATTTGAATTTTTTTTATTAATTTTCATTTCTCATATTACTTTTTTAAATGATAGTATAAAAACATTTAATTTAGAATTAGAATAATTAAAAATTTGGGTGAAAGATTTTTAAGTTTTGTGTCAGATTAGTTTTTATAATAAGCATGAATTTGTTTTGTAATATCATTTATGCTACATAAATACAGTTATAAAAATGAAATCTGATGTACAATTCTACATACAGAGCAGTTCGATTGTTTATGTTAAGTACTGCCAATTAGATTTTTTTCATCTCAGGGAGGTAATTTATTATTTAATATGTTCTTGCATCAGGGAAACATATGCAGAAATTAATTGAACCCTAAGATAGGCTGCATTTTTTAAATTAAGTTAAGTTTATTTATATTTTGCTCATGAAACTTTTTATTATTACAGTGTCATCATATTGTCAAACTTGATTGAGATAAGATTTTTACTAATTAGCGATGCAAAATATAAAAGCAATTTAAATGCTTCAATTTTAGTCAATGAAGAAATAGAATTTTGTTACTGAAAATGTGCATGTTTGTATATTTGACTTATATAATGTATTGCACTATTCCTAACTATGTACTGGCTATATATTTGTAATTGAGTGGTGTCTAATTAGATTTCTAAGTATAATTATTTGTGAATGTTTTTTATTTTTGTGTTCATTAAATTAAATTTAAAGTTTGCTTATATATATTGATATCCTAAATCCTTTGTCTTTTAGAATGTGTTATGTGTGTTTGAGCAGTCTTGATGTTTTAAAATACTCCATTTTGTGGCTGTGTATATATTACCTTGAAAGCTGAGAGCTTTGAGGCGATTTCTAACTTGTCAAATTGTATTGTGAAATTAGGAGCTGTCTTGTGGTGTGCTATTTTAACTTTTTATTCTGCATATATCGAACTTAAATTTTCTTAATGTCTGTTAACCTGCCAGCATTAAATGGAGCTTGAGAAATGATCTTCATTGTAGTAGTGGAATTTAGACACTTAAGGTGTACCTTTTTCCTATGATGAGCTTTTCCCTCCTTTTTGGTAGCTATTCTTAGAACATAATTTTGTATCAATGTTATTTAATGTAATGTGATCAGCAAATGTCATACAGGGTATAAAATGTTTCGTGTAGAGGGACCATATAACACTGGTGCATAATAGATGGTTGATTCTTATTGGTGCTAGAAATGCATTTTCTTTTTCTGTTTTATGTGAATGGTACATTTCAACATATTTACTTCAGTATTAAGTGTTTCTTAATAATTCGATGTATTTCGTTTCCAAATGTATTATGTTTCAGCATAAAAAATCATTGAAGTGTTTAAATTTTGAATCTAAAATTTTTGTGGAGTAAGTAATTTTTATTTTTATTGATAGGTTTCAATTCCCCTTATAAAGAGAAAAAGCACATATTATAAAATAACTTTGTCAACAATGCAGGATTTTAAGCTAAATTATGGTATTAATATATTTTTTTATGATACTTAATATTTTGATTCATTGGAATATTAGTACACTAAATTTATTAAAATATTCTAAAAAAAATAATCACTTACTAAAAGGTATTTCAATTCTGCAGTGTTCCTCATTTATTTACTTTTGGTAGTTGTTTGTGGTAGTTCTTTTTCCTAAAATCAAATGAATGATAGTAATCAAATTCCCTACTAATTAGTCCAGAGGATAGTTCTTGTCTAGTACAGATGGAGTCATGGGCAGATCTACTGCCGCATCAATGATACAGGGCCCCGATATGTGCAACTACAGTTTCATTAACAAGGCTCTCATATCTAAAAAAGGTCCTGAAGGAATTTTGATACAGGGCCCACTCAGAACCAGCTAGCCAGTGGATGGAGCATATACTTGTATGTCTATAGATCTGCAGATAGGCTGTTCAAATCTGATACATATAATACAATATAGTTTTAAAATTGAAAACCATTTTGTCTGGCCATGGTATTCTGTAAATTTATATATAGTTACATAAAAATGCATCAAATTTATATACACCAATAAAAAGTTAAATAATTTGAGAGACACTGCAGTTTGGATTACAAAATTGATCATTGTCTTGAAATTTACTTGATAATTATACTGAATATATATATTCTTGTAATTTGATTTTCATTTCAATTAGGTCTTTAAATACAAATATATTACATTTTTCTCATCATTGATTTGAAGTACACATTATATTTTAATTTTGGATACTGAGTAATCATTTAGTTTATAGTAGTGTATTTATATTAGATTGCACCTATAGTATTAGGATCTTTGTGATATGGTGTTTTAATGTAACAAGCATGAATTTGTAGAATGCCATTTCATTTGCATGTATGTTCTCTTTCAATGTTCTGTGTAACTTGTGAGATAAATATCCTTTCTGAATAAAAATGTATTTCGTAAAATTGAGGTCTAAAAGTTTGTCTTAAAACATTGCTTGATGTATTTTGTGTCAACTTCTATTAAGTGTTGTTCAAACTCTGTAGTTATGTCAATGCATCTCATTTTGACGTATAAAACGTGAAAAAGTACTCTGTTTATAAGAATGACGAATTAATGTATTGACCTGGAAAATAAATGTGATGTGGTAATAAAGTTCTATAAATGTATTTTAGTTTTTTCATTAAAATTCTTTTGTAACCACTGTAATCAGATAATCATCTGATTTTTAACAAGTATTTTTGTGTATTTAAGAATACAGTTGAATCTGTTTTTGTGCGGTTGATAAAAACCGAATAAAAGTAAACACACAAAAAAAAAATTCGAAAATATCATGAATTCTTACATATAACAAGCCAATTCTTCAAAATACTGCAGAAAATTTTTTTATGCGGTCACTCAAAAATAAAATCGCATAAAAAAGGACCGCACAAAAACAGGTTCTACTGTATTTAAGTTTCTGTAATATGCTAAAAAAATAGTAGTAATTTTTTTGAATAAATTAAAAAGCATTAAATATTTAAATTCTAGTTTTTAATAAGATGTTTATATTGTAACTTTTTAAACGATGTAAGAATTGCATTTGAATTACTGTAGATTTTATACATGACCTTTAATGAACAGCAATAACTTTGATCTCCACATTATTGATTAAAGAAAAAGGAATGTTTTTTAATGTGTACATTTAGGGGATAAGAAATAGTTTGTTTTAATATTGATTAATGTTGAATGTAAAATCCCTATTATAGAAAAATATATAAAATACTTTAAATGCATATTAAAAAAATATTGAATTATTAAATGATCAATTTTATTTGATTACTCTTTTTAAATGAAGGAGTATGTATAAATTTAAAGATGTACTGAATTGATATAACTGGTAAAATATTAGCTGTCATGGTGTATGTTAAATTTGTATTTATATGTTAAAAGAAAGTTATTTTAAATTTGATTCCCTTCAAAAATAGTTTTATAAAAATTATAAAATGATTAAAAAAAAACTTTATTTCCGCAAACAGTTAAAAAGTGGTTTAGTAAGAGATATGGACTTTTCGTTCAAGGATGAAGAGAAAGGAAATGCTATTTTGTAAAATTCCTGTTTTGTAAGGAATACTACCCTCAAAAGGTTTCATATTTCGCCTATTTTGTTCTAGGTTTAATTACGAAGATATAATGTTTTACGTATTATGTGGATAAAAACAACTGGCATCTAAATTAGGAAACGATCTTGAGCACAAAAAATAAATTTTTCATAAATGTAATAGTGTAACCATAATTGCCTAGCATAAATTTATAAACAAATTTGTAACCTGCTGTGTTTTATTTTATTCATTTTTAGCAACATTTATCTATGTACAGATATTTGAATTGTCAATCAACTGCAGTTCTTTTTTCTTCTAGCATTTACTATAGTAACCTTGATAAAGTATCCTATTATAATAGCGTAAGTCATTTAGACCAGTTGGGTCTCCAACCCCCGGTCCGTGGATCGAATACTACTGGTCCGCACAAGAAACATTAAATTATTTCCGTTTTATTTACTGCGGCATATTTTTCTTGGGTTTGTGCTACTTTTTATGAAAATCACTTTGTGTAGCTTTATTTTATTCTGAAGGCATGTTTAAATACAATTAAAATAAAATGATTAAAACAAAACAATCTAAAATATAAACAAAGTCCCCCCCCTCCGAGCTAGTCGCGGTGATAAAAAGGTTGGGGAACACTGATTTAGACCATTTATTATTATTTATAGTATTTATTATCGCAATGAAAACCCAATTTATGTATAATAAATATTAATTGTCATGTTTTTGTAATTTTTTTGGAAAAACTCTAAAAATATTTTTATCTAAAAAAAATCAATTTTATCAAGTATTTCTTACCCCCATCGACGTTGCTAACATTGACAGTTAAGAGCAATTTAAATTCAATAAATCATCGAAGACAAGTGTAAGATTAAATAATAAGTTTATTGGAATATGGAGTGCGTCTGCACTCGGTCACATACAGATCTCTGGTGTAAACAAAGCATGTTTTTACAAGCAGCGCCCTCTATACTGAGGGGGGTTCTACCAATATGATAGTTTCGAAGTTAGGAATCACGGGTCGGATACTTATCTACTTTGAGTTCATGTATAAATAAGCATCCATTTGAAATTTATCGATCGATTTTAATTATAAAAAGGATAAAATGAGGGCATTCGGTGTCATTCAGGAGGGTTAGAGAAATTTGTTTTAATGACTAATTTACATTCATGTAAATTGGAAATTGTACAATTATTCTTTGTAAATGTTACTGGCAATATGAAATGTTGGCATTCCATGAAATACCTAGGCATTTTGTAGAATGCTCGGCGTTTTTAGGAAAAGTCTAAAATAGGAGAATTATTATATATTTTCCCTAGACATTGTATGGGGTACCTAGACATTCTTTAAAGTGACAAATTCTAATTAAGTAAAGTATGAAGGGAACATTATTACTTAAAAACTGCTCTTTTCTCAAAAACGCACATACTATTTTGAAAAAATGAGAGTGCAATTAAAAATCTTTTATTCAAGATGCAAAAAAAAAAAATTAAAGTTGTGTAAAGCAAAATTTACCCCATCCCTATTTAAGAAAACAAAATATAAGCCTACTTGTACCGAGAAAGGAAATAATAAGGTGTAACAAATCTGATTTCACACAATGCTGGTCTGGCATTTAGCATTCAAAGAAAACTTAGAGAAATGTGTTGAATATTTAACGTTTCATACAATGCTAGTCAGTTTTCGGTATTCTACAAAACATTTAGATATTCTATAGAATGCCGGATTTCATGTGTTTTATAAAATATATGTTTGATAAAGTCATAGAAAATTAAAATCTATGTAGCAAGTTAAAATAATTTTGTGGCAACATTTTCAACGCGCGAATGATATTTGTCAACAGAGTCAACACCATATTGTTATTAAACTAAGGAAAGGAAATTTCATATTGAAAAATTTTGAGTTATTCTTCAGTAAGTATTCTGTTTAAATGGAAATAATGTTTAATATAGAATAATGTACATAATGTATAAAATGAAAATTGTTGCTGTTTTCTGAAACTTGCGATGTTTTATTAGTATTTGGGCAATATAGTTTTTAGAATATTTTAAACGAAGCGTCACAATTCAAAGATTTGTGGATAATTTTGCTACAGATTGTTGTATTAATGCGTAATTATATTTTCTTTATATAATATGAGCTGTTTACTCTATAAAGCTACATTAATTTCGAAAATTTAAATTTGTGTTATATTTATGAGTATTTTCTTTGCAAAAAATTTGCATTTGAAGTTTAAATTTTTTTTTAAATGATCTCCTGAAAATAATATTGAACATAAATCTAGTATACGTACTAAACATAAATATCCAAGAGGTTACTACTTATATGTAAACAATCATTTTTAAGAGATATAATGTCAAAATGTGTGCTGTAAATTACACATAAATTATTACCCCATTGCACATTTTTTATGAATGTTAAAGTTCAACAACATAATTAAGTAGAGCTTTTTGTACTATTGAATGATAATCTTTTTCTCATCCAGTTATTTTACTTTAAAATTTATTTTATGTGTCTGTAAGGTTCAAAATTTAACTTTCTCTGTTGTGATTTCCTTACAATAAATCTTTTCTAAATACGTAGTGAAAAAATCATGAATTTATTCCCTTCATTTATCATCTGTTTTAGATAGGCTTTGAAAAAAAAATGTTTTTTGCTTAGCATTCTTAAATATCACCTGCTATAATCTATAACTATTTTATTTCTATAGATGTTAAAATTGACTATAAAAATAACTGGATGTTAGGAAAAATACCTGGGATCTAGGGGAAAATATAATCTTTTGTGATTAAAATTATTTTTGGAATATTAATTTCGTATTTGATTGCTTAAATTTTTGAAAAGAATGTAAAAAATTATGATTAATGGTTATGTTGTGGAATTTTTGTAGAAATTGATTTTTAAAAGCAATTCAATGCAATTAAATATGTCAAGGAGTATCAATTAATTTCCAGCCATACTTTTTAACAAGTAAAATTCATGCAAGTAACAATATATGCAACAATAGTGCTATATTAATTCTTCTTTTAAAATTTCACATTTTTTGAATGTTTGTTATAAAAACACCAGGATTTTTAAAGAATCAATTCAAAAATTGATTTATTTTGTTTCACTACTGAGAAACTATAATTAAAACAAATATTATGACTATAATAAAAACAAAATTAACTATAATACTGAATTATTATAAAAAAAGAAAAAGGTTTAGTTAATAATGGAAACAAAATATACTGTAAAATGCTAGTAATCATATACAGTCGGATCCAGATTTAACAAATTCATCCAGATCGAGCTATTATTTGTTAATAGGATGTTATTCATAATATCGGGGACCAAAAAAAAAAACTTTTTTTTGCACTTTTTTGAAGTTTTATAATTATATACACAACAAGTATCCATAGTTAAAAATTACATACTTTGTATTTAGCATCTAAAAATTCTATTATCGAATTATTATGCACCAGTTATACAGTTGAACCCTGATTTAATGAATTCATTAGGGCCAAACTTTTGGTTCTCATTAATTCAGAGTCATTCATAACATTAGGGTTAAAAAAAAATACAAGTTTTTTGCATTTACTCTTTGGAAATTATATAAGCGACTATGCAAAAATATCCATAGTTAGAAATTTCACACTTTTTGTTCAGCAGCTAAATATACTATTAGCAAATTATTATGCACCAATTAATTGAAAATTTTAAAATACTGACTAATAGTTTGGCAATTTTTGATTCCTGACTCAAAAAAGTTCTTTTTCAACTTTACGCAGAGAAGAAAATACTGCAACATTTACATCCTGTTGCATGAGATCTGTTATCATAGTTTCCAAATATTGTAAGGCATTAGAAAATGTAGCAGTTTTTATAAGATATTCATAATCAATTTCTGCATCAGAATTGCTATTCATTGTCTTTGACAGATCACCAATTCAATCAACTTCAGTTCTGTACATATAATAAACCTCACTTCTCTTAAGAAAGAGAGTTAATGTAAAAACTCTTAAAATATCCCCTGTATTGTGAAGTGGGTTGAGATAAGAAAGGAATTTCCTGTTCTATTCAAAACTCGTGCAATAAGTTACATTCATAACTCATCTGCACTTGTAAAGACTTTCTAATCCAAAGTAATAAAATTTTGGAACTAATTTGATATCGGGGGTAATTGCGGCAAGCGCTGCTTGGCGCGATAAGATCGTGCCTAGCAGCATTTGCTGTAGCTGGAATGGAATCCAATATGGCGTCCTAATGGTAATTTAATGATACACAATAATTTTAAAGGATTGTTTTGAAATACATTAAAACGTATTTCAAATGAAGGATATAGGAAGAGATTGAGAATAACCTAGATCACTCAATAAATGAATAATAATATTATGTAATAAAAAGTAACATGTACTAATAATAGTACTATAAGCAGCATATAATAATCTTATATTATTTCATCGTAATTATATATAATATTCATATAGTACGATTTTATAGTAGATATTAGAAATAATAATCATATAATATAATTAAATAGTAATTATAAAAAAGAATATTCATTGAATTGTAAAAAAATAAAAAGAGAAGAGAGATAAGAGAACTCGTCTTACATAATTATAAATAAATAATGCAATAATAGCTATAAATAAGCAACAGAAATAGTTATAAATAAATAAGATAATAATTATAAATAAATAACAATATTAATTATAAATAAATAACAAAATATGTAATATTTGTAAATAAATGCTAAGAGAAACAATTATAAATAACGAATATTAAATGATTTTTACACATAGTAATGATTGCATTTTTTTTATTATGAACAAAATAATTACATAATGTATGTTAAAATTAATTAAGAATATCAATTACAAAGTAGTGAAAGCTTGCAATATGAAACTTGCACTGCAAGTTCCTTGAACGAATTTCATCGAACAAAGAACGTAAAAAAAACATTTTTAAAATGAAAATAAACAATTTATAGTGATAGTTAAAAGCACAAAACTTATTCTTTTAAGAAAAAAATATTCTAGTACTCACTGATTTTAGAAATATCCATTTTCGAAAATAGCACAGAATTATAACAGAAGACGCAAACAATAGAAAAATTACTCTGAAAATGGTTAAATTTTTAAAGAAATCATCTGAAATTAATAGGGTTACAGGGGGAAAACACAAAAGTTATTTCTAATGTATGTTATTCCCATGGCAACCACATCGACAGGCGATAAAATTATTAAGGTAACCATATTGTAATATTATCGCCCATCTTGGCGAACATAAACAACAACTTGGCACTACTACCCCCAATATCAAATTAGCACCAAAATGTTTTTGGCTATTGAAACAAAAAATTAATTTAAGGTTTTTGTCATCTTAAACAGGAAGAAGAATAATGTGTTAAATTGCGAAATTCAAAAAGTAGGAGTTCGGTAATTGTGGTCTGACTGTATTTTGAACTGTATATATATTAATGATTTTTAAGAGCCAAACTTTTGAGATAACATTTTGAAGAATAAACTCAAATTTTAATCTAAAACAAGAAATGATTCATTCCGTTTCTCATGATTGAAATTTATTTTTCTTGCTTTGATTACCTGGAGTTCCTCGGTACAAATATATTTCATTGTAAGGTTACTATTACCTTATATAGTCAATAATTTTTGCCATATCCACAATCTTTCCAAAAAAATAAGTGGGAAAAATTGTTTGACCCAAGAATATGCAAAGAAGAAAGCCTAATGAAGCTATTGATAAAAATTATGGCCTCACAATTGTGAAATTCTTAATTTGATTATATTTCAATTCTTTATTGAATTTCTAATGTATAAATTATTAAATACATAAATTGATTGGTAAAATATATTTTTTTAATGCAAGTTTCACTTAAAATTTGTACAATTATAAGAGAAATGTATCATTGTGATTACATATTTTTAAAATTAAGTTCATTGTTGATGGAAGCAGGCATTTAAAAAGTGCTCAAGTAAAATTTTTTTGCTAGCTAAAACAACACATTGTGTGGTGGCTACGTATGTTAAGAAATGCAGAGAAGAAAAGAAGCTATATTTGTATTACATCTGAAATTACTAAGTAAAACACAAAACAAAAAAAGTATTAAAAATTACAGGGCACTGAAGACCTGGCATGAAGTTATAAAAAAGGCATTTGTGACAGCAGTGAGCATTTCTTTTGGAAATATCTTTAAGGCTTCTTTAATTCAACCGAATTAAGTCTTAAGTGTTGGGAGTTTGGACTTGTTTGTCATTTATTGCACCATTTTGTGCTACTTTACAAGTATTTCACATGTTACACATTGTTATTGAATCAATAAACTTATTAGAATCTTTGACTGAGAAATGTTCGTATCTGGCTACAGAAAATTGGAAGATTTATGCCAAACCATTATTATTGGAAAATGTATTTAATTCATCTATGTGATTTTCTTTTCTATTTTGTTGATAAACATACATGTGGAATAGTTATAAGAAAACATTTTTCAATTTCACAATGCAAGTTTACTAAATAATTCAATAACAATAATTTATTAAATAATATATATATATATATATATATATATATATATATATATATATATATATATACACAATACTAATTTATGAATACTAAAATCCATTATAAGAAAGAACTCCTGTGTGAACAAAGTATAAGTTAATTGTTATGCCTTGGAAAGAAATTAAATGAAACACTAGGTTTAGATGACATTACTTAGAATTAGAACAAAAAGCAAATACACCAAAAGGAAACTGCACAAATTAGTAATACACAAAACCTGAAATTTCGTGAGAAATTTGCATTTCCCGTTATAGAATTGAAGAAAAAATAGAAAGACCCTGAATCTTATTTTTAAAAAAAGAACTCAAGTTTGTTTAAAAGATATCCTGTTATATATTATATATATATATATATATATATATATATATATATATATATACATACACAGTCAGCCCCTGATTTAATGAATTTTGCGTTTTAGCGAATTTTTCTTTTCCCCTGTTTATAATGGAGGCAATAACCTCTATTTAATGAATAACTAACCCCAAATTAATGAATTATATCAACAGCCCCAATTTTTTTTTTTATTTGTTTATATTAAAAAAAAAATTGAATTTCTTTTCAAATGAGGTACTCTTTGTGTCGGGAACAAGAAAAAGACTTTTTGCAGCAAATTTTGATGGGAAAGGGTGCAGACCATTATTAGACTGTACTGGTGCAGATGAATCATGAGTGTAACTTATGTGAGTTTTGAATAGGACATGGAATTCTTTTCTTATCTCATCCCTCTCCACAATGCAGGGGATATTTTAAGATTTTACCGATTTTGTTACATTTGATGACAGACTGCCTATTTGTGCAATTGAAGTTGAGGAAACTGTTGATTTTTGCTAATGAGTAGCTATTCTGATGCAGATATCGACAATGAAACTCCTATGAAACCTGTTATATTTTAAAATGCCTTACATTGTTTGGAGACTGAAAACACCTTATGCAGCAGTACATAAATGACTATTTTCTTCTCTGCATTAAAGTCTAAAAAGAACTCTTTTGAGTCAAGAATCAAAAGGATTGTCAAACATCTATTAGTCAGGATTTAAAAATTTTCTGTTTACTGGTGCATAATAATTCATTAATAATATTTTTAGCTGTTAAATAAAAAGTGTGTAATTTCTAACTATAAATATTTTTTGCCTAGTTGCTTATTATGGAATTTCCAGAACATAAATGCAAAAAAATTGGTATTTATTTGAACCCCGGTATAACGAATAACCCCAAATAAACGAACAAAATATTCAGTTTCAATGAATTCGTTAAATCAGGGTCCTACTGTGTATATATATTGTATGTAAGTAATTTAACTTAGGATAGTGTTGTATCTAAATTGCAAAATAAAGCTATTTCAATGAAAGTAAGATCAAAATAATATTTAATTTAGCAAGCAATAAAAATTATAGCAAAGCTCAGGAAAGAATTGCAGAGATTAATAAATCTGGCTTTTATGTCCAATATTATATTGAAAATAAGGGATTTTGAGGAAAAAAATTAAGTCATATTCATGAAGAAGGTAGTTTTTTAAAGTTTTGTTTAGTTTTTTTTTTTAAAGTTGTTTTTTTTTAAAGTTTTGTTTTAAAGTTATTTGGACAGAAATAATTACACATGTGTGATAAAATATGTTGAAATGGATGTTCAAACTCAGTAGTTGAAAAAGATGTTCAATATAGATTCATGTTCAAAATAACTTTAGTAGATAAAATCACAGATTTTTCACTCACAGAAACTTTGAATTATAGATTTACGAATATGTATAAAATGATACATAATACCTTAGACATAAATACAAAGAAAAAAAAGAAATATACATATGATATAAAATTGCAGCATTAAACATTAAGTATAATATATGACAGAGTTCAGAAAAAGGAAAATTCAGAAAATTTAAGACTTAAATTTAATATGAAATGTGACTCCTCTTGATTTATGCAAATGCATCACAATTTAAGTTAATGCTGGCAATAATGTTAATTACATTTTGTGAAATTAAATTCCATTCCTCTTAACTATCCTGGCTTGAAGGTACTTTTATCTCTAGGAAGAGAATGTCTCTTTCTCTGACAACTTTTCCAAGGTAGTTCCATGAGTTCTCTATCAGGTTTAGATCAGTAGATTTAGCTGGCCAGTCTTCTCTCAGTAATTTCTTATTTAAGGAATTAATCTATGATTTTTTGTTTGATGTAGATGAACATTATTGTCCATTAATCAAAAAGTCACATTCAAATTTATTTAAAAAGGGTTACATAAGATACAAAGGCTTAATTTTAATATCATTGGCCAGTCTGAGATCCTCTTTTGAAAATGTGTAAAGGTAATACGTCTACTGATCACTCAACGAACCATCACAATTGCACCTACACCAGGGATGGCGAGTTATTGGCATGCAGCACAATATTTTGGGCATGCCACCGGTCAAAACAATCAACTGCAATTGATTCTTCAATCAAGGAATTTTGAGTGAGATTTTCTCAGTTCAAAGAATTATCAGAAACACTTAAGTTTATTATGTACCCTGATGTGACATCATTTGATAAACTGAACTTGCCCCAATTTGACGTTGGAAATTGAAGAATTTGAAATGTAACTTATTGATTTTTAGTCTAGTCCAATATGGATTCAAAAATTTATTGAAACAGGAAGATTAACAAGAAATATAAGTAAAAATGCCATTAATGAAATTTTGGAAACATTAAATTCGATTCCAGATACATTTAACTGTTTGAAGAAGCAGGCTCATGCTATTTTAACCATATATTCATCGATCTATGCCTACGTGTCATTAAAAGATGAATAACATTCAAGACTCGCTTAAAAACCATTTGGCATATGACTCCAACTCAACATGCATTCTGCTAAAAGTAACATCTTACCCAATCCTAGTATAATTTATTTGCCATCTAATCTGCAACAGCAGAAATCACACTGTTACTTTATATAATTTGAATTACATGTTTAACTAAAACACATTTACTACTATAAAATACAAAATGCATTTTTCTGTAGTAATTAAAGAGTTTTGTGTTGTTAGTATTTGGTTTTATTATTTTCCCAATAATTACAAGTCAAAATTATTTGATGGCACATGTATACCTCATTTAGCATTTCTTTAGAAAAAAAGGGTTCATTGATCCGTAAAAGTTTGCCACCCCTAACCTATACTTTCAAAATGGTCTTTCCATAATGTTCAAAGGGCAATTTTGTGTTCCCGACTTGCATAAATGTAAATATCTATAGGTTTAAACTAAATCTCAACTTATCAGTGAAAAAAACATTAGTCCATGGATGTTCATTGCTCTAATTAAAGCAATCTTTATTTTACTAGGAAGAGAGTGAAACACTGATCCTTGTTTTTCTGGCATAAAGGCCTTTTCCATTCACTTTTTAACAGCCACATATGTATATATATATGCCTCGCTAAGGTGTTGTGTTAACTTCCTTTTCAAATCATAATTTTTTGCATTGTGTTGCTATTTGTAAAACTATTCTGAAGGCCATACAATTACCTTGACAGTTTTTGTGAAGGATTTATTTCAGAGTAGTGAGATATTTATGACCTTACTTCTGTTTGAGAGCACCGAAATTTCTCCACAGCATCTAGACTGTTTGAAATAATTGTCTGTTTTGAACTGTTCATACGTCTCACTGCTTCCATGATTGTCCATCTTGCTTCTAAATGACAAATAGTTTGCCACGTTACAGATTCTTTCAAATTATACTTCAGAGCCATTGCAAGCCATTTTTAATTCTTACACACAGAAATGAGCTGTATTGTAGGTATTCACTTGTGCAAAGTGCTTGATTTACAGCTGGTTGCCTTGGTAAGCATATAGAAACTACCTGATCACTTTGGATTAGATAATAGTAATTAGACTTGTCTTTTCCCCATTTCCTCCAACATTGGATTGCATCAATTGAATATCTTGCTATGTCATAATTTTAAAGTTTGTAAATTTAATTTTAGACATTAGTGTGTGTATATAAAAATTAACTTAATTAATTCTTCCTTGGAGTTATGTTGCATTTTTTTTAATAACTTTTTCAAGAGGTGATAGTTTTTTTTAAAAAGACATTGACAATTCAGAAAATTAAGAGGCATTGATTGACATTTTTACTTATTTTGGCAAAAAATATTTAAATATGAAATGCAGGAAGTATTTGAAATGTAAATATTTTCTTAGAAGTTCTATTAATTTCAGAAAAAATTCTACCTCTTTCCCATTTTCCTTATGTTAGAATAAAATGGTATTACATAAAAGGAAAACCTAAAAAAAAAAACAATGTGTAATAGGTAAAATAATTCATAATAATCAATAAATTCATTTTTTTCAAAATTACTAAATAAAATCAATATTTTATGCCATGATTTGTCTAACAGGGGGGAAAAAATGAAAAAAAAAATCAACTCTTTTAACAAAAGTATTTGAGAATATAAATTTGCTACAGTGAAAACTTTTTTGTTTCTCAGAATTAAATTCAGCTATTCATAATTAACACATATGTATTGAAAAGTATTAATATATGTATGACATGCATTTATAATTACATTTGAGTTATTTATCAATCATAGTATAACTTCAACTTGACAGTTATTTTCACTTCGAGTAGAACAAGGCTTTCTCATTCCTTTAAGTTTGCCTAGTTTACAAATTATCAAAAAGTGGCTATTTTGGAATGGATTTGTATTGAATGTTTACTTTTTTAATTCAATTCATTATTTAACAGCTGAAATGAGTTCGAATGAATGCTACAAGTGTCATAAGATTGGCCATTTTGCCCGTGAATGCACACAAAATGGTGGAATTCGATATATTGGATCCAGAAATCGAGGTGGTGGTAGAGGCAGAGTTGATATGCGTTCATTACCAAGAGGTTTGTGTTCTTTAGCATTTACATTTGTTGCTGTTTTATGTATCTTGTATATTTTTAATTTTTCTTCTAAGTTAAAAGTTTCCTTGTCATTGCTACTTTTTTGTTATTATCGTAATTTTATTTACTTCTAGAAATTTTATCATCTATATATATTTTAGGATTGTCTTATCTTAATGATAAAAAATATACACAACGTTTAACATTTTTAGGTATACATTCCTTAATTTTTTCCCTTTACCATAACGTGGAAGTATACCAAATATTTTTCCGTTATGCTAAGGTTAACTCTTACCTCATCAAACTTTATTGAATAAAAATGTAAGAGAAATCAAGGTTGTGAAAGTGTATATTTATTACTCATTAGGAAATTTTAATGATTTTTCGATAAAATTATTTAATGTTTTTAAAAAAGTATGAAACAACAAATTCACCTTTAAATATAATACCCAGAAATAATATAAAATTTAAACATAATACGTATATAGAATAAATTTCTTTTAACAAAATTTCTTTTTTTTACAATCTAATGACTGCTTTCATTGGTGTTCTGCGTGGTTGAGATAGCATGGTTTTTTGTCATGGTCACAAAGTCGTGACCAGCATTGCTGAGTTGTGGGTTTGAGTACTGATTCCACCAAGACTCACCATGTGGAGGGGCTGATTCACATTAAATTTGTCTTGGCTGAAATCTCACACATTGGTGTGGTTTGGAAGTTAAAAGGTGTTGTACCTGGTTAGGTGTCATCCTTGTCTCTTGACTATGGTTCAAAATTATGAGGTTTGTTGCCAGTAGCCCTCATGTTGCTTTAGACTGTAAGTTTTATAAACACTCACTTTCTGTGGTCTTAAAATATAGTTTAGAGCTGTTAGGTTATTGTATCGGTTTCATTCCTCTTCAGACTATATCATTAATAATACTGAGATTCTCCTGAATTTTTTTTTGAGACTTTAAATATGAATTGTCTCTGCCCAAAGATCTGAACCACAACAGCTAAGCCCATCTATTTTCATGCTCACTGACTCCCAGTAATATCTTTTTTTTTTCAACTTTGCTGGCTTCATATTGATTATCCTGAGAATTCCCCTTTGCCCTGGCTTTTAATAGCCGAATAAAAATTTTCTGTCTTTAATATCTATATTTTCAATGCATTGTCATAAGCATCATTATATAAACTCATATACATTTTAATAATTTTTCTTCTTTTTGAGATGTCACTTATAGGAATTCTTACTTTCTCTAAAAAATAAGGCATTCTTTCATTATTAAGTAAGCACTTTATCTTAATAGTTAGAGCTCCCTAAATTATAAATAGGACTAACAGTACAGGCCACAGTTAAAGGGAAGTTTTACTTCTGATAATTTTGTGAGACTGAATTTTTGTTAACATAAAATTTTTTTAGTTTCTCATATTAATTGTTGAGTAATTTTATTTTATGAAACTTTTTGAAAACTCAATTGTAGTAATAAATAATCATTACAGTTTTTATATTAATTATTAAAAATTTCATTAATTTATGCAAAACTTTATATTTTTTATATTAAAAATTTGTAATAATCCATAAGATTTATATTTTTTAAATATCAGTAACTTAAGACCTTTCACACTTCTAGTATCAAATTATATGAATCATGATTAGTTAATGATAAATATTTATATTTCAACTATCTAATGTTAATAAAAAGTAAGAAAACCTTGTCATGAAGAACTATATTGAAATATCTATTTACAGTTAACATTTCCTCTAAATATATTTAACCAAAGAAATTAAATTAATCAAAACAATAAAATGTAAGACCTATGTTTTGAGTAAAGCACTGAATCTGGATAGTAATTTGGGAGTAACATAGATTGTGTGGTCTTGATAGAAATTTACAGTATCTCTCTCTCTCTCTCTCTTCATTTTAGGCTAATGGAAGGAATTCAAATAATTTTCAGTTATATTCCAGTTATTCTGAATTGTGATAGATTATTAGATAAGTCCAATTAGGTATGTGCATATTTTTCAAAGCTTTTAGTTTGATCTTAAACAATGTCTTTTGATATTATTCTGAATTGAAAAATAGCACTTGGGATGCTTTACAGATTATACCACGGCCAACAGAACCAAACTATTACAGCAGTACATTGCTTGCTTGTGACATGATGGCCTATTTGTGCTGAAAGGATGCTAAACCATGGCTTCATATTAAAGAAGAATATACTTGATGATTCTTCAGTGGGTTGATAAATGAGTACCAAGTTTGCTTGGGAACTGAACACTGGGGGTTTTGTGTCAGTCTAATCACCTGACTCATGCACCTCAGCGCCCAAGGTCACGAAATCTGAGATTGGCACAGCAGGTCTTGGCCTGCCATGGGATGTTGCGCTACTGAGTTTAGTTTAATTTATTCTTGATGATTATAACTGATCTGGATTTTCATTTGGTCATATAATCATAAATATGACTTGATACTGAATACTGCATTTTTTATTATTTTTACTTTTTTGTTTGCTGTGGTGCTATTCTAAACCATGAGAATGATATCTTACTATTTGAGATAAGCTTTGCAACGTGTAACTTGATGGGAAATTAACCAAATCAATCAGTGTGATATTGCCCATATCAAAATTAGAGCATTTAACACTTTTTGTGTGCTTTGGAAAATGTTGCTGTTTATGAATAATATATTTATTACGTCCTTTTGTGTCCATCAGTCTGTTTACTAATATTTATGTTCTGCTGAGTTTTCATTATAATGCACCAGATGATACTGGTAATTGTGAGATGACATTGGTACAAAAATCATCAAGTACAGTAGCTCAGAAATTTCATAAGTTTGGCGACCACTGATGTAGAAGTATTTTTTGTAACATTAATTTTTGTTTAAAAAAAAGGTGCTGAATTAACTTAAAATATTAGTTTCTATTCTTGTAAGCATTTTTTTTTTAAAAAAAATTAAAAATTCTTTTGCAAATTAATGTTTTTTCCTTTCTTTACAGAGAAATGTTTTAAGTGTAACAGAATAGGTCATTTTGCAAGAGATTGCAAAGAAACTGAAGACCGTTGTTACAGATGCAATGGAGCTGGTCATATTGCTAAAGATTGTGACAATGCACCTGATGAAAGTGAGTTTCTAAAATAAAGATGTTTATGCTGCTTTTGTTGAGATACCTGTTTGATTTAAAAAAAATTTTGGGTGAAAAAAAATGTAGAAATAAGCTCATTAGTTCAAAAGATTAAAATCTTTGGTTTTATGGGTTTAAAGAATGAAAATCTGTGTGTCATGTGTGTGGAGAGGATAGAATTGAATTGCAAATAGTGAAGATGTATCTCATACAAAAAATATAGAGCTGAATCAAAAATATTTCATCTGTTAAGTAATTTATAAATTGGTAAATGCAGAAGAAAAGGCACAATTTTTTAACTGTAAAGGCAGGTATAAAAGATTCTAAACATTCTAGGAAATGAATGTGAACACGAATGAAACTTATGAAAATAAAAACATAATCACTAATTCAATATAAATTTCTTGGTAGAAAAACCTTGTCTTTACTGTATATGTATTGATAATTGATCTTTAACATTTGTATGGTTCTCTGTATTACAAAAATCAGTTGCTAAGTTCCAGTTGGTATTTATTAATTATAGGATTCTTGAGTTGGCAACTGCTTTTCTTAGTTAATCCCAGCATGAGCAATGGCAATATTATCAATCTGCAATTTTTTCTAGATTAAAATCTATGACACCACAACATAGAAGTAGGATTGTCTGTTCAACAATAAATAAAAGGTAACACTTCTGTTAACAGAATTCTAGATCCTCAAAACAAATTCATCACATGAGCAGTAACATTATGCTGATCAACAATGCATCTCCAAATACACTTGCCTTCACTTTCTTTCATTGAAATTTCTTTCTATTTAAAAAAAAATTGTTAGTAAACCTCTTGGTACTTCGTACATCAGCAACTTCCAGATTTTGATCTTTGTAGGAAGATGGTTGAAAATTTAACAATATAAAAGGAAGAAAATGGCTCTAAATTCAGGTTAACTGCAGTAAAGAGATTTATGATATTTGAAAATATTGTTCTTTACGTATAATATCAGCAACTGATATCAGCCACAATATTTTTAAAAAGCCCTACCTATTTAAGAATCTATAGCATCCAGTATAAGCCAAAATTTGCAATGTTTCCTACATTCTGACATGTTTAGTTTAATGGTTCCCTATGACTGACAAGTACCTATTATGATTTGTTGCAATGATGTTACCTGTCAGTTTATTCTAGAGTTTGTATTATTATAACAATAGTTTTTGAAATAAAACTATTGTTATAATTGATGTGTTTTAAACAATTCCTTAAAAGTTCTTTTAAAAATTTTTTATGAGAGTGTCAACACTTTTGGTATGGATAGTCATAAAATAGATGGGATTGTGACGATGGCCAAAAAAAAAATGTTATTTTGTAATATGATTATTATTAAAACTGTAGTACATGAGTTTAGAAAGTAAGATTCTTGCTTGGATTATTTTCATTGATTATAATTCAAAATATAGAGGCAATTATATTTGTCTTTTTTTAGCCCTAGTATAGTATTTATTAAATTGAACCATACTAAACTAATATACTTATTACAAATGTTTTTTATTGAAAATATTTTTTAAGTTATCCGATTTTTTAATTCATTTCATTTACTTGATTTTATCATCTTGTCCTATATTTAACATTAAAGCATATGTTGCAAAGCATTATTTTAATCTAAGCATAATGCAAGTCAATAAATCTATTGATGATATTAAATATTTTGGGGATATTCTTTTTTATAGTGTCTTGCTACAATTGTGGTCGTACTGGCCATATAGCTCGTGACTGCAAGGAACATGAAAAAACTTGTTACATTTGTGGGAAACGAGGCCATATTTCTCGAGATTGTGAACAAGATGATCGAAAGGTACAGGTAATTTAAATTTATTTTGGTTCTGAATGAGTTATTTTTCAAAATTACATTCCTAATTTAGATATGAAAAATATAGTGAAATCATTGAATACATACTTTCTTTTCAGTTTTACAAATGGTTATGAAATATATTTATATTCTTGATAGTACTACTTATTCTGCTTATTCAAAATTTATGTATCCTTAAAGTGAATTGTTTGCATTCTTCATAGCCTTTTATCTGTTATGAAAATCTACAGTTAAAATTCATTTTGTCAGGTACCTACCTAGCTCCCCTGGGAGAGAAAATATTTGCAAGGCCTTTAAACTTAAAATTATAACGACAATAACGAAGGTATAATGAGTAAAATATACTATGTTCTACAAATTAGTTCTAGTTGATTATTTATTCTGATGAAATACATGTATTTTTTAAAAAGTGAAAATAATTAGTTAATTATTCTGAATTCGATTTTTCATGTTAAGTTTCTATTAGTCATTGAAATTTGATTTTTCTAAGAAGTTTTTATTAGCATTCTAATAATATTTGTTGATTTGTAAAAATTTTAACAGCTTTTTAGAATTTTCAACATTGGATACTATTACCTAATTTTGCATTCTAAAATTATGAGGAATATATCTTTTCTCTCCCCCAAAAAAATGCTGCAATTATCTTTGATCAAGATCAAGAAAGAGAATCTTCCAAGTACAGGTCTCTGTTATTTCACTTTTGTTGGTTTACATTCTCCTCATTCTCAAACTGTGGTTACTCTGGGAATGTACTATTTATATATATATATATATATATATAGTTGTTTCCTCTTTTTTCAAAAGGGGACAAAAAAATTTTGGATGTCACAATATCTTAAAATCTTATGTAATGACTACATATTTTTTTTAACAATTTTTTTCAACCTAATTGTCATTTATCATTAATTATTTTGATGAAGTAATGTTGAAGCCTTTAAATCAAACATATCTATGCTGCACTTTTGAATAATTTGACTTTTGAATGGATTTTAAGTTCTTTTCAAAGCATTTTCTACCTTAAAATTCTTTAAACTTGTGTGAAATGAAGTGATTTTTTCCCCTCTAAAATGAAACTAATTATTTCTAGTGAATTTAAGGCTTCTATTTTAATTCTAATTGAAATGCTAATATTTTATTGTTGAAAAATTAATTAAATTGACAATTTCAAGGGTTATCCAGAAAATGAAGACTATTCGGTTATGTTAAAGGGAAAATACGTATATCGGAAAAAGTAATTCTATGGATACTTGAAACTTTCTTCACTTCTCTTTTAAACACCACCTTCATTTAAACATTTGTGGTATCCATAGGTTTCAGAATTTCCATGCTTATGCTGTTTTGCTGCCAATTCATTAAGTCAGGTGGTGACTGCATTTGAACTAAAGACAGATAGCCTGGACCTTGCTCTTAGTGATTACCATCTTTTCTGTAAATCGAAAAGTTTTTGGGTGGGGAACATTTTGGAACAGGAAAAGTTGGGAGAATGCAGGTGACTACCTGGCTTAACCTCTTAACTGGTGATTAAATGTTATGTGATTCACTTTCCAGTGCCACCATTTTTCATATAGGTGGGCATATGCGGCGTACTGGGGGGGAGAAGAGAAAAGGTATAACTAAGCAAATCCTTCTGTGAAATAAGTAAATACTTCACAAAAACTGTCAAGGATATTTTATTGAATTCCACAGCTTTTGGAATAGTTAAAGATGTATATACATATCCAGGGCAACACACTAGATTAGCAAGATGTATATACATGCTGGGGTAGTTGAGAGGTTAATGCATTGATAGCAGAAGAGTATAACATGGACAAATATGACAAATATTTAAGGGAAGATGGCAATTATGTACAGAAAGGAAAGAAGTTTAAAATGAACAACAGAATTATTTTTTTATAACTAAATGGTCTTTATTTTCTGAATGACCCTCATGTTTATATTTTATTATTTAATGTTAGTAAGTGTTCTTTATTGTAGTGTTATGGTTGTGGAAAAATTGGTCATATATCACGTGACTGCCCTGAAGCTGACAAAGATGAAAGGAAATGCTATAATTGTGGAGCTGGTGGGCACATTAGTAAGGAGTGCCCAGAATCTGGAAATTATGCAGAGGCAGATGAAACAATATGCTACAAGTAACAAAAATTCATAATAACATTAATTTTACTCTTAATTTATGTAATGGAAGAAAATTGAATGCTGACATTTTTTAATGCAATAAATATATATTTGCATTTGCATTTTATTATTTTAAAGTTTGCATTTCTGAAAAAAAGAAAACAAGAATTAAGCAATTATTTTTTAATTTAAAAAAAGGTTAATTTTTCATTTCTTTTGTTGTTCTAATATTTAAATTTGGCTGCTTTATGTATGAGGTTTTTTCAAAACTTTTCAATTAGTACATTTATTTACTTACCACACAGTTTCTTTATAATGCCATTGTGCAGTGGTAATTTTGAATATTAGTTCTTCTGTTGATTACACCATATCAATTTTATTATTTTATGAACAGTAAATTAAATTAGTCCTTCATTTTGTGATATTTTTAAAATGTTAAGGGTGAAAGCGGCTGAATTTTTTTTTTGAGCTTTCTGTAAGTTTGGCAAAATCTTAAGCTGAAACATTTCAAAGTTACAGCTAGCTTTTACAAATGATTAGCGTTACTGCCTTAAGTGAGGATACTTATTTCAAAGAGATAAATACTGATAATTTAACAGTGATGGATTCAATTTGGATGATCTTATATATTGAAAAAAAGCAAGATTTGTGCTTCATGCAGTGAAATTTGGAAAAATAGCATACAATTTTTTTTAAAAAAAAATATATAAATATTGCAGTGAGTGAGTGAGTTGTTAATAATTTATGTGTATCTGTTCTCAAAAGATGTATAATAATTCAAATGTACCCAATTTAAACACATTTGGGACAAGAGCATACTGCTTGATAAAATCTACCTAAAATAAATAGTACTTATTAGATTTCAAAGCAATCTATATATATATATAGTGTTGGAGTTTAGGCTGCATTTAAAACAAAAGTAAATTTTTCATTATTTTTTAAAATAAATTTGGGATTTTTATTTTCAGATGCAATGAGAAGGGCCACATTGCTAGAAATTGCAGCACTACTCGTGGGAACAAGTGCTACTCCTGTGGTGAAATCGGGCACATAGCCCGAGAGTGTGAATCTAAGGCTTAACACAGAAATGTGGCCAGGCTTTTGGAAATCCAATATCAATAGTTATATCTGGAAGCTGCTGTTTTCAGCGGCATCATTTGCTTAATGTCGGTGAGTGGGATGCCATTATGCCGCATAAAGTGCTTGATGAGTGTGTTTGATGCCAGTGGGTTGTGTCAAAAATCCATTCTATATTGTCGCTGCTTTCTTTATTCTTGGCGGAAGTCTCCGAGTTGTTTTTGTAATCACTGGTCAGTCTGTTTACTTGTTGACATTTTAGATTCTAAATGTACAAGAGCATATATGTATTGCCAGTGAATGTGATTTTTACCTTCAGTTGTGAAACTTTAAATGGTTTGTTGTGTAATCTCTTTCAATTTTTTTTCTAGTGACATACACCATGTAAGTGTGCAGTGTATGAACAGATATAAGATTTTTATTTGCAATATTTGTTTTATCTGTGCTTGAAATACTTAATTTCTTTAAGTTACAGAATTAGAGTACAAATTTACATCTGGTTAATCAAAAGTTTTCAAAGTCTAAGTTAGGTAATTATTTTTATGTAATATATTTGGATCAAATTATTACTGTTATTGTTAAATGTTGGTAAAATATTGTTTGTTTTAATCAAAATATGCTGTGTTACTGAGTACAAAGATTCTAGAAACATATTTTGTTCTTTTAGATTAAATAGTTTTTTTTTGTTTTTAAATCAAAAGAATATTATTTAGTTTCTTTTTATTTTATTTTTATGCCAGTTGAGAATTTTGTTTGTCATGAAAGTTACCCTGTAGAGAACTGTTACCTAGCAAATAGTGTTGTGTGTTGATATTCTTCTACTAGTCTTCTCATTCAGGATTTCCGCAGATTTATACAGAATTAAAATGGAATTTTTAAAAATTATTAACTTGTTAAAGTTATTGTTAATAAGTCTAATTGAATATTTAAAGAAAAAATTTTTTTAAGGCAGTGTGTTCTGTTTCAATTTTAGATTTTTCAATTAATGAATAACATTATAGTTTAAGAATATTGTATTGATTTAAAAATCATACTATCTAATGGTGCAATCAAATGTATTAGTATTAAAATCTGTTTCAATATTTAAATATTATGACTTATTGTGTACGAGTAATATTCAGTCTTTAAACTTAACATATAACTTTACTTTGTTAATTTTTTTTTAAAATACAAAAACATTTTTTATTATATATACCGATTTTTCATTCAGTCCACTGATTTAGATGAATGTATTTTTTAAAAAAAAACAATTTAAAATTCATTACAAACTCCTCAAAGTTTTATATAATTAATAAAAATATCACATTTTAACATTTTTAAGCTCAGTATTTAGATTGAATGCTTTTATTTGTATAAATACTGGCATACAGTTAAAAGCTCAAATTTAGAAACCTTACTTGAAAATAAGAAGTTTTATTTTGTGAAACAATGTTTCTTTACGAAGCGTAAAATATATATAGTATGTTTTGAAAGCTGATTAATTTTATTATATTTAATTTTCTCCTTTATTTGCTAAAGGAAAATATACTTTGACATAAATCAGGAAGTTATCTCCTCTCTTTTGAACAAGAATTCCCCCTTCTCTTTCAGTCCAAATGCGTATTTCAAAATTTACATAATACTGTTTTCCTCCTTCCCTTTTTTTGGAGGAATAAAGGGAATTAAAAACTGATATAATGAATATTATTTCTTCTATAGTACAGCATTACTTTAGAAAATTTTTAATTTTGCAAATGTTGTAATAAGAAAACTTATCTAATAAATTGCTTTGGTTTCACAATTTTTTATTTATGCTCAAAACACCCTAAATTTGTTAAACAATTTATTTTTTCTCCTTGTTATAAGTTTCACAATTATTGATCACATTTTTTTTTCTATATTAGTAATTATAATTTTTAAAATTGTTCTTAAAAAACATGCATTTTTATTTTGTCATATTAAATATCCTGATATTAATTTGCTTTGACGTTGTGTGCAATTTGTATTAATTTTTCTTTTCAAATATTTTATTTTGTTGAATTATTCTCAACCATAAGTAAACATGTTAAATATAATACAGATTTATGTTACATTTATTTATGTAATTAAACTTTTTTTACAAAATAAAAAAAAATCTTTAGTATTTTATTTAAAAAAAATATTTATCTTTCAAATATTATATAAAACGAAATTATAGTTGTCATTGCTACACTTTTCTTTTAATTGGACCTTTTTTTTATTGCATGTAGCCTATGCAATTAATTATTTTTTCTTTTAATTTGACACAGAATTAATTTTTTGATTAAATTGCATCTTTCTTTTGGAATACATCTGCCTTAATGATTTTTTTTCCTGATAATTTCTAGCTTTTATTTTTAATTGTTATGATTTCAAGAATGTTTATTTTTGGGTGTGGGTTCTTTGAAAATATCAAGAGTTGGACCTAGGTTTGTTGTGACATAAATTAAGTTCTAGTTTTTTGAAGTTGTATTTTATTTTGTATTATAAATTGTATTTTAGATTTATCCATTATGAAATATTTTTCTCTTTCAATGTTCGCTTTTTTTAAAAAAATATGTTATCTGTTAAATTTTGTTAAGTTTTTGTTTATATTCCTGTTAAGATATTTATTTATCTGAGAATAAACCATATTTTTTTATATATTGTGTGTTATTATAAATTACCCTTTCTATGATAAGTTAATCTATAAGTATTATTTATCACATAAATGACTACTTGATTTTTCATTTAGGCAGAGCTTCTTATTTTCATAGTGTTGAAGTTAATAATTACCCATAGTTTTAATCTTATATATTAAAAAAAAGCATTTATACTGTATATGCAAACATATATTTGTACTTAAATTTTTATGTACTGTATTTATAGAATGAGAACAATTAAAGATGACTTGCAAATTAAGTTTTTACAACAGAAAAAGTTTAGGCTATCAGTACGAGTTGAAAGTATAGAATATTTCAAAAATTAAATTTCCTGATGTATTTAGCATTTGTTTTCTTTTTACTATATATTATCTTAATTTATGGAAGTTATTAAGCATTTTTTTTCTTGAATATATATATAGATGTTCAAACTAAGTCACAGAAATCAGTAAAATCTGTATTTACTGAGAGAAATGGCTTGTTTAAATTTTTGTGGCCAAGTAGTTATAGATAAAACTGTATGTTGATACACTAACTTTTTTTGTTGGTGTTTGAAACTTACTGTGAAAACTTTCTCTTTATTAATTGCTGTCCATTAGAAGAAATATATAATTATATGTCTTTGTACATTACATGTTGTATATCTTATTGTGAGATTATTGCTATGTATATAATAATATTTAAAACTGTTGCTATTTCAAATATTTTAATTTATGTTGACAATTTCTATTTTTCTAAAATGATTCAAAGGCATTTTTGATTTACTGGTAACTACTCATGTTTAGTGCAGCAAAATAATGTAATTATTACGAGAAAAAAGTTTTATTTTTAGTTGTTGGACAATCAGAATAGTCAATATGCTGTTTGCAAATTTTAATTTATTTTTGGATCTGTGTCAATTTATTGGCCAAGTGGAAGTGATAATTGGACTTCTACCTAGTACAAATGTTGGATGAAATATATATTGTTACCTAGATTGAATATTGTTTGTTGATATTTACTCAGATTGAACGTTGTCATTTAATATTTATATTGTGAATGTTATCACTTGAAATATTTATGCGGATTGATTATTATTAATTAATGTTTTTGTGATAATAAAAATATTATGGAATGTTATGGGAAGAAACATATTTTTAAGTCATAAATTTGAAAAAAATAGATATTGGTTATTAGATGTATACTTGCTGATTAATTTTAACTCAAGCCAAATAAAATAAATCAAGGGCCATGTATTTATTGCAAGAGTGCAGTGAAAATGCATTATTTTTTTACTGAGGCACATCTATTTCCATACATTTGCTTTAGAATTTTAGCTATGACCTATACTGTACTAATCTTGTGTTTCACTTAGATTATTATAACTGAATATTTATTGGATTTATAATAGTTTTAAGTTTTATTATTATACTAAAATAATATATTAAAAGAAAATAGGATTTAAATTTGTCTGCCAATTTGAATTATAATTAAAAATTTATGTTAAAGGTTTATTTTTTGTTTCTTTTGAATTGTATTTTATGTCATAAAAATAATTGGTACTAACATATTAAAGTCACCACAGTCAAATTTGCTTCATGGGGATTGGATCATGATATTATAATAACAAAAGAAAACAAAAACAGATTATTATGTGTTTCATTTGAAAAAAAACCCCAACAGATTTTGGTAGAAAGTGGCGTGATTCACGTGACACAAATTTGGCTGTGGTGACGTTAATATATAATTACCAAATTGTATATTTTAGAAAAACATATAGTTATACATATAAGATATAAAAAATTTATTTTTTGGTCTGGCTTCAGGATTGTTCGTTTGTGATAAAAAAGTTTAAAAATATATATACACACACATTCTAATAGCAAAATGAATTATACTTTTGAAGAAAATAATTACATGTATGTACTTATTCAGATTTATTGAAAGTAATTGTTCGGTTTATTTGAATCGATTAAATTGTCTTTAGTTGTAAGATAATGTAATTTTAAAGGAAATTTTTTTAAAATTTCTTTCATTTGTTTATCAATAAGTAAAAAAAAAAAAAAAAAAAATGAGTTTCAGGAAACAAATGTATTATTTTTACTATACATTGAATATTAAATAAAATTTAATTTAAAAATCATACTACTATAAAAAATATAAAGTGTTCAAATTTGTAGTAAAATTGCATCTGATTTGACTTGAACAATTTTTCAATACTTTTTTATTATATGGACTTAAAAGAAGTGACATTTTTATGAATAAGTTTTTTCCATTGTGCACAAAGTTTTAAGCAGTTAAGCTGTCTAAATATTGAACATCATCTTATATATATATGTTAAATTTAAAAATTTATAATTTTTAAATTTGTGAATGATACCTTACAAGTTTACGAACTTTCAAATTTTCAGATAAGCATGTGAAAGGTACCTAAAATTTAATTCATTGAACTTATTTCTCAATGTGTTAAACAATTTAATTGTACTAAGAAATTTACTTATGGTTGGTTGGCTTATCAGTTAAAATAAAAAAAAGTTTCAGAGGATAATTTCTAGGATCTCTTCATAGATATATCTTTTTCCTCTTTCACATTTTAGAGCTCCTGCATCATTTAAATTTATTTACTTTTTTAGTTAAACTTCATTACTTTAAGCTGTTTTGTTATAAAATTCTCTTTGATTTTTCTCTGGATTGATATCATCAGTATATATATGCATTGAGAGTTTTTATTTTTGAGCATTAACCTTTTAAATTTTCATAATTTGGGTTCATAAATTTTTGAAGAGTTAATGAGCAGTTTTGTTTTGTGGTAAAATTGTGTGTAAGTAATGCAGTAATCTTTTTCTTTCTTTTAAATAGCAGTTATCATAATTTTTTCTAAAATAAAATTATTTCAGGAAATCTTATCCACACCCTTTTAACTAAACAATTTGTTATAAAAATAAACATCTAATACATTGATATAAAGTCATTATCTCTGTCCCCCTTCAGTAAGCTTTCTTTTTGATATCTGAAATTTTTGCTTCTTTCTATTTTATAATTTGCTCTTATTTACACTTTACTTTTTATAATTTACTTTTATGTCAGTATATCTTTCTTATCAGTTGCAATTAATTAAAAAAACAAGAGTTTAAGTGTTGTCTGTAAATTTAAAATGGACATTTTATCCTTAATATGTTTCATGAGCTCATAAACTTTTATTATTAATTGATTAAAATTATTTAGATGTGCATTCTATTTTAATGATTTTTAGTTAAAAATAGTTTAGTTAATGATGTTTACTTTAAAAATGAGTGTTTTTTAATTTTTCAACCTTTCTGTTATGCAAGTAGCTGCACAGGGAAAAAAAAAAAGATTTCACTCTGTAAATTTGAAATTTGTTTTAATGCTATAAAAATGAACTATCATTGTTAGTTGAACTCAATTTTTATTAAATAAACTTTTTGCTTGCTTGATCTTATTCTTGAGGAAAGTTATCTCGTGGTTATTTTTTCTCTTGCTATGTAAACTTATTAACTGAAGAACAAATAAAAAGAACTGAATTTTTAAAAACAAATATATATTTTTATTGTCTCAATTTAAACATTATGAATATTATTTATGAAAGCACAATATTTTAAATGCAACAATTTCAGATAAAAGTGTTACATTTTGATTTTATATTGCATAACAGAGATTAAATATCTTATTTTTTGCATTTTATGTCCAATTTCCCCCTATCTAGTCTGCACTATATTTAACCATACTTGTTAGATAATTTACCTTTTTGTGATATTGTGCATTTGTATATAAATATATGTAAGTAATGTTTGTTGTCTTGATGTTAACCGAAGAAAAAGTATTTTCTTGTTATGTAGCATAGTACTTTCTGGTGTTCATTGAACTATATAATCCTAGCTTTACTAATGTTTGATTGCAAAGGATGTGTCCATCCATTTTTTTTCTCTCTTAAAATTAAGAGGGAATTCTGATATTCAGATATTGTTCCAGGTGTTGTTTCGATAAAAATGTATATGAGCTTGTAACTGTGTAACATTTCTTGTTGTACCATTTTAGCAATTTCTGTTCTTGATTTGTTGGAAGTCAGTTGTTGGGTAATTCTAGGGAAGAATGTTATTTACCCAGTGTAGAATATATATATATATATATGTAGATAAAAATCATTTATTAAATGTTCAATCTTGTTGGATGGAAATTTTAATGATGTGAACAATAAAATGTCATATCTTGATGTTTTTTTTTCTAATTGGAACTAACGTTATTGCATTATTTTTTAGTAATTTATACTCTTTGTGTAGTAATGAAATACAGTCCGGCTTTGATTTAATGATTTCATCAGGACCGAATGCTTTATTTTTTTAATTCAGGGTTATTTGTAATTTCGGAATCCAAAAAAATGCAAATTTTTTGTTTACATTTTAGAAATTCTGTATTAGTTAACTTTGCCCCCAAAAAAAAAAAAAAAAAAACGTTAGAAATTATGTTCTTTTTATTCAGCAACTAAAAATACTATTATTGAATTATTACACACCAGTTAACTAAATTTTAAAATATTGACTAATAGATGTTTGACAATCTTTTTAATTTCTTTCTCAACTTAATGCTGAGAAGAGAATACTGTGTCATTTACATCCTGCTGCATGAGGTATGTTTTTACAGTCTTCAAACAATGTAAAGCATTAGAAAATGTAACCATTTTGACAGGAGTTTCATTACCAATTTCTTCATCAGAATTGCTATGCATGACAGATTGTTGCTTCCATCAACTTCACAAAAGCAAAATTTTCTTCAAAACTGTATGTATAATAAACCTCGCTTCTTTCAAGAAAGAGAGCAAATGGTAAAATCTCTTCAGCATTGTGGAGTGAGATAAAATTAAGGAATTTCCTGTCCTTTTCAAAACTCATGCGATAGGCTACACTCATCACTTATCTACACCTATAAAGTCTAATAATCTGCTACACCCTTTCCTGTCGAAATTTGTTGCTAACAAGGAAACTATTTTCTGTTACGAATAAACCAGGTAACTACAGCAGTTTCGAGGAAATTGATTGGAAGGTTTATTTCATTTGTTTTGGCAAATTTTTTTTCAACCAAGGAAAGTTAGACACATCTTTGCTCTTAACACATACTTTAAAAAATGTAATTATTTTTATTTTCTTTACTTTTGCTTTTCCTCGAAGAGAAGTGGAAGTTTTATTTAATATTTCAAAGATGTCGAAAAGGTATCTCATTTCAAGCAGACAACCGACATCAGTTAAGTGCTCGATTAATGTACAGGCTTATCTGTAAATGTGGCCTCTAATGTGTCATTTAGTTCAAATAGTCTTGCTGAAAATTTCTCTTAATAGTTACTTGTCTTCACTGTACAGTTGAAGGTGAAAATGAATTCATGTCCAGATTAAGTTTTAAAAGGTTGGGCTTAAAGCAAAAAGCTCGTAAAATGATTAATTATCTTCACAGCACCATCCAATACGTGGTTTAAATCTTACAGCATCCTTCTAGTTGCCAGAGAGTTTTGGTGGAAAACACAGTGGCTGCTAGTGACATTTCCTGCCACTTACTACATCCTAGACATTACTCCTTTTCTCTCCATTATTGTAATACGCTTGCTCCATTCCAAATCCTTTTTCTGTACATATTCG
The DNA here is from genome assembly GCA_019973935.1 of Trichonephila clavipes. Classification (NCBI taxonomy): domain Eukaryota; kingdom Metazoa; phylum Arthropoda; class Arachnida; order Araneae; family Nephilidae; genus Trichonephila; species Trichonephila clavipes. The sequence goes on from BMAU01000957.1 coordinate 360,353, forward strand.
CCAATAACTGAAAATTTTCTTCTTCAGTAGAGTAAATTTCAAGCATTCCACTCGTTAAAAGTTTTATTTGCATTTGAAGTGGATACAATTACAAGTTCCGCAATGTCAGTATTTTCGTCAATTTGTTATCGAAAAGATTCACTAATTTTCAATCTTATAAGCCTGTTCTCTACTGAGTGTGATAATTTGTTAATTTGCCAGCTTATAGTGCTTTTAACAGCTGCACAGTATCAATCTGTTTGTCCATGTCTGGACTTAACATGCAATTTACAACACAGGATTTATTCAGTGTCTCGGCAATAGTATGGAATTTTCCAGCTTTTGCAATGTGTGAACTGATAGTAAATGAAGCTTCAATGCATTTTTTTCAACTTATTTTTTTGAAATTCATCATGGATGACCCTATTTGAGCGTGACGTTTGAATATTTGTTCACCTTTATACACTAAATCAAAATGATAATATTCCAAATGCCTTGCTTTGGGTGGAACCAAATAGCTGTTAGTATATTTTTATGCCAGTTAACGCATTTTTCATTCATTACCTTTAAGTTATGAGTTGCTTCTCGAACTTAGGCAGACCAATTTGAGTGGCTTATGCTTGTACCAGCAAAATTCTTTTCCTTCGACGATTCTAATTGCCGTAGAATCGTTCACTTCAGAAGTCGCAACGCTTTTCCGTTTAAAGATCCAGTTTTTAGTCAGTTATCCATAATTTTGAAATTAAAGTAGGGACTCAAAAATTTCATACCCCGAAATTATAGCTTATTAAATTCTCTTTAAAAATATTTATTTATTCCATGTTCTTAGGATTTTAATAGGTGTACAACTTTGCTTCCACCGTTTTTTTCCGAAATTCGAGGCTTTATTGTAAAAAACTGATTATACATTTATGATTTAAAGTATTGTCCATCACTGGCCACTACTTTCTCCCATCTTTCGGGCAGCGTACGAATCCCGTGTTGAAAAAACTGGTCATCTTTTGAAGTGATCCACGAATCGATCCAATTTTTTACTTCTTCATAAGACCGGAAGTGCTGGTCAGCCAGGTCGTGTGCCATTGATCGAAACAAGTGATAATCCGAGGGAGCAAGGTCTGGAGAATACAGCGGGTGGGGTAGGACTTCCCATTTCAACGTTTCCAAGTTTGTCTTGACCACTTTCGCAACATGTCGAGCATTGTCATGCTGTAAAATCACTTTATCATGTCTCTCGTTGTATTGTGGCCGTTTGTCTTTCAATGCTCGGCTCAAACGCATTAATTGCGTTCGATAACGATCGCCTGTGATTGTTTCAGTCGGTTTTAACAACTCATAATACACTACGCCGAGCTGGTCCCCCCAATACTGAGCATGACCTTGGAACCGTGAATATTCGGTTTGGCCGTCGACGTGGAAGCATTCCCCCCAATCCGCATGATTTTCTGAGCTTGGGATTATCGTAACGAACCCATTTTTCGTCGCAGGTCACAATGCGATGCAGAAATCCCTCCCGTCTTTGCCTTGCAAGCAGCTGTTCACAAGCAAACAACAGCCGTTCATCATCTCTCGGCTTCAACTCGTACGGCATCCAATTTCCTTGTTTCTGAATTATTCCCATGACTTTCAGGCGTTTTGAAATGGCTTGTTGCGTCACTCCCAATGATCCTGCCAATTCGTGTGACGTTTGACACGAGTCTTGATCAAGTAATGCATACAATTCTGCATCTTCGAAAACCTTCTCTCTTCCACCACCATGCTGGTCTTCGACGTCAAAATCACCGTTCTTGAAGCGTTGAAACCACTCTCGGCACGTTCTTTCACTAATAGTGGCCTCACCATAGGTATTTGAGAGCATTCGATGAGACTCAGCCGCAGATTTCTTCATATTAAAGCAGAAAATTAAAACCTCCCGCAAATGACGAGAATTTGGCTCGTAAGCTGACATGTTTAATCGAGAATAACTTTATGATGCAGACACAAAATCGACTAATATTTTGATGGCGTTATGTTTACAAATACCTAAGCTTATTGTATGGCATCTACGTACTATTTATTTCGACTTCCAATTACCGCTACAGCCATCTATTCAAAACGGCGGAAGCAAAGTTGTACACCTATTATTTTACGTGCACTTTATTTAAGAAGTCATGCGAAAACAATACAGACAATAAGTCATACATAATTAATACAAACAATAAGTCATGATAACTTCAGAAACGGCACGCAAAAACACAGCTCGCTGTGAAAAATAAATTTTGTTTTGTAATATATTTACAAGATTTATTTCAAGCTAAAAAAAAAAGCTACAAAAGAACACGTTACGTATAAATATAAGTACTTAACTATATGAGGCTTACGTTTACTGTTGCGTTGACAAAATTTTCCATCTTACTGATTTACTCAAAATTTTATCACTTTTAATTATCGACTGCATCTTGACGAAGTGGCCGTAGCGGCTGAGTGGTTATGGTCAAGGACTCGCAGCCTGAATGTCATGAGTTCAAGCCCTAATGCCACTGAAGAACCGCTGTGTAGTAGAGCACTCTAAATTTGTCGAGGCTCTAAGCCCTCCCAGAAAACACTGATAAGGTCAGTGTTTTCTGGACCCCATAGGCAAGTTGGTCTACGGGTGTCCAACCCCCTATAGACCAAGAAATTTTTAATTTTTACCGAAAAGGTTACTCCTTGGTGCTTTCATCTACTTTTTTGATTTGTACTTTCCTCCACCACCACCATAAGAGAGGTCTGTCCATTGATGGTGGTGACTAAGGGGAAGAGTTTTATAGTATCCTACCTTTACAACAGTTGTGTGTGAAAATTATGTTGCATTTTTGTCAGCAGATCTATACGATTGAATGAGTCATACTTTTTCTACCACTTCCGTCCATATTCAGACTTAACTTTCAAAGAACTTAGTGACTTACAATTTATTGTTTTATTGAAAAAAATTTTATGACATGGTTTTCGAAATTCTGGATTTTCGTTAAAGGTGAGTAAGTACCCAACAATTCGTCGAAAAGCAATTAATTGATATATTTTCTGCAATTTTCAACATCATGCACGTGTGAACGAGGTTTTTCTTGCCAAAGAAACATTAACAACAAGGATAGAATTCTGCGGAAGATGAAATGTGCATATGTATATACCGAAAACCAGACTCGGAATTCGACATTTAATGCTGGTGTAGGTTTCAGATTAATATTTATTATAAATTGTACTAAAATGTTAATTATTTATCAATACCTAGAATTATTCCACTTGATGCTAAGTCCCATAGCTGAGGGAGGGGGGCACACACTAACCTTAGGGCAGAATTACTTATAGACTTTATCCTTGATAATAACTTAAAGATATGTAACATATATATATTGGAGCTATCCTTTGTGTTGAGAATTCGGATTTAACCATAGCATCCAACTCAATACATCATCTTATGAATGGGTGGGGAGTTCTGGATCCAGAGTCTCAGTGATTTCGGGTAAAAGCTGTTATATGGATCTCCGTGTGAATGTACTAGACAATGAGATAGTTTTTAAAATTAATTATTGCCCTATACTAAACTTGCTGCCTTTTGGGAAATATTCAACAGAGCTATCAAATCTATTCAAACGAAATTACCAATATTTCTCGAATAGGATTTAATATACACTCATGTCCGTAAATTAAGGATAATGAAGTTCAGGCAAAGAAAGAGACAGAAGCAAAACAAATTTGATTTATTTGTAAAGTCTATTTATTAAACAAAAGGTGAAGAGCAAAAAAGATGCTATATGTTTCACGTAATTAATAAAAATTGCGATTTTTACTCGATGGAGTAAATTTCAAAAAAAAGAACCTATTTACTAGAAACAGTATAACATGGTTAGTGTGATGGTTAACATGGAGTATGTCTCCCGGACGATGCAATACAGGCCTTACAACGCTTAGGCATGCTGAGTATCAAATTATCAATCTGATCTTGGGGAATATCTCACCACTCATCAAGCAATGCCCTCCGAAGTTCCGGTAGACTGGTGGGAGGGGGTTGACGGGCTGCAATTCGTCGGCCAAGGATATCCCACACATGCTCTATTGGATTCAAGTCCGGTGAGTATGCTGGCCAATCCATACGGGTGATATCCTCCGATTGAAGGCATTCGTCTACAATGTTTGCACGGTGAGGACGGGCGTTGTTATCCATAAACAGAAATTCAGCATCCATGGCGCCCCGAAACAAACGCACATGTTGTTCCAAAATGTTATCCCGATGGATGTGGCCTGTCATCGTTACACTCTGAACATGCAGGTCAGTTCTGGAACCAAGAATAATTTCTCCCCAAACGAGCCATCCTGCACCACCGTAACGGTGTCGTTCAATGGTGTTCTCTTGGTGGTAACGGGTACCTGGCGCTCTCCATATTAAAGTCCGGCGAGAATCAGACTGCAAACTGGACTCGTCAGAAAACATAACACAAGACCACTGTTGTGGTGTCCACAATGCATGCTCTCTACTCCAGGTTAATCGCAGGTGACAGTGAGTTGCGGTAAGTGGAACACATCTGACAGGCCTACGAGCATATAGACCAATGTGCCCTAAGCGTCTGTACACGGTCTGCCTTGAAATTGTCGTACCGGTAGCTGAAGAGAGCTGACGAGACAGGTCTGATGCTGTGCTCCGTCTGTTTCTTTTGGCAGTAACTGCCAAATATATATATATATATATATAGCGGTCCTCATTCGGCGTTGTAACTCGGGGGCGACTTGCGCTGTAACATCTACTCACATTACCATCATCTTGGAATCGTTGCCAAAGCCTGGAGATGACACTGGGCGATTCCAAGTTCCTCGGATACTTCTAGCTGGGTACGTCCACACTCCAGTTGTCCAATAATTATATCACGTAAAAAATCATCCAAATGCTTCCTTTGTGCCATAACTATGCGGTTATTGCACTGAAAGGCTTTTAAAGCGCTTGTGAACAATTTTACTTCTTTGCCACCATTCCTTATATACGCCTTTCTTAGACTCTCGTTATTGCGACGTACTATCCGCGCCATCTGGTGGTTTTAAGGAATTTGCATATTCTTCTTCAAGATGTGTGTGATAATTCTACTGGTGAAATTTTTATTTTAGAGTTCAATTTCTGTGTGGTTCTGAATTATCCTTAATTTATGGACATGAGTGTAAATACTAATTGCTATAAAATACGGCACATATAGCGCTCTTTTAACACACACACAAAATAGAAATTTGCGGGTGTGCGTTATACGCCAGGTTCTAAAAATGAGAGCTTTAAAAATAAAAATAAAAGATGAGCGTAGAAAAATGTTATACCTATATACACTCTGTCGCAAAAAAATATATGCACCCAGAAGAAATCAAGCTACAATCACGAAACTCGGCAAGAATGTAGTCTGGTAAGAGATATGCAAATGATTAAAATTTCGAAGCCAATGAGACAAGGCTAAGTGTGCTATGCGCATATTAGTTGCGCAACTGGGAGAGTTTAAAAGCATGAGTACGAGCGCCGTACGGCTATCCAAACGAATCTGATGACTTTGATAGACGATATTGAGACTTAGGATGCCTCTAAGACGTAACCGGCGGCAGTACGAGCAGCTGACGGACTTTGATAGGGGCCGTATAATAGGCCTCAGAGAAGCAGGTTGGTCGAATAGACGTATCGGCCGCCACCTCGGTCGGAGCGATATGGTAGTTGCTCGGTGTTGGCAACAGTGGATCACAAAATGTAGAGTGTACCGTCGCGGAGGGTCAGGACGTCCCAGGAACACAAATGATCGCGAGGATCGTGCAATCAGAAGAGTGGCCACTTCGGCACCAACAACGTCGCTAGCATCGATTCAACGCCACTTACCTCCTTCCAGACATCCAGTGCCATCAAGAGAAACCATAAGGAGACGACTGACCGAAGTTGGCTTGAGGAGCCGACGTCCGCTAAGACGCTTACCACTGACCCCACATCATAGGCAGTGTCGACTGGATTTTGCCGACCTCGGGCAACTTGGAGTGTGACAGACTGGAGACGTGTCATCTTCAGTGATGAATCCCGATTCAGTCTCAGTGCTGATGACCACCGCACACGTGTCTGGAGGCGCACCGGCCAGCGGTCCGATCCGGCATTTATTGTCGAGCGGCATACAGCAATTTCACAAGGTGTGACAGTGTGGGGAGCAATTTCTTGGGACACACGATCATCTTTAGTGGTCCTTCAAGGCACTTTGACAGCTCGCAGATACGTGGACAATATTTTAACGCCGATTGTGCTACCCATGCTATCAAGTCGCCCAGGTGCCATTTATCAACAGGATAATGCTCATCCACGTACTGCGCGACTCTCCCAACAATGTCTTCAAGGATATGACGTCCTACCATAGCCTGCCAGGTCACCAGATCTTTCGCCAATAGAGCATGTCTGGACGCGCTGGGAAGGCAACTGCAGCCGTCCCGAGATACAGGAGAATTAACTGCGCAGATGCAAAGACTATGGCAGGATCTTCCACAGGGGGTCATAAGTGATCTAATTGAATCGATGCCACGCCGAATTTCGGCTTGTATAGCTGCCAGAGGTGGCTTTACTACTTACTGATTTTTAACCTTTTTTGCAAGCTGTAACCGCTTAATAAAATGATATTTTGTTCTGAATTTTTAATCATTTGTTTATTTTCATATACACTACATGCATACCAAATTTCGTGAATGTCGCTCAATTTCTTCTGGGTGCATATATTTTTTTGCGACAGAGTGTATTTCGAAATACTGTTTCTTTGAAAGAAATGATATTCCTTATGGATTTTTTTTTTAAAGGGTTGTAGTTCTAAAAATATACTGTTTTTTCTGTAGCCTAGAATAATACCTCGAATAAATTACTTAAAACATAAAAGCATTACGCACCTACATTTCAGGTCTCTTCGTAAAAAAAAAAAGGGAGTGCGCGTTGTCCGGCGAATTTATCTAAAAATTAAAATGTACAGCTTGAAAGTACAGGTGCGCGTTATACAGCGGTGCGTTTTATACGCCAGACTTTACGGTATGTATGTTAGATCACTGGCATTTAAATCATTTCGAAAGAAAAGAATTCCATTTGTTTCTACCTTCAAATACCGGGGTAAAAGTATCCAAAAGTTACGACTTATTATAATAGAACTATTCATCAGAATATTATAAACTGCTCATCCGTGGGTTGAAACCCCTCCGAGATTTTTTGGATCTAGTCCGATCGAACGCACGTGCGCGCATTATTCGGCAATCGCAGACGATAAATTTTTCACACCGACTTCATTACTAAAGACTTGGAAGCCAAAGCAAAATGTGCAGTGCGTACTTTGGTTAACGGGATTTAACCCTTTATCTACCACATTATGATTTACTGCAGTTTTTTTCATGCAATATTTTTTTTTGAATCATTACATTGAAAATTAAGGGATATACTTAAACAAAATACTCAACTATGGGAAATTTAATCCGTTAGAACTAAATTAATTAAAGATATTCAACTGTAAAATTAATTATACACATTATTCACTTAAAATAAATACTCAAATCGTTTTCTAAGGTCTTCATTAACATACAAAAAACATAAGACACTTAAATTTTGACATTAACTATTTTTTTTTGGAACAAAAATAACAATCTTCGCAATCCGCTGAAAACGATGTCAGCTGAAAATGCAACTTCTGCTATAAAACTATTCGCCTTCCTCGCTAAAATGCTCATCATAGAACCCGTGCTGCCATATATCTTGGAAGAGTGGATTTAAAAGAATATTCCTGCTAAGTATCGTCGGAGTATTCGTAAAAATGGTTATTCTATGCAGTTTTAAAATTAGTGGTACTTATAAGTACCGTCGGTAGATAAAGGGTTAAATCAGTCAAGCGTGTACAGTGACATGTTTGAGCAGAATGGAATGGCGTCACTGGCTTGCCTAATAAACATATCAGGATTCCTACAAAATAAATCACGCACACGATCAACGGCGTTTTCTATCACGAAAACTTAAGGATACTTGTCAGTATATGAGATACCAAAGTTCCCGTCTCTTTTTAGAGTTCTTTCCCATTGGTAGATAGATTTTGATATCGGAGGATCGACATTACATTCTGTTCGAACACGTCGCTGTACACGCGTGATTGATTTAAATTCCGTTAACCAAAGCACGTACTGCACCTTTTGCTTTGGCATCCACATCTTTACTAATGAAAGTGTAACAAGTTTATCGTCTACGATTGCCAAATAATGCGCGCACATGCTGCCGATCGGATTAGACCCAAAAAATCTCGGAGGGGTTTCCAATCCACGGATGAATAGTTTATTACATTCTGATGGGTAGTTCCGTAACAATAAGCCATAACTTTTGGATACTTTTAGCCCGAACACCCTGTATTAGAATAAAAAACTAAAAATAAACAGAAACATAGTCAACACCTCAAAAAAATTTAAATATTTTAAAAATAATTCCCCTATTAACGAAGATGAGGTTGATAAAATTACTATTACAAAATATAAAACTGTGTATTAGAAACTAATCATAATAACAAAAGATGCCCAATAGAGATATCGTAAATTTATAATAATGGAAAATGTGAACTAATTTAAAATTACTTTCAAGAAAAATTTGAACCCTAATAATTTAAAAATCTCTCTCCTCGGGCATCCTAAAGCATCTTTTGTCCCCAAAATTAAATGCCTTTTAGAAAATCTTTTTCTTGTCCCTTCCAATTCCCTTGATCTTTCTTTTGACGTTTCTGAAACTACCCAGGATGTTGTTCTTGAGGAGATAGATATCATCCTCAGGAGCCTTGGGGGTTGGTAAACTTGGTTTTGACCTCATTGACTGTACTATTTAGAAGATTATTTATTCTTTTAAGTATTCTAATATTTTACACATAGGGTGGCCAAGATAAAAGAATCCCTGGATGAATACAGAAGTACAAATACAGAAAAGTTAATTACACTAATATATTATAATTTTTTTTGAAAGTATTAAATGCAGAACATTAGGAATAGCAACCTACTGAATATACAATAGTTTCATACTGAACTCTTGAACGTTCGATTCAAGTTCACATATAGTATGACTGTGGGCTTTTTTTTATCTTGTTACCCTGTAGAAACACAAAAACTATAAAATTTAATTTTATCATTTTCCTAATAGCCTTAAAATTACCAAATTATTAATACTAAGAACAGGTAAAGATCCTTCGTCAGCTTTATCCTACCGACTTATCTGTTTGTGACCTACATTAGAGAAAATAATAGAACAAATATTTATAAATTATAATTTATATACAAATATTTTTATAATTATTTTAATAGATTAAAAATTAAGATTTTTTAAGCAAAATTATTCATCAAAATCAATAGGGTCTTACGGAAAACATAAGTTGTACAGAGATGCATTAATAGCCTAATTAACGTTATATATCCATGACTTCAAAATACCAATCATATAAGGTCATTTTTAATGACTTTCAAACTGCGTTTGGTAACATACTTTGGTCTATAGTTGTAAGAAAGGGTGTTGAGTTTATTTATTGTTGCCTGTACGTAGATATACGTTTTTTACATAAATACACATGCTTTCAGAATTTAAATGTCCTTTCGTTGGTGTGGTGTAGTAGTTGGGAGAAAGGGATGCCAGCTCAAGTGTCACTTGACCATGATTCAAAGTTACGATGTCCGTCGCCAAAACCCATCGTGTAGCTGAACAGTGCGACGTTAATATTCACTCACTCACTCACAATTTAAAATCCTGATTTGTCGGATATAAATATATACGTTATTTCTTTGATTTATTTTATGTGCATTTATATACACTCAGGAACATTGAAAATAGCGACCCAAGAAGGAAGCTAAGTACAATCGCGAAACTTTGCAAATAAGTACAGCGTAATGGGATATGCAAATGATCCAAGTTTTATGCCAATACGCATGCTCATACACGCCGAGGTGGCGCTGCAAACAGGAAGAGGGTGCTATATAAGCCAGCGCAAATTCGAAGATTCATAAACGTGACTATTACCCGCCGATTGTAGGCAGACTTTGGTAAGCGAAACATGCAAGGTAAACGAGCTAGAAGACATTTCTCACAGTTAAGCGAGTTTGATGGAAGCCTGATAATCGGGATGAAAACTGCAGGCTGGTCAGCGCACCGTGTTACTGGCCAGGGGGATCGTTCGGAGTGTGCCGTTAGAAATTGCTGGAAGCAGTGGACACGAGAAGGTACCCACGCGCGGAAAACCGGGTCTGAAGCGACCAGGAAGACCACGAGGAGAGAGAATCGAAGGATCGTGCGGCAAGCACTTGTGGACCCCACAGTGACTCGTTCAACGATAGGAGCAGACGTAGGCGTAGCAATTGTTCCACAAACTATTTCCAGACACCTTGCAGAAGCAAATCTTAAATCCAAGCGCCCTTTCCGTGCACTTCCTTTAACACCGGAACATCGGCAACTGCGTTTACAATGGTGCCAAGCCAGATCAATGTGGAATGTCACAGATTGGCAAAAGGTTGTGTTTAGTGATGAATTCCGGTTTGTTTGGGGATAGATGATAACCGTGTACGAGTGTGGAGGCGCCCTGGTGAGCGGTACAATTCCTCCCACACGGTTCTACGTCACACTGCCCGCACAGTTGGTGTAATGGTCTGGGGAGCCATAGTTTATGATAGCTGGTCCACTTTAATTGTGATGCGTGGAACCTTAACGGGTCAACGTTACGTTGATGATATTCTTCGACCCTATGTAGGACCTTTGCTAAATGGTCTCTCGGGGGCAATTTTCCAGCAAGATAATGCTCGTCCGCATACAGCAAGAGTTGCTCAAGACTTCCTACGTCATTTTCAGACTCTTCCATGGCAGGCCCGCTCCCCCGATTTGTCCCTTGTAGAACACGTGTGGGATCAGCTAAAACGGCAGATGCCATCGTGTCTAGATTACGGGAATTTTCCGGATTTCCCACTGATTTTAATGTTGAAGAAACAAAAACTAAAATTATTAAAGAATTCACTCTTAAGGAATTAATTGCTGTTTGTAATTTATTGCATCTAGAATTTACCACTGAATTAGAATCTTGCTGTGACATAATTTTAACGCATTTATGTGATCTCACTTTATTTAAATCTATTGTTCTCAACTCTGGAAGCGAAAGCGACCTTGAACTCAACGAAAATCTCCGCCCGAAAACCATCATTCGCAGCCAATTACGTCTGACTCAGCAAGTAACGATTTACGTTCCGAAAAACATGAAATCTCTTGATTTAAATGATTCAGCTCAAAATTTATTGCCGTTGTTTGATAAACAGAATACTTGTAACTCTTTCCTATTTTTTAATTTACGAGATCTACTGGAACTAGTTAAACCATTCACTTCTCGAGACAGTTATTCAATTAAAACTTTCATTTCTGATATAGAAGACATATTTCGATTATATCAGATCACAAATCCTATTCATCAAATAATTTTCGTAAAGAAATGTTTAAAGGGTCCAGCCGAAAATTTAATCCGATCGATTCGTGAAATCACAAATTGGTCACAAATGAAAGAACATTTATTAAACGAATTTTCTGATAGAATCAATAGTGCACAATTACACAATATGATGCAAGCTAGACGTTTGAAACCAACCGAAACGTTGCAGGAATATTTCTTAACAATGCGAGATTTAGCTCACAAGGGTGCGGTTGATGATTCTTCTCTAATTGATTATATTATTGATGGTATCCCTGATTCTTCTAACAATAAAATAATTTTGTACGGTTCTAAAACACTTAGTGAATTCAAGGATAAATTAAAAATTTATGAAAAACTTTTAAACTCAAAACATAATAAGCAATTTCCAGATAAACGATTTCGAGATTATGAAAATTCAACATCTAATCAGCATAGAATTGAACACAAGCGCTTTACAAACCAACAACCAATTTGTTACCTCTGTGGATTGAAAGGCCATAAAAGTACCCTATGTCCGAATAAAGAACGCGGAAAAAAATGTTATGGATGTAAAAACTTTGGTCATGTTCAGGCCGAATGCCCCAAGAATTCTCGAAAGATTACACCGATAACCAATCACAAAATCAATACGCAAGTTGATAGAACTGTAAATTCCATTTCGATATTATCACCACCGAAAAATCTCATGCACGTTGAAATAACCATTTCAAAAATTCCTATTACAGCACTTTTTGACACTGGTTCACAAGCCACCATAATTAATGAGAACATATCAAAAACTTGGTTATCCTACATTGAACCCATCACAATGTACATTTTCAGGAATAGGCCGAGACAGAGTCGACAGCAAAGGTTATTTTAAAAATTTCATAACAATTCAGAACACTGCATTACCCGCAAAAATTCATGTCGTTAATGATGAAACGATCCCTTTAGATGGAATTATAGGGATTGATTTCTTACAACAAACTAAGTTCACGTTTGGACGTGATGGAATTCGTATATTCCGAGATGTTGATGAATGCAAAAATGATGATGTTCTGGTAAACCTTGCCAACCTTTTTGATGAACAACAATGTAAACTTGATCTTCCACATATATCGAACTCTAAAATTCGTAATGATGTTGAACAACTTGTAAACTCTTACAAACCTAAAAAAATTTACGATACTGATCTTAAAATGACAATTTTATTGAGTGATGATATCCCAGTTAGCCAACGTTCTCGTCGACTTCCTTTCGTAGAGCAAAAAATTGTAGAAAACCAAATTCAGGAATGGTTAAACACTAACATTATAAAACCTAGCTGTTCTGATTACGCAGCACCAATCGTTTTATGCAAAAGAAAAACGGAGAACACAGACTTTGTGTAGATTATCGCAATTTGAATAGAAAATGATTAAAGATAAATTCCCCTTGCCATTGATAGAAGAAGTGTTAGATAAACTCGAAAACTCTAAAGTCTACACTTCACTCGACCTTAAAAATGGATTCTTTCATGTACCCATGGATCCTAACAGTACAAAATACACTTCGTTTGTGACGCATGAAGGACAATACGAATTTTTACGTGTTCCTTTTGGATTGTCAAACAGTCCAAGTGTATTCCAACGATTTATTTACACTGTCTTCCGAAAACTCATACGTGACAACATTCTAATTGTGTATATGGATGATCTGCTCATTCCATCACAAAATGAAGCAGAAGGTTTAAATAAATTACGACTAGTTCTCCAAACCGCTTCAGACTTCGGTCTTGAGTTAAACTTAAAGAAATGTAATTTCTTACAACGCAAAATAGAATTTCTTGGATACATAATCGAAAACGGAACAATAAAACTTTCACCATCTAAGACACAAGCTGTCCAAAACTTTCCACAACCTCAAACCCCGAGACAACTTCAAAGTTTTATAGGATTAACAAGTTATTTCCGGAAGTTTATTCCAAATTCCGCTCGAATTGCAAGACCTTGAAGTGATCTTCTTCGTGATAATGTTAAATTTAAATTTGGCCCTACAGAAATAGCATCTTTTCAAGAATTGAAAAACATTCTTTCAGAGAACCCAGTTCTCCATGTTTTTCAACAAGGTTACCCTTTAGAACTCCACACAGATGCAAGCTCCCTAGGTTTTGGCGCTGTCCTATTACAGAAATGTGATGATGGACTATTTCATCCTATCCATTATTTTAGTCGCAAAACTACAGTTCAACAGGAGAAATATAGCAGCTATGAATTAGAAGTACTAGCTATTATTGAAGCGCTGAAAAAGTTTAGAAGTTACCTGTTAGGTACAAAATTCAAAATTATCACAGACTGTGATGCATTCCAAAAGACAATGCACAAAAAAGATTTGCCTGCTAAAATTGCTCGTTGGGCGTTGATGCTAGAAGAATTTGATTATGAAGTCTGTCACAGACCCGGTAGACAAATGAAACACGTTGATGCATTAAGTCGTTACCCCATTATGATGATTTCCTCCCATGATATTACACAAAAGATTAAAGAAGCTCAAAATAAAGATGAATTCATTTCTCAACTTAAATCAGCAATCAAAATTACACCTTCCGATGAATATTTTCTTAAAAACGAAATTTTGTACAAATTACACAAAAATTCTGAACGATTAGTTGTTCCAGAAATGATGCAAAGAGAGATAGTACTCCATGCACACGCACAAGGCCATTTTGCTTCTAAAAAAACTGAATCTATTGTTTCACAAGAATTTTACATTCCCAGACTCACGAAAATTGTTCAGGATTTAATTACAAACTGCGTCCCATGCATCTTATCCTCACGTAAAGCTGGTAAACAAGAAGGCTTTCTCCATCCGATTCCAAAAGGTGATCAACCCCTTGATTGTTACCATTGTGATTTTTTAGGACCATTACCATCCACAAAAAAGTGTTACAAACACCTCTTCACTGTTATTGATTCATTTTCTAAATTTGTTTGGATTTACCCTGTAAAGTCTACTTCCACTAAAGATGCTCTCGACAAACTAATTTTGCAACAAACCATATTTGGTAATCCATCAAAAATCATTACAGATAAAGGTAGTGCTTTTACATCTACAGAATTTCAAAAATTTTGTCAGGAAGAATCAATTGAACACGTTCAGATAACCACTGGTGTACCACGTGGAAACGGTCAGATAGAACGTATGCATGAAACAATTATCCCTGTTTTGACCAAGTTAACCATCGAAGAGCCCGAAAAATGGTTCAAACATGTCCACAGATTACAACGCATTATGAATAGTACCACTACACGTAGCACAAAATTTACACCCTTTGAAGTTTTAATTGGAGTAAAAATGAAACAAAAAGAGGACCTTCAAATTAAACACCTTCTTGAAGACGAACTTAGCGAACAGTTTATTAACAAACGAGAGACACTACGTAACGAAGCTAAAGAAAATATCCTACGTTTACAGGCTGAAAACAAGAAACAGTACAATAAACATCGTAAACCCGCTTATAACTACAAACCAGGTGACACAGTTGCGATACAGCGTACACAGTTCGGAACTGGATTGAAACTTCGACCTAAATACTTTGGACCATATGAAGTAACAAAAGTCAACAAACACGATCGTTATGAAGTACAGAAAATTGGACAACATGAAGGTCCAAATGTAACCTCAACTTCAGCTGATAAAATGAAGAAGTGGTGTATACATTGAGAAGCTACCATCACCAAAGCTATGTTATTTTGTATTTTCCTTTTTCTGCTGTTTTTTTTATTTCAGTTCACTTGTTCCCCCAGCGCCGAGGACGGCGTGGTCATCAGGATGCCCGTGTGGATATCAGCTACTCGCAGACCACTTCCGAAGCCATGATAGAACTGAAGTGACTCGAGGTAGTCAGCGAGATGGCGAGACAGTCCTCTTCCCGCCGCCATAAGCACAAGATGAAAAACCTCTAACACGCGTGATGTTTTAAATCTAACTATGTAAAGGCAGATAGCCTTATTTTCTTTTTTTTACCTGTGTGTCCGTCCTATAATGTCCTTTATTTTCTATATTAAAGTAATTAACTTAAGAAGTCTCCCTTTTTTGAAGTGTTTAAATAACGGACACACTCACATATATATATATATCATGATTTTAAAGACAGAATCAGATTAAAGTTTTAAAAAGGGAGGTCTTTATTCAATCGTTTGTACATCTGTTCTGATGCTAAGAGCAGGGAGTAAAAAACACGCCATGGTGGGGGTTTCACGTGAATAACACGTGAAAAACATCTGGTAAGTGTCGCTGCTTTGAAGATGGTGCTTGCAAGTTAATGCTGACATATGTTGACTATTAAATCTAACGATCTAGAATTAGACATGTTTATTGGCTAGGCCATATGTTCGGGAGATATAAATGGGCGATTAGTTTGATACTTGAATATGAGAACGGAGACAGATAGAGTCAAGTTCTAGATAGGGAATTTAATTTTTAATCTAATTTAATTATCCTTACATTTTATATATATATATATATATATATATATATTAATGTTTGTATATTTATTTGTAACTTATACAAATCCAAAACAATGATTTGATTGTTCCAAAATTTTGCAGGGAGCTTCTCTGATTTTTTTTAAAGGAGCCGTAAACATTCATTCATTAATATCCATAAGTTAAGGATAATGTAAGTTCAGGCAAAGAAAGAGTCAGAAGCAAAACAAATGTGACTTATTTTTAAAGTCTTTTTATTAAAAAAGGTAAAGAGAAAAAATATGCTATATATTTGGCATCATTAGTAAAAGTTAAATTTTTTTCTCCTTTACAAAAAAAAAAAAAAAAAAAAAAAAAAAAAAACACACAAAAAAAAAAAAACATTTTTACACAAAAATTAATATTACATGCTTGGTATGATGGTTAATACACAGTATGTCTCCCAGACGATGCCATGCAATCCGTACAACGCCTAGATATGCTGAGTTTCAAATTATCGATCTGATCTTGGGGAATATTACACCACTCATCAAGCACAATGCCCTCCGAAGTTCTAGAAGACATATAGGAGGTTGTAGATGGGCTGCAATTCGTAGACCAAGCATGCCCCACACATGCTCTACTGGATTCAAATCCGGTGAGAATGCTGACCAGTCCGTATGGGTGATATCCTCCGATTAAAGGCATTCGCTTGCGATGTTTGCACTGTGAAGACGGACGTTGTCATCCATAAATACAAATCCTGTGCACTTGGCACCCCGAACACAAGCGAAGACATCCAGATAGATGTTCCAGAATGACGTCTTGATAGATTTGGTCTGTCATGGTCAAAGAAAGATCAAATGGTCAAAAGAATTATCAAAAACGACACAAATTCGAAAACCCAAGTAAAGAAATCCACCAATTAATAAATATGAGGAGCAATGCAAGATAGACGAGATACTAGAAGAATTAAAAATAAATTGGATCACTTACGTCCAGGCAATACACCTTTTAATTAAACTTGACCGAATCTATAATTTATCTATTAATTGGCCAAATTGTCAATCTTAATATTAATCAAATAAGCTACGAAGTGCTCCCGCCTAGCTTCACGTTAAACAATCACTGCGGTCCTTTAGCAGTCAAACTTCTCTCTCTTCCTAACTCGAAAGTTTAATCTTTATTTACAAGTCTTGATTCGCATAATCAAGTCTTCTTCTTCAGAGGAAAGTTTTCAATAGAATAATTTTAAAAACCCGTTATTTCCCAAGAGGACTATTCGTAGGAAGAGCGCGGATAGACCCGTTACAGCCTGTATTCCTTATCCCCTCTTACACTCTCGTTATTGTGACATACTATCGATGTCATCTGGTGGCTTCCTGCAATTTGCATATGATTCTTGAAGATGTGTGTTGTCCTTTTATGGGTGATATTTATATATATATATATATATATATATTATATATATATATACATATATATTATACTTCGATTTCCGGGTGACTCTGAATTATCCTTAATTTATGGACGTAAGTGTATTTCTGTCCCCCGAATTTTATTTTCAGAAATTTTTTTTTACACCCTCTTGTTTAAGGAAGTGAGTGTGTATGCGGAGTCGCCAAATGTGATATGCAGCCAGCAGTGAAAAAACGTTTCCTCCCATCTTTAGAAAACTGTTACTGCATTTGGCGACATCTTTTGTTTTGGCAACGTTTAAAAACAGGTTTTGTGGAAAACGACTCCCAAAGGAAAGGTTGCAAAAGGATTATAGACAAGTCTCGTTTTTGAACTATTACACCTACAGACGAAGTTTGTCAAGCATGTTTCTTTTGTTGTGTAGAGGTCCACTAAGAATGGGTTTTGCGGAAATCGATTCCCAAAGGGGGATGCTACGGGGTGAGTGAGTGAGTGAATATTAGCGTCACACTGTTTAGATACACGAGGGCTTTTGGTGACGGACCACGTTATTTTGGACCATGGTCAAATGACGTGGACGACACCTGAGCTGGCACCCCCTCTCCTATTTACCACACCACACCAACGGAAGGACGTTTGAGCTCTCGACAGATTTAACGTGCATCGCTGCCTTACACGGTGAGTTTTTAGTGGTACTGGGCTCGAACTCGTGGCAAGGCCAGCCACTCGGCTACCGCGGCCATGTGATGCTACGGGGACATGACAAATAATATATTCCGTTTTAGAAATTCAAGTCCTGTTCTTTTTTTAATCAAGAGGGGAGGGGTATAAAAATGTTTTTGAATGCAATCGAAGGCTTAGTGCCAAAATATAAATAACTTAATAAAAAAAGAGTCCTACATTATCATAAAATAATCAGCGAAGCCGGTCGGTAAAGTTTAGTATATATGCATAGATAAATATTTAATTCTAATTTATTTGTGCAGGTGTGTATGATTTCAATAGTTTCCAAAGCATTTATATTGTGCTTGGATGGTTTTTAAATCAAAATGTATGAAAAGAAAGCATTTCTCGTCCAGAAAGTTAGTATACTTTTGTTAAATTTAAATTATATATTTTGTAAAAGGTTCTTTTGGGGATATATGTAAAATAACCCCCCCCAAAACTATGACAATACAAACAGCTAAAGAAACTCTGTCAGCAATTGAGAAAAAGGAGTCGAAAGATTGATTTGATGAGGAATGTGAAATAATTAATGAAAGAAAAAAATCAAGCTTATTGACTGATGATACAAAAACATTACTCCAGAAATCAGAAGACAAGATAAAATAATATTTAAACAAAAGAGGAGAAAGCATTGGGAGGAGATATATGAAGAAATAGAACACCTGAAAAAGTAAAGAGAAGCAAGAATAGAGTTTTGTCCCAGAACTGTCACTTGTCATGATGAAAACGGAAAGCTTATTAATGATAATACTGAAATACTAAGGAGATGAACATTTCAAAATGGCTCTTGAAGGGAAAAGTACTTTAAAGGAAAAAGAGGAAGGTATTGTCAGGAACCCACAAAATGAAGAAATAAAACCACCTTCCATAGATGAAGTTCAAAGAGCAGTAAATAAACTAAATAAATATAGGACCGGAAGGTATCAAAGTCAAGATCCTGAACATAAAGGAGCCTAAATACATCAAGGAAATACACGCCATTATTACTAGTGTTTGGACCATGGAAAAAATGCCCGTTGGATGGGAAGATGGTTCCATTTGTCCAATATACAAGAAAGAAGACAATATCTAGACAGTAATAATTATAGAGAAATTACTCTCTTGAACACTTCATACAAAATATTCTCAAACATCCTGACAGAACGACTGTTACTTGTACTAACAGAGTAATTAGGGATTATATATATACCAGTGTGGATTTCAAAAGGGAAGATCAATTACACACAGAATCAAATGCATAGCATTAGATAAATTCTTGAGAAGACCAGAGTCAATTAATAAGCATTATTGGTAACATAATTCATAACTGCCGAGTTGGGGATTTGAGTCCTGATTCTATTTAAAACCACCAAAAAATAATAGGAGCTAGTTCGCTGTTAAATATATCTTAATAGCAGATATTTTAATATTCTTTTAAGCTTACATTGTGTGTGACTCAAATTTATTTTCAAAAACGTATCTTTTTAACTTTGTCAAAAAAAATCTAAATATTAAAAGAGTTATAGAAATATTTTTTCATATACATATATTTTATAATACCATAAAAAAATGTTTGTAAATTCTAAAAAGATTTAATCATTTATTTTAAGTGAACTAATTATATAAAAATATTATGAATTAATTAAATTATTATTTTTCTGAAATCAATTCAAATAAATATTTGGACATCTTAAGAATATAGTATAATTTATAATGTATAATTAACCTAATACCTCTACCCTGTTAATGTTTCTTTTGGTATCTTTTAAGCAAACATTTAAATTTCCCCTGTTTTGACACTTAGATCGAAATATTTTTGCAAAGGTAATATTTTATTTTGTCTGTTTATAATCTGCCATTAGAAAAAAAAACTTATTTTGTCCTATTTGTTCATCAAATCCACTTTAAAGTGAGTTTTTGGAGTTATATCCCATACATTTCTTGATACAACTTATCCCATATACGTCCGATACAACTTTTCGGGGAATAATTTCCATATCTTCGAAATTATATAACTTGGTGGGGGCAACCACCAGTATACACTATAAAATTTGACGGGAACAGAAAAGACCAAACTTTTTTGGCACGGTTAATTTCCGGGCCACTTAAGGTCCTTTAGGTTGGTTCTCACGGGGTTTTAAAAAGTTCGCTATTAGTAAAAAGTGCAATACATGTGTGAAGCCTCGTCCCACCATCTTCTCAGTAGTGCTGCCTTGACGCAAGAACTGTTCAAAAGACCCATTGCAGTGTTAGGGGTACTGAAGGCGAACAAACTCGTGGAGAGAGATCTAATCTGATTTTGATTAGAAGAGGATAAGGAAGAAAAAATTATATAACAACCTTCAAGAGAGAGAAAGAAACGTTTAGGGTAGTATTTGTGTGATCACATTACCTTAATAAAACAAATATACTTCATAAACTCTATGTTCAGTATATAGATATTTTCTAATTTATCCATAAATATCTATATACTTTTACACTAAACCTTTATATTCGAGTTAAAAGCCAAATAATCCTTACCACAGCCATATTGGCTTGAAAACATCACACCATTGCGTCTTCAGAAGCAAATCTTCGGCAGGTTTTTCTCCTTATAGTAATTTTTCCGTTGGATAAAAATGTATCAAATTTTGATGTTTCATGAAATATAAGAGTTGCTCAAACGAAAACTGGACAAATTCAATAGAAGAAAGATTTTGTTGGAAAAAAAACCGCTCTGGGGATTGTGACGCAGGTCCATCGTTTTAAAATCTGGTCTATGTCTTCACTCCAGAAAGAACGTAGTTGATTCTCAAGGAAGTCCTGTCCAGTTTCCTTCACTTCATCGTCCAAAAAGAATTGTAATACTGTCTTAAGGTGCCTAAAGACGTAGAGATCACATGGTGATAAATCCAGACTGTATGGTGGGTGTTTTAACATTTATCAAAAGATTTTTTTTTCAAAGTTGCCTTGGTTTCACCGGAGACGTGAGTGCGGACATTGTCTTGAAGATCCGATGTGTCGTTTGTTGACCTTCTCGAAAACTTTTACACCAACTGTTCCAAGACGTTTGACCTAAACAGTGCTCGCCATAGACTGCCACTATTTATCAATAGATTTCCGCTTTAAACTCACCTGCTGCAATCAGAAACCGTACTACCACTCATTGTTCCGATCTGGACGCATCCCTATATGGCCCGACTTTACTTTCGATTAATTTCCTCTACCACTAACAGGTTTCATTGTTAGATATTATATGCGGTGTACATTTCTTACTGTCCTTCATGTCCCTGTTTGGTGGCTCTGCTATAGATGCACTCATTCTGACACATTTGAATACGTCCCCTTTCGTTTGAGCAACCCTTATTTTATATTCTTTCAATAAGGAATTTGATTAATTTGATACATTTTCTTACTTTTTAGTTAACGAAGAATAACGCTTCGTGCGAAGAATTATCTTCATATCACGATGGCTATTTTGTCCACCTAAATTGGAGACTTCATTTGGAAATATCAGGATTAAAGTTTGATATGTGGAAGTTATTCTTCAAATTCAGTTGCCAGTATTACAATAATAAATCTAGAGTTTTATTTCATTTATATTATAGAAAAAATTCCTAATTAAGCAAAAAATGTGGTCTTAGTTTAATGTAGCTCCTAATATTCCATTAATATCTAGCATCAAGTGCAGTCACATTCTTTATATATATTAGTGGTTATTTCATACTATTTCTAACATTTTTATAATCTTTAATCCCTTAACAGCCGATTAAAAGTTATTCGATTCGTTCCCCAATGCCTCCGTTTCTAAAGAGTGTTTTTTTTCCAGGTACAGAAGTATAAGTTGGCATTACTTTCCAAGATGGCGCCCGATTTAACAGCTGTCAAGTGATTTATTCTCAGTTTGGTTTGGCAATTCATCCAAACGATCATCAAGCAAGGCGTAGATTCGTCGAATGGGCCCAAAACGAGATGGCCGTTGTTCCCGATTTTCATAAGCGAATTTTGTTTAGCGATGCAGCGCACTTCTGGTTGAATGGCTACGTCAACAAACAAAACATTTGGAGTGAAGCTAATCCACAAGTGTATGTCGAAACACTGTTACATCCAGAAAAACTGACTGTTTGGTGCGCTTTATGGGCTGGTGAAATCCTTCTTCAAAAACGATGAAGGCCACAACGTTACAGTCAATGGTGATCGGTATAGAGCCATGGTTACTAAGTTTTTCATTCCTGAATTGAACAATTATGATGTCCAGGAGCTGTGGTTCCAACAAGACGGCGCAACATGTCACACAGCTCGTGCCACAATCGATTTATTGAAAGACACGTTGGGTGACCGCCTAATTTCACGTTTTGGACAGGTGAATTGGCCTCCAAGATCTTGTGATTTAACACCGCTAGACTATTTTCTGAGGGGCTATGTAAAGTCATTGGTCTATGCGGATAAGCCACAAACGCTTGACCATTTGGAAGACAACATTCGCCGTGTTATTGCCGATATACGGCCACAAATGTTGGAAAAAGTCATCGAAAATTGGACGTCCAGATTGGACTACATCCGAGCCAGCCGTGGCAGTCCTATGCCAGAAATCATATTTAAAATGTAATGCCACAAGATTACCTTTCGAATAAAAAAAAATTCATGTCAATCGAATAATACATCGTTGTTTTATTGCAATTTAAAGTTCTATACTTCTAAATACCTTTACATAGGCGTGCGTACTCGGTGTATTCGGTGCCCCGGAAGAAAAGGCATACACAAGTAAATTCTCTCTGAAATTAGTAAATCGTTTGCAAACACTGTCAAGATCATTTTATTGCATTCCAAAACCTTCGGAATAGTTATATTGATAGCGCAAAGGAAAGAATCATCTTTCGGAAAGACGGATAAATCCGTCTGGGGCATATAATTTAGAATGAAACTTCTAACAGAATTTAATACATTTTTTTATTGGTATGATTATTTTTAACTCCTTGTTCTATGTATTAAAACGGAAGGAAATAGTATAAGTTTTAAAGTTTGATAAAAAAAAAGAATAATTTTAGAGTCTAAATTAATGTAATTTTTATATATATAATTCTTCTGTGCGTGTGAATGTGACTGAACTCCTCCTAAACGGCTGGATCGATTTTGATGGCATTTTTTGTGTGGGTTCAAGTCGATTCGAAGAATGGTTTATATTCATAATTCGGTCCGATATCGCACAATTAGTTAAAAAGATATTAATAAAAAACCTTAAAACGCTTAATTGCTTAATCCCTGTGTGTTGTTTATTCCGCTAATGCGTGGCAAGGAAAAAAAAAGAAACAAGAGGGGAAATATTTGTTTTTCGCACGGCCAATTATATGTTGCGTGTCCGAGGGTTGGCAAACTATCGCATTTCTTTGTTTATACCCCTCAAGGATTAACCCAAAATACTGTGCATTCAATGGCATTACGATAAATTTATTTATTGTGCATTAAAAAAATACACCTGTTATGAAAATAGCTCGAGTTTTATCTTTTTTTATAATTTAATTAGAACAAGATTAAGTTTCTATTCAGAATAGCTTCTACTATATTTAATTTAGTTCATAGTATACACTTACTCACGCGCAATTGATAGGTCGAATCGTGGTAACTTTACATGTGATGACGTCAGGTATTGTAATAACATTTTTTATAAATATTTTCAGCAAAACGGTATGTGGTATATCAATTTTCATCAATTTATTCAAAAAAGTTTGAAATTTTTGGATTTAAGACATATGTACAGGAACAACGTTTGTCGTGGCACTAGTTTAATATAATATTTTGGAATAACTTTTTAAAAAAAAATTACGTGCAAAAAACATTTACGAAAGTTTTCGGATTGATATGTGGTAATTTTTTGCATTTCTTAAGTAAAAGGATCCTTGAAAAAAGTACTTTGAATACACTTTTTAGTGATTGATGCACGCTTAAAAATAGATAAAAAATAGTTTTCAAGAAGATATTTTATATAAAAATAATTTCTCTTTGATTTTAATTACGAAGTTTTGTGAAAAACATAACTTCTGAAAATAACTGCAAATAATCAATTACCTTGTAATTTTTTTTTTGCTAAAACTATAATAGATTTTTTTCACCAAGCATTAAAAATATTGAGATCGGATCTGCGCAATGAATCAATATTGGAAAAATGTCAATAACCTGGGTTTAAAAATGGATCGAGCAATCCTTCAATGAAAAAGAGTATACCTTCGGATATTTCAGATAAGACGAAATTAATTAAATTAAAGGCATGAAGTAATGAAAAAAATGGCAAAGAAAAAGAATTCGAAAATTGTGTTCGCTACAACATAAATGGTTTTTTTCCAACAAAAGAGGAAAAGAAATGGGCATTCGATGTAACTATAGTTGCCAGAGTCATTTCCAAACTATCATGCCTGTTTATAGAGAACGTCACGGATAATTTTCAATTCTAGGTGGCAACCTCGTTGTCTAAGAAGTGTTGACTTGTCATGAAGAGAGGTAATGCTTTTCCCACTCCTATGGGAAGATAAGCATTTTATTTTCTTTTCAGATCTTCTAGTTCCTTTTCAATGAGAAGGTAATTTATCTCTCCCCAGACATTGAAAAGGGCCAATTCCCTTTACCGTGAGTGAAAATCGAGCTGCCCCTCCTGAAAGAAAAAAGTAGTTCGAAAGGCAAAAAAAGAATTCTACTCGTTTCTTTTCTTCGTCTGCTTTCAGAAGAGAAGTAGCAATGGAACAACTAATCTCGTTCTGACATGGGAACGTGGCGCCCATTGCTGCCAATGATCGTTAAGCTCTTTTGTAGCTTTCTGATCATTGTGAAAGAGAGCGATAGTAAAAACAAAGAACCCGGAGGAGAAACAGATGTTTTCTGAGAAGTAATTTATCTCTGCTCTAATCTTTTGTTTAGTTTCTTCTGGTGTTATACTTTGTACGGCACTTTAGAGAAAAGTTTTCCATTTAGATTTAATAATCATTTTTTTACTATTGTCTGAACGCTGCCATGAGCTTTGTTTTAGGATGTATGAATTTTTTATGCAGATATATAACTGTAATAAAAGAATATATATTTCAGATATAAAGCCTATTGTCAAAATAAAGCAAGTGGAATTTATTAATCTTATTGTAATGCATGTTTGGATGAGAACTATCAGTAAATCTACATTGGAGAAATTTCGAAAATTTTAATATTTAAAAATGATTTTTCAGTGCATTGCTGATTCACTGTTTGATTGGTATATTATTCATTTGGTAGACATCTGTAATATTTTTGAAAACAAACACTTTTTAATTTCTAATACCAAACGATCGATATTTTCAGAAAAAAAAGGATCTTCAGGAATTGGGAAAATATAACTTGAACCATAACTGTATACAGAGTGGTCCCGAATTCATGGTACAAACTTTAAGGGTAGGTACAGGACATTGTAACAATAATTTATTGTTTTGAAATGTATGGGCGCAAATGACGCGGTGTGACACAAACATAAAAAATAAGAGATAAAAGGAAAGACAAAATGTTTATTGAAAGCGTTGTTGACAAGTGTAATGACAAGTAACTCTGCCGTTACCATTTGCACGGCCGTACATGGGATACATGTTTGCTTTTTCCCATCGAAGACGTCAGCACAATGGGCCCAATTCATGTGACGTCATAGTCAGATGGTAGTGAAAGCCACGGGATTCTAGCCAATCAATTCAAAAACTCTTGCGACGTCATAGTCACACGATAGTGTTTCCAGCGAATCAGTTCACGCGCTCCGGTGTTGCCAAGTTTTGCTCTTTGCAGAAACTTTCTCTTAAAAAATACATATGTATACAAAACGCATTTTATTTAAAAGTATAAACATAAAAAATATGATTTTTTTTTAATTTAAAAAAATCTTTTTGAAGAAATTTTTTTCTCTAACATTTAAACATCTTTGCCAAAATATGAAATTTGAACTTTTATCTGAGTTTTACAAATAGAATAACAAGTACAATTAGTTTAATGTTTGTTTTGAATTCAATGGAAAACACGTGTTTGTTTTTATCATGCGACTTCATGAATTGAGCCCATTACGATTCAGATTCTCCCCTATTGAGATGCATCATGTTGAAAGGTGGCTAGACATGTACTGTCTCTAGCGGCAACGCAACCAATCTTTCTTTCATTACCGCTATTTGTGCCTCACTGCGTCACTTGTGCCCATATATTCCTATACAATAAATGATTGTTACACAATGTCCTGTACCATAAAAGTTTGTCTCATGAATTTGGGATCACCCTGTATACACGCGCTATATTTTTCTAGTTGGTTAGAAAGGCATTATAATTAATTTGAAACTACGACGCAAATTCTGCTTTAAGGCAGTGCTTCTCAAACTTTCAATACTGGCGCCCCCGTTTTCGATCACAATTTTTTTCGCGCCCCCCTTATACATTAATAATGTACTGAATGCAATAATAATGCATTTTGACACAAAAGTTACAATAGGCGATCTTAATTATAAACCATACAAATTAGTAACATAAGTATTAAATTTTGTTTACTTTTAAGCAAAATAAACAAATGAAATACTAGGATAATTATTATGTTATTTTTCCTTTCTCGAATTTTTAAATTGAACATATTACAAAATGCGGTAGCTGCTTAGAAGACAAAATATAGATATCTGCTAAATATAGAAAAAGAACTCAGAGGGTCAATTTCTAATAATAAGCATTCCTTATAAAAACTTTGCTTTCCAAGACAAGCTCGTGGACGTCATTAATACTTAGTAAACTTGTTCTTAATTTAGTATTAATTAATTAGTTATAAAATATTCTGTGCAGCACTGATACATTAAAAGTATACTGGCTGAAGTGCCCGCTCTTTGCATGAGTTCATTTATAAGAAAATAAAACATTATTGATATAATAGCTGAATTGTAAGGGAAGCAAAGCCAAGTGCTCGACAATGTTTACAAAAACGTAAAATGATTTTTTTAAAAATCGTTGCTCAAATTATAATTAGTTTTAAGCGAATTGTAATTTTAAGCGTCACAGAATTAGCATTTATAATTGATGTTAAACAGTAGCACACACAGGAATTTTTCAAGGGGGGTCCGGGGTCGAAAGTTCACCAATCTTGTATCAGGTTCCTTTTGATTTTGTCAATTTTCGGGAACAAAACACAGTAAAGAACTAATTCTTGAATAAATAATTAGCATTAACTAATAAAATTAATCATTAATAAAAAATACTTAACTAAATTTTGCGTACTATAAACTTAGAATTATAATCAATCGGAAAAAAATCAAGGGCTTTGGGGGGTCCAGACCCCCTTGTGTGCGCCACTGATGTTAAATAATGATCCATAATATAAAATATCGATGAAGAATAGTTGTATTATTTTTAGTATTTAAAGTGAAAAGACTTCAACATGTTTTAACCCGTGAGCAGGCGTGCACTCGGTACGGTCGGAGTTATTGAGTCGCCCCAATCCTTTTTTTTAATAATTATTTTATTGTACACGATACAAATCATGATTCCAGTGAATACTTTAGCTAAGAGAAAGTTTACTTACCTACTTTCAAGGACTTTTCAATTTTTCTTTGGTAATAAATAAACAGTTTTGCCAGAATTAACGATTTCGTAATCTGTGTGTCCCGCGCGACCACTTCCGGGTAAAAAGTATATTCATTATGATAATATGTATGTTACTGCTAAAAAATTGTGTGAAACGTCTTTCGTTATGCTTTATACATTGAGAATATTTATAAAAATATGTCTTAGCCAAGTAATCCTTCATGTGTGCTTGTGTGTGTGCTCTCCGTGGTTTTCCAAATATCATAAAACTCTTTTGCATGAAAAAAGCGCAACAGAGAACACGTAAGAGAGGGGTCATAACTAACTGTGTACCAATAACTTAGAAGGTCAAACAGATTACAGCTATAATGTGCAGTATTTCAAAAATAATGACAGTGATGAATATTTTATGTTCCTAAAGTTTTTCGATTCTGGGTCCGGGATCTGGTTTTTCTCTGAAAGAGTAGTATGTTAGGTTATAAAAAAAGCGTAATAAAAAAATCTCTCATCACGGGATGACAGCAAATCAAATAAAAGTTTTTTATTTGGTTATAGAATCAAAGATAGCTAATTAGGTATTGAAGAAGTTTTTATTTTTGATGGCTTAATATCGCCTATAAATTATATCAGAGTAAAAGTGCATTTTTTATTATGTCTGAAAGTATTTTGTTTTAATTCATTCCAGTAAACTAATTATTTTTTAAATCTTTTATTTTCAAAATGTTCGCGCCCCCCTCGTAAGGTCATCGCGCCCCCCAGGGGGCGTGCCCCACAGTTTGAGAAGCACTGGCTTTAAGGTATCCGAGTACGTTCGGAACCGTGATTTTGCAAAAGTGCATAAATGGATAATTTTCATGATATTTAGTGTCACTTAGATTAGAATATATCATAAAATTGTTTTAAGGATATTTTGACAAATTTTTTTTAATTAAATACAATATTTCGGCAAAAAATTAACTTAGAATAATCTTTTTTCCAAATGTTCTCCTTTTGTGAAAAATGCTTCTATTATAATTATATTTTGCCTGTATATAGCTCAGACCTCTCTACAGAGGCTCAAATAGAATTTTTGAAATATATAACTTAGAAGTGGGATTATTCATATTTTACGACAACAGAGGGGAGCAATTTTAAGGAAAAAAACGCCGATAATTATTTCAATTGGTGGTAAGTCTGAAAATAATGTGAATTTTTCAAAAATTCTAGTTGAGCCTCTGTAGAGAGGTCTGAACTATAAGCAGGCAAAATATTATTATAATAGAGCCATTTTTCACAAAAAGAGAACATTTGGAAAAAAGATTATTTTAAGTTAATTTTTTGCCAGAATATTATATTTAAATAAATATTTTTTGTCAAAATGTCCTTAAAACATCTTTATGCATGTATTCTAATCTGAGTGACACTAAATATCATGAAAATTATCCATTTATGCGCTTTTTTAAAATCACGGTTCCGAACGTACTTTAAGGTACTTTCCATATGTTAAAACAAGATTCCTGCAGTACATTAAATTATGCATGCAATGAGACTCATAAAACTCCTTAATTCAACCGTTTTAAAAATTTATGGTTGAAGTGAAGAATAGGGAGGGGGGGGCCCTTGACGAGAGAAGTCAACTTTTTTGGTGACAGGAATTGGTTGCCAAACAACTTGATTTTAAAATAGGTTTTCCGAGAATTTACAAAGTAGGATTTTGTAATGAAAATTAAGAAATGTTAATGAGAAAAAAATTAAGAAAAAAAAAATTGCTTAAATATTATTTTAAGAAAGTTGCTTGGTGACCGATTCCGGTTGCCAAAAAATTGACTTCCTCAAAGAGCCCCTATTCTACACTCAAGAAGATATCTCTGAACTGTGTAAAAAGAGAAATGCGATCCCAGTAGTCGAGGGGGTCATGGTTTCAAACTTGAGGCCGACGTTGTTGAGTCGTGGGTCTGAGTTCTAGTGCCATTGAAGGTCAGCGGTACAGAAGAGCGGATGCACGTTAATCTGTCGAGATGCTCAAAGTTTCCAGTTAGCAAGGTTTAGAGCAGGGGTTCGTCAACGCTGTGGCGTGCTAAGCCTATCTACCAATGTGATTCCCCGTGCAACA
The DNA here is from genome assembly GCA_019973935.1 of Trichonephila clavipes. NCBI lineage: Eukaryota > Metazoa > Arthropoda > Arachnida > Araneae > Nephilidae > Trichonephila > Trichonephila clavipes. Next base: position 389,950 of record BMAU01000957.1, read on the forward strand.
CAGTAGGATATTTTTGAAACATTTAGATTCCCATGATAATACATCCAAAGTTGAAGAATTAAGGTCAATAATATAGATTTATAGTTTTATCATACATTAATTTTGCATCATTCTCAAAGATATTTCTTAACATAACAATAAACAGCATAAAATATAACTGTTTCTTCAACAAAAATTTAAAAAAAATTAATTTTTAAACATATTCATTAAATAAAGAAATAGACAACATAAAATATAAGTATTTCCCTTTATTATAGTTAAATAAATAAATAAAATTTTTATTGCGAAGTTAGTGTTTGCCCCGCTGTAGTTTCATATCGCAAAATCAAGGGTATAATGTGTGACTTTCAATTTGACACCATTCTGAACATGTAATTGTAAAAAATAATTTCTATTTGGACTCGAAATATTTGTTCGTATAAGGAAATATTTCTTACTTAGATATGTAGAACCAAAAGCGGAAAGCAGAGTACATGCAATTTTCCCTCTTCAAATAACTAAATCTCTCCACAATGACATTCAATAATTTACAAAATACCTGTAAATTTATCTTTAGTTATCTTTCAGATTTTTTCGTTATTCCGTAAATGTCTATAATTCTGAGGATGTTTGTCTAATAAGGTCTATTACAGATCTATCAACTTCCATCCACTCAAAAACTGACAAATGTGTGAAGTAGTGCAGGTTGCCACTGAGAATTGTACCGCATGCCACATGTGACCCACGTGCCATAGGTTGCCAATCTTCGGCTTAGAAGTTTAGGGAAGGGAATACCAACTCGGGATTCATCTTCAGCATTTGACAGTGGTTCAAAATCAATAGGTCCATCGACAATAGTTCTCGAGTTGCTTTCAAAGAGCAGTGTAAATTAAAATCAAATCAAATCTGAAATAAGACATAGGCTTATATCAAATAATCCTTTCTAAATTTTAAGTTATTAGTTATGAATGGTTGAATGTGGGATAGGAGAAAGAATTGTATTTATAGATTTATATTATATATTTCTTGTTTTCTTAGTTTATTATATTATTTAGTATTCATAGATTTTATTGTGAAAGGGTAAGTTGGTGAGCATTCAAAGATAATAGATGTTCAAATATTTTACGGTTTGCAGAGTGAGTGAATATTAACGTCGCACTATTCAGCTACTCGAGGGCCACGCACGCACGCACGCACGCACTTTACAAAAGATATTCTTCATTGTCAGCGGAATTTATAATTCCAGTCTTTAGAATTCCTTGAAGTCCTCTTTACAGCCGAGCATTCGCGATGACAAGAGAACAGAAGTTCTTACGGGACAGCCTTGTTCTACAAGAGCTTCCTGCTTCCTTTCCGAAGATGCCACTTGAACGGTTTCTGTAGACTTCTCTCTTTTCCGACCGCTTGAGAGGTGGTTACATAACTTAAAAAGAAGAAAAAGAAGTCCTTAGCAAAAACCACAAGAGAATAAACTTTAACTCCCATCCTCTTTAGAACTTTTTTTTTCAACGACATTTTTTTTCCTCCTTTTTTTTCACCTAGTGTTCTTTGAATAGATAGCACGATGTGAAAAGAAAGGATTCTGTCTGTCTTTCTCTCTTTTTTAAGGTGGCAACGGTCTTCCTGCGAAAGTGAAGGAGTTGAAGTGCTTTCATCGCCTTTGAGCGACATCTGTCTTACGAGTTGAGTGGTTTGCGGCTTTCGTTTCAACCCATAGGCGACTTATCGTCTGCGAGGATAATTTTTCAATCATGTGCAAATAGAATAATTTATGAGATGGTTAAAATAAACTTGTGAAGCATTTTAAGGTAATGTTAAGGACTGATTTAAATTTTACCAAATAGAATAACCCCCCCAAATATAGCAGAAATTTTTTTATTAGATCATTTCGTTTTCTATAAGTTATTTAAATAAATATAAGAATTTTCAAGTTTTATTTCAAAACGACATTCAGAAAACTTTCAAGTTGCAACAAGCTTTTCAAAATATGGAAATTAGGCAAAGTGAATTTTATTTTATTTATTTTTTGAATTTGAGCGCTATTTTTACATTATAACATAAAACTGTTATTACATTATATTATAAAATAACACCCATTTTTTACAAGTTTTGAATAATTTTTCCCTATTTAAACTAATATGCATTTTGGGAAGGCTGTACAGCAGAGGTAGAAGTGGTGGTCTACGAGAAAATTTCGCTGGTCCTCAGAAAAATGCGAAATATACTTACTAATCACGTTACCCTTTATCTACTGACGGTACTTATAAGTATCACCCACTTTAAAATTACACAGAATAAACATTTTTACGAATACTCTGATGATATTTAGTAGGAATATTCTTTGAAATCCACTCTTCCAAGATATATGGTAGCATGAGTTCTATCATGAGTATTTTAGCGGGGAAGGGGAATAGTTTCATAGCAGAAATTACGTTTTCAGCTGACGGCATTTTCAGCAGATTGCGAAGGTTATCATTTTTGTCCCCAAAAAATAGTTAATGTAAAAATTTAAGTGTTTTGCTTTTTTTGTATGTTAATGAAGACCTTCGAAAACGATTTGACTATTTGTTTTAAGTGAGTAGTGTATATAATTAATTTTACAGTTGAATACCTTTAATTAATTAATTACCTTTAACCGATTAAATTTCCTAAATTTGAGTAATTTGTTTATATATACCTTTAATTTTCAATGTAGTGATCCAAAAAACATATTGCATGAAAAAAACTGCAGTAAATCATAATGCGGTAGATAAAGGGTTAAGTTATGTTTTAAGAGAAGTAAATTTTTTCAGGAACACAAAATAATCCAAAATTGCAAAAATTCTTGTCCAACAATGAATGGCTAACAAAAACTGCATACCCGGCAGATATTTTTTCCCTGTTAAATGAACTATGCAAGGATGTGTTCACACTACGAAGTAAAATGGATACGTTTTAAAAGAAAATATTGTTGTGTGTTTGAAGACGATCTGCAAGTGTTTTCTAATTTTGATGAATACATGAAAGGAAATGATGTTAACCAGAAAGTTGTAACCCTTGTTAAAAAGCACTTGGAATCACTTACAAAATCTTTTGCTCGTTATTACCCAAAGAATGAAGATCCCAGACATGGTAATATGTGGATAATAGATCCGTTTGCAACGAAAATTCAGGATAATAATTTAAGCATGTATCTAAAAGAAAGCCTCATTCTCCTATTGTCCAACGAAACTCTCAAATTTCAATTTTGTTCATCCTTATCAAGATCTCACTTTTGGCTTTCCATAAAAAGTGAATACCTTTTCTTAGAGTACAGGTGATGAAATTCTCTTTCAATTTTCCACAACTCATTTATGTGAAAAGGCCTTTTCATCTTTCACTGCCATCAAAACACGGTACTGATCTCAGTTTGAAATATAAATGCAGTTTTCCATCCTGCAGTAACAACATTGGGTCCAAATATAATTACTATTATTTCAAGTAAGCAGGAACATCCATCACACTAGGAATGTACATTGCTAAAAGTTTTGTTTTTACAGTTTTTGTTTATTTTTTCACCTCAATTCCTACTATTAGTTCACACTCTCTCTATATTTATCTATTTTTCTTCGTGGAATTTTCAATCGTCAATAAAATACATTTTTAAGCGCTCAGTTGAGCTGAAATTTTATATACATGATTATTTTGGATGACAATACAGTAATTTAATTATAATTAATAAAAATTAATTGATTAAAGAATTACAAATATAGCCACGTTGGCATCATTTTTGATGGTTTAGTGATCATTTTGGTGACTTGTGTCAAAACTTGAAAAGGTTTTTTTTCACACATTTTATATACATGATTATTTTGGATGTCAATACAGTTATTTAATTATAACTAATAAAAATTAATTGATTAAAGAATTACAAATACAGCCACGTTGGCATCATTTTTGGGGGTTTAGTGACCATTTTGGTGACTTGTGTCAAAACTTGAAAAGGTTTTTTTTCTCACATTTTAAAGCGCACATTTGAGCTGAAATTTTCTATACACTATTCTTTTGGGTAAAATTGATTGACTGATTGATTGAATATTAACGTCGCACTGTTCAGCTACACGAGGGCTTTTGGCGACGGACCACGTAATTTTGAACCATGGTCAAGTGACGTGGACGACACCTGAGCTGGCACCCCCTCTTCTAACTACCACACCACACCAACGGGAGGACGCTTCAGCACTCGACAGATTTAACGTGCATCGCTGCCCTACACGGCGGGTCTTTAGTGGTACTGGGCTCGAACTCGTGACAAGGCAAGCCACGGTCTGATACCTATACCACTCGGCTACCGCGGCCTTTTTTGGGTAAAAATACGATAATTTAATTATAGTTAATTAAAATTAATTGACTGAAACTATTTATTTAAAAAATTACAGATACAGCCCCATTGGTTTTATTTTTAGCGACTTGGGTCAAAACTTTAAAAGATTTTTTTTTTATCACGTTTTAAGGCATTCAGTCGAACTAAAATTTTATATACACGATTGTTTGGGTTGACAATGTGATACTTTAATGATAATTAATAAAAATTAATTACCACTTAATGTTGTGATTCTGTCATATGTATATACATATTTATATTAATTGTAACTATTTAATAAAAAGTAGCTAAAATAAAATTTTTCTTTGCTGATCTAAGTAGGAATTGACTTAATTTTTTTTTATATTACTTGTTTATGGTTTATTAAGACAATTAATAGTTTCATTTTATTAAATTGGTAAACTTTATGTGTTCTTACATCACATTTTTTTTAATAAAAATATTTAACACTAGAAAAATCCTATTAGTGGTCCGTGGGATTTAAATTATGAATTTACTGGTCCGTGAGGTCTAAAAGTTTGGTGACCACTGCTCTACAGCAAAAAGGAGTGGCAATGGTAGTTCAACGATTATGGTTACGAACACATAGCTGGCGTGTCACGGGTTCGAGTCCTGGTATCACAGAAGATACACCGAGTACAGGGACCGATGCTCGTTAAATCTGCCCAGTTCAAAGTCCTCTTCTTGGCTTAGCGTGGTAGCTTGGAGACAGAGTTCTAGCTCACGTGTAGTCCTCATCACTTGCCCAAGGCTCACGATTTCGTGGTCCGTCGACAATAGCCTTTGTGTTACTTACTAGTGAGACGTTAAGATCTAATTCAAGGAAAATGAATTACTTTTTCTCTGTAGCAAGGACAAATTATTCATATCAGCGACTTTTAGAAGTATAAGCTTCGAAGATCCCCAATATATTGCTTTTATGCATAAAATATTGCATATGTCCTCCAATAAGTTCTGAATTACATCTTCAAATTTTTCTAAAAAAAATTGAACCATTACAAATATTTTTTTTGGACAGCCATAAAACAATTAATAACCGTATTATCGTATTACTTTTCAATTCCTACTATTAGCTCAGTCTCTATTTATTTATTTATCTTGATGGAATTTTCAATCGTTAATAAAATACATTTTAAAGCGCTCAATGGAGCTGAAATTGTATATACATGATTATTTTGGATGACAATACAATGATTTTTAATTATAATTAATAAAAATTAATTGATTAAAACTAATTATTCAAAGAATTACAAATACAGCCATTTTGGCATCATTTTTGACGACTTAGCGACCATTTTGGCAGCTTGTGTCAAAACTTAAAAAGGTTTTTTTTCTCACATTTTAAAATGCTCATTTGAGCTGAAATTTTCTATACACTATTGTTTTGGGTAAAAATACGATAAATGAATTATAATTAATTAACTGAAACTAATTATTCAAGGAATTCCAGATGCAGCCATGTTGGTTTCATTTTTACCGGTTTCTGACGTCATCTTAGATTCATCTCTATTGTTGTAACAATGTAACTGTTAAAACAAAAACAAAAGGGGGCGTCGAAAACCTGCTTTTCAGCTAAACTAGCCAAACCGGGTTTGCATTGTTACAACAATGCAGACAAATCATGCTCTTTTTTTCAATTCCTACTATTAGTTCACTCTCTCCCTATATATATCTTATTCAAATTTTCAATCGTCAATAAAATACTTTCTATTCATTCATTCAAAGTAGGAATTAACTTAAAAAGATTTTTTTTATATGACTTGTTTTTTCAATGTTAATGCTACTGAAAAATGAGTGCGGCTTAGAATCGAAGAAAACAAAGTTATTTAAATGAGGCAATTAGAACAATTACAGGTTCATGTATTTAAAATTTTAGAATACAGGTTAATATAGTTAAAATTATTCACTTCTTTTTAGTTCTCATTTAAAAATTAGTTTAATTTTATATAAAAAAAAAAGTAGGATATTGATAAACCATTTTATACTATTTTTCCTTTTTCTCAAAAATTTGTTGAGAGTTTGGGGTGCGGCTTATAGAATTGATGGTGGCTTAGATTTGAATAATCACGGTTATTGAATTATGATTAAAATATAACAGGAAATTTATATAGCTTTTAAAATTAATAGTTTAAATAATGTAATAGAAATATATATATTTTCTTTTTTATTGAGAACTTGTATAAATCTTCACGCACCACAAAATATCACACGGGGGCTTGTAGAAGTAAGCATGAAGCATACAAAGGAAAGAAGGAATTTAAAGTCATGAAGGATTACAATACAGACATCCATACCTTCTCCGGGATTCGAAACCAGGCCCTACGGCACCGCAGTCAGCGCCACTCTACAGGATGGGCCGCTTAACAGAAATATTTGACAATTATTTTTTAATGTATCAAAAATGTTGAATTTGTACCTACACAATTTTTTAGGAATTCTTAACGTCACACGAAGCAAGAGCTTTTCATGCCGGAAAAACTCTAAATTTTATCAAAGGCTTAAATTTAAGATTTATGTTGCGATTTACACCGAGTTTTAGGTATAAACTTTGAAATGACGAAAGAAAGAAAGTCAGAGACAAAAAGGTAAGTCTCGCAAGGTAAAATAAACGAAAAACGCAGGATTTAGCTGCAAAATGGAGACAAGTTGAAAGCTGCGCAAATGGAAAAGGTCGAACATGGAGAACGAATAGATGTGCTTCAAATTCGAAATTGGATTTGGTGTATCACATTTATAAAAGTTTCGAGTTTATCGAAAAACGGTTAAGAATATTTTCTCAGTGTTCCAAACTGAGAAGAACAAGAAAGCTGCCTCTCTGCAGTGTCTTTCTTTTTTATTTGTGTGTGTTTTCCCCCTAAATCCATTTCGATTTTGAATTTTGTGTTTAGACGAGGTATAACCTTCAAGAAAAATGTATTATTCGGTTGACATGGTTCATATGATTTTTTTACGCTCTATGAAAGTTTAGATTTTCATTTTCCATTGTTTTTTAATGAAATAAGGATAAATGTGAATTGCGTTTAAGAAGTATGCTGACTGATGTTCAATAAAAGGCATTTAAAGGATAGTGTACTTTAAAATAAAACAAAAATATTATTTTATTTTTTGAGGAAGGAGGAGATTTTACAGTCTTAACTTTTGTTTCACCCTGAAAAGGTTTTGGCATTTTTATGATATGTAACCCTTAACCAGTCAATTTTTTTTTACCTAAAATGTTTTTTTTTAAAAAGGCTCTTTTTATTGCATATAATTCCTATATAATTAAACACAATACTTAATAGAATGAAGCCCAGTGGCTGGGTGGTAGTATATCGCGCTTCCACACCACAGGTCCGGGGTTCAAATCATGGGTTGAGCAAGTCGACTCAGCCTTTCATCCCTTCAGTGGATCGATAAATAAGTACCAAGCTTACTTGGGAACTGAACATTGCGAGGTTCCGCGTCATACTGACCACTTGATCGAAACATCTGCACAAGCACCTCAGCGCCTAAGTTCACGAAAGCTGAGATAGGCACAGCGGGCCTTGGCCCTCATGGGTTGTTACACCACTGAGTTAAGTTCAGTCGTACTTAATAGAATGATAAAATGGAAGAATTTTATTTAAATTTTAAAATTTTTGCACCATTTTTTATTTTACATTTGGGTGTAGAACACAAAAACTCTCTTTGATGTTAGTTTTTTGTAAGTACTCCCTGTACACAAAAATTTTTTTACGTTCCTAATTTCTCAAACAAGATTGCGGACTTTGTGTGTAGGTGTGTGTTTCCCTGAAGAATGATCTAAATAATCAGCAAACTATTCTGAATCTGTATCAAAAATTAATTCACCCGTTCTCAAAAAGGTGTTTTTTGTTCTTTGTGCTATCCGTAATTTAAGAAACTTGGTACCCTAAAAATCACAAACCTATCGTTTTTTTTTATTTTCATTTAATCTTATTCTTTGCATTATTATCTTTCGATTGATATATCACTTTTGCATGTCGGAAAGTTAGAAGTTGAATAAAACTTCATTTGCAAACAAATTAGGCAATTCAGCCACACCCCCTTTTTAGAAAAAAAAAGCTAAAAAATGCGTTTTGATAAAAAAAATCTATTTTATAAATAGAAATAATAACTATAAAAAAGAATGTGTAGTATTAAAAGCAGAATATTTCCGAGGCAATACAATAATGTAATTTTTCTTCCTTGTGAAATGTGTGCATGTAAAATTTTTAAATTAAGGCATTTTATATTAATAATTTTATAATTTCAGTTTTTATTCCTGATATATTTTTCATACAAATGTAATACTTTAATATTATAAGAAGAAAAACATTTAAAATTTCTGTCGTGACAGAAAAAATTTTTTTTTAAAGTTTTTCTTGAGTTTTCTTGTGCAATTAGTACTCTCTAAAAGTTGATCATTTATAAAAATGTGTGGGTGGAAAACATATGAAAATGCAATTATTTTAAAGAAAAACGTATAAGTAATATCTTAAAGTGGTATTTTAAGTTTAATTAAGCTTATAATAATTATTTTTTCAGAATTATAAACTTTAAAGTGGTTTTTCTCAGTTTGTGTTTTTCGAAATCTTAGTGCATTCAAAATGCTACTCCTTCGACAATTATTTACCAATCACTTCAATTTTTTCCTGTGTGTTAAAAAAAGCATGTAATAAAATTAGGGATCCGTTTTGCTATAAACTGAATAATTTTTTAAAAAAAAAATAAAATGTAAGACATGTTGGCTTTTTCGTTGATTTTTAGCCTGTATATCAAAATTTTATTTTTTTTCTCGAAAACGAATGAAGTTATTCTAAAATAGATCCCTAAAGTTGTTAAGAACATCCATAAGAATATTATAAAAAAATTTCAGGTCAAAAAATTAATTTTTACAAAAGAAGTAGGATTTTAAAATTTTCCTTATTTTCTTCAAAAAATTTAAATTTTTAAAATTGTGTGAATAATATATGAAAATTTTCATCTGGTAACATTTTCTTGAATAGAAACATTGTATAAAATGTTAAAAAATAATTTTTAAATACGTAAATAAAGAAGTTTTCTCAAAGGGTGCCAAGTCCCCTTAAAAATCGCCGATTTGAGTGCAGAAACAATGTTCACAGTAGGACACAAATTTTAAGGTTGTAAAAGAATAAAAGAAAAATTCACGTCTTCAACACAAAGAGAAAATGCCGGATGAAAACCGTTTCAGTACCATAGTCAAACTGCATCACCTTTTCAAAACACTATAGTGCTAAATAACATCACCATAAGAATTAAAAATACTATCAAGTCAAATAAAGAAAGAAAATATCTCGGTGGTCGAACAGCGTATGGGCAAATTAGTTGTGACCAACTTTCAGTAGCCCGTACAATGTACGGGCGAAACTGTTAAGAATTTATACAATATATATATATATATATATATATATATATATATATATATATATATATATATAATCCAATATAAGAATTTTTTAATATATAATCATATACATATACATACACATATATATAAATTTATACACACATATACATATACATATAAACAAAAATATAAAAATAATCATATAGTTATAAACCTAAGATAACCAAAAGTAAAAGTAGGAAGTAGGCACACAGTATATATATATATATATATATATATATCAAAAAGTTTCTCTTCCTAATTTCTCTCTATAGTTTAATATGGACCAAAAATGATTGATATGAAAGCTTATCTAATAGTTAATTTATTGCTTATGTGATATGAAGAACTGTTATTCAATTCCTACTATTAGTTTACTCTCTCCCTATCAATATCTTTATATATATAAATCTTCTGTGCTTGTGTATGTGACTAAACTCCTCCTAAACTGCTCGACCGATTTTGATGAAATTTTTTGTGTGAGTTCAAGTGGATTCGAGAATAGTTTAGATTCACTATTCGGTCCGATATCGCAATTAGTTAAAAAGATATTAACAAAAAAAATATAAACAATCAACTCAATATTCATCTGCATTGTTGTAACAACGTTATTGTTATAAAAATGACGTAAGTTGGCATCGAAAATCGATTTTCAACCAAACCGGATCTTCATTGTAACAAAAATGGAGACGAGTCATGCTTTTTAGCGTTTTTAATTAATATCTTTTTAAATAATCTTTATATATATAAATCTTCTGTGCGTGTGTATGTGACTGAACTCCTCCTAAGCGGCTGGAGCGATTTTGATGAAATTTTTTGCGGGGGTTCGAGTGGATTCGAGAATGGTTTAGATTCACAAGTTGGTCCAATATAGCAATTAGTTAAAAGATATTAATTAAAACCAGTTTTAATAATAAGTTTTTGGCGCCAACTTTGATTTGGCTGCATTGTTTTTAAGAACACTGTTATTGTTACTGCAATGACAAAAGCTAACGTCGAAAATCAGCTTTCAGCCAAAATGGAATTTCATGACGTTGCTTTTTTGACTGTATTAATTAACTTTATTTAAAAAAATAAATGCTTTTAACATGTGATTAACATGAAACATATTTTTAAAATCTCAATTTCTATAATGTTTTAATTTTTTCTAATTTAAATTCCTAAAAAAAAGATACAACTATTTTCCAAGCTGATTGGTACATTTTTAAAAATTTTTTCCAACGCTGCGAAGTTAATTTGAAACAAGATATTGTAAAACTTCAAAAAAAAATTGGGAATATTTTAATTAAAAAAAATTCTACTTTCTCTATACATAGAATATTTTTAAAGAAGGTGTATTTTTTCCGTCTGGGGAGCTGTAAAAATACAACGAAAAAAATTGGAAATATCGCCAAATGCCAGTAATACTTAATTATGGGAAAGCTACCTCAGAATACACGAGTTTGAGCGCTTATAGTGCATGTGCGGAAAAATAACTTACGGAGAGTACGTAAGCAGATAAAAGATTTTTCTGTCAGATAAAGATGTTTTCTTTTTGAATGTATTTTCTTTTATAATGATTGTAAATAATGAATTTTCCAGCAGTTTTCCAAATCCAATTTATTAGTTTGAATTTTAAGAAAGTATTCATTGTTTCATGTATAAAATAATTAATACGATCTTAGTTTTTAATAATACATCGCAACTGATAGTTTTCTTTTAGAGAAATAATGTTCTGAAAAACCTTAAAATACAGGAAAATGCTGCCCTGTTTTTATTAAATAGTACTATTTCCTTTTAAATTTTTTTAATACAAGGAATGTAAACAAATTTTTAGGCTTTCCCCCCATAGTTCTTTTTTCACAGTTACATATAGTTAAATATAGTTAATCAAAAAATCAAGCTTCCAAATAAAGGCAGTCGTTTCATAGCTAACGGTAGACAATTTTTGATTCATTATTTAATGAAAATTGATATAAATAAATAATTTTTTTAAGAATTAAAATTATATTGCGTTTTATTATTTATTACTAAATTATTTATTAATAATAAATTCGTACATTGTCTGTTTTCTTGAGAACAAAACTGGATTAGCTTTGTAAATTTTTAATCGAAAATAGAAATTTGGAAAAAAAAAGATTTAATCCCTCGGCGAAAAAAGGGGTTTTATACTTGAAAAAACCCATACAACGCTTGGCTGGACGGAGGGAAAATAAATCTGTCTGTGTGTGTGACAAAGATAAGAAGTGGAAGAAATTTCTGAAAAGGGGAATTAAATAGCATAAATATAGAAATCACTCACATCTCGCTCAGTAACACACACACACACACACACACACACACACACACACACACACACACACACACACACACACACACACACACACACACACACACACACACACACACACACACACACACACACACACACACACACACACACACACACACACACACACACACACACACACACACACACACACACACACACACACCATCCAGCTAGTATTTATATGTATATCTTGTTCAAATTTTCAATCGTTAATAAAATACTTTTTATTCATCCACTGAAGTTCAAATATATTTTTTAAAACTTGTAGTCGATGACACTTGATGTTAGTTCAGTTTTTTAAATATTAATTCATTATTAAAATTTTATTTTTTAATTTTAAATTTAATCTGCGTCTTTTCTGACGAAGTTAGATTTAGCACCAATAGATGGCACCAGTAAGTTTTTCCAACGAATTCTTTCTTCAAATATTTTTTTTTAAACTTGTAGTGGATGACACTTAATGTTCATACATTTTTTTTCAAATTCTATATAATTCATTAATTCAATTTAATTAACTAAAATAAAATTTTCTTTCTTGACCTAAGTAGGTATTGACCTGAATTTTTTTTTTATATTACTTACTGTAAAGTTATCCAAGCAAAGCGTATTTTTTAATGGATAGGAATGAATAAATAGATTAATTTTTTCTTGTATTCGATCAGTTATTGAAAAATATTATATGTATATACTTTTAAAAAATCAAAAAATAAAATAAATGTTACAATTTCGCTTAAAATTATAACATTTTTGCTGCAACAACAACGTAATTGCATGCATGAAAAATTACAATAAAACTAGCTAAGAATGGAGATATCTGAGTAATTATTTTTATAATTATGATAAACTATTTTCTTTATGATTTTAATAGTATACAATAACATTTAATCTCATTCTTCAATAACGAATTTTAACTAAGAAATAATTGAGATATTTTGTATATATATATATATATATATATATATATATATATATATATATATATATATATATAACATAGATTTATTTTTTTATAACTTCTGAAATTAGCTTAAGATTTAAATTCTAAATCCGTTCTTTAAGTAGTTAATTCTTTTGACTCGAAATTTTTTTTGTAACGTGAGTATTTAGGTAGAAAAAAGAATTTAAATGTGTGTGTGCGTGTGAAAAATAGCATTTTCTGCTTCATACTGCCTTAAAATATTTTTTTTTCAATTTTTTTTTTACTGAAATTATATTTTTATTGATAGAAATATTAAAATTTATAAAGGCAAACATGAGATTAAAGAGAAAGTTAGTATTTTTCCAACTCATTTTCAACCTCAATGATTAAGTCTTAAAAGCCTATTTTCAGAAATGATTTTCTATTGTAAAATCAATACTGAAATCTACCGTGGCACTGAAATTTAATTCTGTATCATTCTAATAAACTATTTAGTTTTATTCCAAACACAGAGCACGTATCGTGTTGTGTTAGAATTTTGTAAATTTCTGACCTGCCGAAGAACCACTTATGCATCTCATTTTGTTGTGAGATAGAAATTTTTTTTCTCTGGTCTCGTTTTGTATAGACCCACGAACTCTAGAAAACATACTTTGGGAATACTAAGCACGAAGTACTTCACGTCAAAGGAGGAAATTGAATCGGATATACATTCTTAGGAATTCTCGCTTTCATGCTTAGAATTTATGCAAACAAGAATTCCCATAATGTGAGGATTTCAAAAAGAATTTTTTGATGGAATTCTTCAGAAAATACTTTCTTTTTTTATTATTCGATTCATGCATTGCAATGGCAGTTGAATGCAGGCGATTTTAAAGATGGATACAAAAATTAAATTAAGTTCGAGTTCTGCATGCTGTATACACTATTCGAAAAAAAAAACTAATGCACAGTTTGTTTACGTGTTCGAGAAAATGAAACTAATACATATAAAAACAAGCCTTTGAAATTCACTTTGGAAGTGCGAAAATGTAATGGAGAATATGTATTTTGTTAGATTCTATGCATTTTTAGTGTTTGATGATTTTCGTGTATCAAATATTTTGAGATATGTGTTAAAGATAAGAATATAATATTTTATTGAATAAAATATTTCCTATATGCCTTAAGAGATTATTTTACAAAGAATCCGAATTTCATACTTAATGTATATGATTGGGAAAAATAAAAAAATTGATTCACATTTTAGAAAAAAATAATGAAAGAGCTTAACTCTCTAAAATCTATTGCATCTACGCTAAATTTATGCTAAATAATTATTTTCAAAATGATTATTTTTATATAAAAAATATTGCCTACAAAATTAGCAAAAGAAAAAAAATCAATTTCTTCTCAAAAGAGCTTTAAAATGGTTATTTATTTACAATGCAAAGAATTTAAATAATCGTTTGGGTAATGATTTTAATGCAACTTTAATGACCGTTATAAAAAGACACGTTACCAAGAACTCATTGCACAATTTTTAATGCAACATCGTAATTATATATACGTATAAATATATATAAAACAAATGATCCTAATAATTCATTATAATTTTCGAGAAATGAATAACAATAAAAAAATCCGAATTAGTTTCAAAATATGATGTGTTTGCTTAATATTTCAAATCCATTTGTAGAAATTTCAAGCGAAATATTCTTTAAATATTAAGCGTCTAATTGATTCTTTTTCTTTAGGTGATTCACTTTTTTTTATTAGATATAGTTTGTTTTTCCTATTAATTTTATATTAGATGTGTCTAGTATATGTATGTGTTTAGTCTTTTTAACATAAAAACGTTTGAATGCGTATTCATTCTCTTTGTTGGCATAATAAATTTTATTCTGACTGCTTGCTGCATATATATATGATAAAGCTTTTTTTTGATGCAATAAATGTTGAATAGTACCCCCCTATTTGTCTAAGCACTTAAAGATTCTTTTGTATGTCATATTTTTAAATTTAATACCAAATAATAAGATCAATTATCTTGTTATTTATTTTTTCCGAAAAAGTAAACTAATATAATAAAACTAAACTTTTTAAAAAAATTGTTCATATGGAATGCAAAAAATAATTAATCCATTATAATTTAACATGATACTGAGTCATACGAAAGGTATTTAAAAATAGTGAGATTGCAAACAATTAGGTACAAAGTCAAGTTCGGTTTTATTGAAAATGGAGGCTTACAAATATTTCATCAGATTAATTTTATTGCGCCTTAATCCTGAGTAAAATTCTTTCTGTATTAAGAAAAGAATTAAAGGAAGTCGTTTATACATGTATCTAAGTTTTGCATAGGTTCTTTTAAAATATTTATGAATCATCCCAGATTAGAAAAAAGCTAAGATTTGCTTAGCTAAAATCGCATTAGAATTACATTATAAGTTATAAGTTACTAACGGTAGATTATACATTCTTAAATCAAAATCAGTTCGACAATACTTCCTTTGGTCAACTTTCCCTTAACGCTATATGAAAAATTTAAGACTCAAGCTTAAATTTCTGGAATTTTTATTTTTTAAACATCTTTTGGCGGAATTAGGTTTGGAACCTATTATTTACCATATTTGTGAAGGTTGCGACATTATTGCCAATCTATTGCATTTTCAATGGCCAAGGACAATATCGAACATCTCAGAAGTAACGGGGCAACGACAACCTAGGGAGTCCTTGCCAAGATCTTTTACATTCAAGTTCAGAGCATGTTCGAATGCCGATTATGCAAGACTTGTGCAAAATAATGGAAGAACTTGTGCATTAAATAGAACTGATCTTCGGTTTCTTCCTGTAGTACGATGTGGAATTAAGAAGAGTGAAGTATAAGCTGAATCAACCCAATAGGCAATATCGTGAATTCCATTGCAATCAATATTCAATAAAAAGGAATTATAGTCATTATACTACTAAAAATATGTTGTATGCAGTAATAGAGACAGATTTAAATATTAAACTGTACTCACCCTCAAAGTCTGCCTTTGTAGGATGTAGAAGAGAGGGAGGCATATACTAACTATCTAGTTAGCCCTAACTAGAGTATCTCTCACTGTCTTATACAGTAATACCCTGAGCATACGCGATTGGTGTGACTGAGAGATAACCGCGTAAGTTGGGGTATAATTTCCCATATAAATACATATAAATTATTTTTAGTTGGGACCGGAGACGAAAGAAAATAATAATTTAGAACAAAAAAAGTTTGTTAAAATTCCAGATAACACAAATACAAAATCGCAAACAGAAGTTATTTGGATGTAGAAGGTATCATAAACTCTAACAAGTAGTCTGCCGGACTAAAGATTTTTTTTTCACCTGAAAAATTTCCTCGTAGCATGGTAATAATTGTTTAAAATTTTTTGTTTCGTTGAAAAAGTACTCTCTTCGTTCGAATTTGTATTTTCCAAAATTTGTAACCACTTTTTAATTAAACTGAGGCCTTCTGTAAAATTAACAACCGTCATTCGATCTTCTGAATGAACTGTGTCTATAGAATAAAGTTCTTCAATGTTTTGCTCTTGCTCATGGATTTCTTTGAGCTCATCAATGGTCAGCTCTCGATTGTGGGAATCCAGCAGTTCTTGAACGTCATCACTATCTACCTCTAAATTTATTTGCCTGGAAAGATTGATAACTACTTCAATCAAATTACCAATTTCATCAGGCTCTGGCCCTGATTCCGCCAAATTTTAGTGATGGAAAAAAGTGACGAAGAATCGACGTGATTTGAAAATCGCGTAACTCCGAATTCGTGTAATTCAAAGTAATACTGTGAAGTCAATTAGACATAAGAATAGATCTAATTCTCTTGATATTGTACTACTCTTTCCACCTCTCTTTCCTCCCCCCGTCTTTGTCACTTGATTGGGGGATTCAGAATTATACTAACTAGAGAACAATCTCTAAGCTCTCACCCATGCCAAAAAAACCTCCCATTCCATCAAAGAAGAACCTTAGGCACGCCTCCTGGATCTCCTCGTCTCAGCCAATGGCCATCATGCCTCTCAGCAGAACGCAAAAACTCCTTTTTCGTCGTCTCCCACATCGAAGTATACAAGATATGGAATTGAGAACTGTTTTCACAGTCCAGATGCCCACAGAAGAACGCTCATTCAGAATTATGCCATCAATAGTTCTAAAGTAGTTTCTAGTGGGAAATTAATTCAAACCACAAAAATTGATTGATTTAAATTGATTTTAAATTGATTAATTATGAACTTATAGAAAAAATAAATTTTTAATGTTTTACGCGGCGTTCTGAACTTTAACAATCGATTCTTACTATCATCAAGTACAGAATTTGGATTTGTTAGATTATCATGAAACACTTGATAAAAATATGAAACTTTCCTTGAAATTGTTCATATTAAAATATTAGTTGATTTTTGATTTATAGTTCTACAGGTTTTGGCTACATTTGAAACGAGATGTTTTTGTTACTAATTGAGATTATAAAATCGCTTTGTCATTTCAATGGATTTTCTTTAAGAAAAAGTAGAAAGTAATTCTAAATATATTAGGACAAATTGTGAAGCTATTATTTTCTATTTTTCTTGACAGACAAGGCCTTTTTCTCCTTTATCACCGGGTATTTTAACACAATATGCCATTTGTTGTGATTAGAAGTCATTGACTGACCATTCCTTTGCTTAATAATAATAATTTTGTCTTTTTGCGTCACTTCAACCAAGCACATTCCAATGCAATTTTAAAATTTGTTTTATATAGATATATAACAAAGATGATCATTGTATTATCAAATAAGTATACTAAGCTCTTTGAAAAAGGTTCAGCTTATAGAGAAAACATGTTTTAAAAGAGATAAGTTTTAAACTTGCAAAAGATAACTTTTTCTTTTTGTCATTTAAGTTTTATTTACTTTCTTAAACATTCCGTTATAAACAGTTTAAAAAAGGTTACAATAATTGAACATAAATAATTATTCGCATAGAATAGTTTTCATAAGAAACTAGGATTTATATTACAATTAATAAGAATTTATATATTTAGAATTCAGTAATATCTATTGAAAATAAATCTTAATACATTATATTTGAAATTTATATAACCCAGACTGTTATATAAATTCAGAAATAATTGTTTCAGAAAATAAAACATATTATTCATGTTTGAAAATGGATGATTTCGAATATCTTTTGAAACTAGAAACATCATACAAATTAAAATTGTTTTTTTTTTCATTTCCACTATACATAACCCATTCAATTATACCTAGATAACAAACGACTACAGTTCAACAAGACTTATTGTTTCAATCAAATTTTGTATATCTAATAGATTCATATTCTTAAAATATGGTATTGTTTTGAAAAGAATGTTACTATATTCAGTTATATATGATTTGAAAATATGAAATGCATTGAATAGTGGAACTTTTTTTGTCTGGTAGAAAGAATTCAATGCAACAAATAATCTTTGTTATCTTTTCTTTCAATATTAACATTCGTTTCTTTTACAATATAAATATACTTGTTATATCTTTAGCTTATTATTTGGTAGATTAAAGTGTTATCGTTTGGTAACGATATTACATATTTTTAACCGTGTATTTATGATACATCGTTTGCCGAAAAGTATGACTACGCTTTCAAATATTACTTACAAATAAACACGGAAATCTATTAACGTACGGTTTTTTATGTTCCATAAGTTTTTTTACAGTGTTTTGCTGCACAGTTCAATATGTGCACAAAACATCGAGTCTATACGACATTTCTGGCTACGTTTTAGGAAGTATTGCAGAATCAACATCCTGAAAGGTCATTGTAATTCGATTTTTCAATTAATCAGCGTACGAATCGGAGATTGGTAAACAATGCTTTCCAAGTATCCCTACAAGAAGAATTCCAAAGATGTTATGTTTAAAGATCTGAGTGGCCCCGGAATTGGATTTCCTCTTTTCATCTTTCGCCCGGAGAACTTTTTCTCACTTCCAAACTCCAGTGTGGTGGTGCCCCATTTACACTGTGCATGGTCTTCATAACTAAATTCGAGAAGTCCTTCTTCAGCTTGTGTTTGTTCTAGTGGTGAAGCCATTTTGAAACTAGAATTTTACATAACGTAGACATTCCACCATCTAGTTCCCATTTCATAAAACAAGAACTTCAATCCTTTCTTTATGGAACGTTAAAAATCGCGAAAAGCTGTATTTGTTTATTTTTAATTCATTTTTGAAAGTGTAGTCATACTTTTCAAGTGCCCTATGTAATTTTTTAAATTACGATAATTTTTACAGAATAGATATGAAATTATGGTTCCTCAGTTTGATTTCTATAACGTATTTTCAAATTTTGATATATTGTAATACCTTGAACTTACGCGAAAAGTGGGACTGAATGATAACCACGTAAGTCGAATTCGAATCAGTGGGGTATAATTTCGCATATAAATACATGTAAATTATTTTTAGTTAGGTCGGAGACGAAAGAAAATAATAATTTAGAAAAAATATGCTTAATAAAATCTTAGATAACACAAATACAAAATCGCAAACCAAAGTTATTTTGATGTAGAACGTTTCATAAAATATAACATACAGTCTCTCTGCCAGCTCCAAGGTTTTTTTCTCCAGCTAAATTTCCTTTTAGCATGCTAATATTTTTTTTATTCTTTGCTTTGTTAAAAAAAATACGCTTTTCATTGAAGTATGTATCCTCTAAAAATTTTGTATAACCCTTTTTTTCAATTAAACTGAGACCTTCTGTAAAATTTCCAACCGTCATTTGAGCTTCTGTTTGAACTGGGTCTAAAGACTCAAGTTCTTCAAGTCTTGCTCTTGCTCATATACTTCTGTGAACTTGTCAGTTGTCAGCTCCTGAATGTGGGAATCCAGCAGCTCTTGAACTTTATCACTATTCACTTCTAAATATATTTGCCTGGGAAGATTGATAACTTCTTCAATCAAATTATCAATTTAATCAGGCCCTTGCACTGATTCCGCCTAAGTTTCAGCAATGGGGGAAAAATGGCGAATCGACGAGATTTGAAAATTGCGTAACTTTGAATTCATTAAGTCGTGGTAGCATAAGTCGAGGTATTACTGTATTTATATAGTACACTGGCCTCAAAAGTTAAGGTACAACCGGGTTTTTTTTGTGTCTAATTTGCAAATGAATGAATGTAGAAACAAAAAATTTGGAGGATATGTGCATTAAATAGTTTTTTATTGAATGCGTCATAGAAATTTGTATAAGTGTATTGCAAAAACGATTTATAACAAAAAAAAGCAATCTCTGCGGAAAAGTCCATTCTTGGAGAAAACAGCACATCACAGTGTTATGTGGTAAAATGGCATAAAAACAATACAAAAATGGGTTCTAATAAGGAATGTGTCCACCCCTAACTTGAATGCATTGGCGGCATCGATTTCCCATGCTGTTTATTAAGTTGTCGGACACCGGAATAGGAAGCGAAGACCAGACACAGAGTAAGCCTTCTTTCAGCTCATGTAACGACCTTGGAGGAGGATTTAAACCAGCAACCTCTCTGCCAAGATAGTCCCAAAGATGTTTTATCGGATTCAGGTCTGGAGATCTAGCTGGCCATTCCATTCGTTCCAAACCGTGATCCTCCAGATACTCATCAACAATCCCAGCTCGGTGAGGTCGTGCATTATCATCCATCAGAATGAAGTCGTTACCAATAGCAGCAGCATATGGGCGAACATATGGATCAAGGATCTCATCTCGATATCTAAGACCAGTTACGGTTCCTCCATGGAACACATGCAGGTCAGTGTGGCCACCGAGCGAGATCCCTGCCCAAACCAGGATTCCACCACCTCTATAACTGTCTTTCAACAGTGTTGATTGATGGTATCTAGTGCGCTGTTCCCTCCAGATCAGTAGACGCCCTGAATCACTCTCCATTGTAAATCTGGACTCGTCTGTGAACAGCACAGAAGCCCATTGTTGCTGCGTCCAAGAAACATGTTCTCTTGCCCAGCATAAGCGGTTCCTTCGCTGTCGTCCGTTGAGGGGAACGCATACAACTGGTCTTCTTGCATACAGACCTGCATTGTGAAGACGATTTCGCACCGTAGTAGCGGAGGTTCTTCTTCCTGATGCTTGAAAGTGGTCTGCAACGAGCTGCGGCACAGTAGTGGTTCTTCTCCTTCGTGCCGAAAGAGCTAGAAAACGGTCTTCTGCAGGTGTTGTAGCTCGTGGTCGGCCTGGAACAGGTCTTCTGGACACAGAATCTTCGGATTGGTATTGATCCCAAAGTCGCTGAACAACACTACGAGACACATTGAGACGTCTAGCAACATCAGCCTGCGACATCCAACTGCCCGCCACCTTAACGAATTGGGTAAACGACGTATCTGGAGACATTTTCTAAACTCTATTGACTATTGTCACCGAAACTGCCAACAACTGTTGAAAATCAACACAACTTACACACAAAAGTACGAAAGCTTGATATTTGCATATTTTTTCTCTCACTCATAAATATACGTTCTTTTCTATAAAATAAAAGTTGTAGCAATCGTTTTTGCATTAATGTTTTTAAAGTTCGTTATTATCATTCATGTAAACTATGCATTTTATTGTTACTGCCATTTTTTTATGGTGAGCTTCGAAAAACATGTTGTACCTTAACTTTTGAGGCCAGTGTATTTCTCCAAAGTATAATAATAATTTTAAGATATCCGACTACGTTCGGAATTGTGATTTTAAAAAAGCGCATAAATGGATAATTTTCATGATATTTAGAGTCACTTAGATTAGAATACATGTATAAAATTGTTTAAGGACATTTTGACAAAAAAAATTACTTAAATGTAATATTTCGGCAAAAAATTAACTTAGAATAACCTTTTTCCAAAATGTTCTCCTTTTGTCAAAAATGCTTCTATTATAATAATATGTTGCCTGTATATAGCTCAGATCTCTGTACAGAGGCTCAACTATGAATTTTGAAAAATTCACATTATTTTCAGAGTTACGACTAATTGAAATAATTATCAGCGTTTTTTCTGATTTTTCCCCTCTGTTGTCGTAAAACATGGATTAACGCACTTCCAAGTTATATATTTCAAAAATTCTAGTTGAGCCTCTGTACAGAAGTCTGAGGCAAATACAGGCAAAATATTATTATAAAGAAACAGTTTTCCCAAAAGGAGAATATTTTGAAAATGGGTTATTCTATGTTCCTTTTTTCGTCAAAATATTGTACTTAAATAATTTTTTATTGTAGTACTATTCTTAAAACAATTTTATATACATTTTCTAATCTAAGTGACACTAAATATCATAAATATTATCCATTTATACGCTTTTGCAAAATCACGGTTCCGAATGTAGTCGGATGTGTTGATAATGAGTTATTATTTTTGTGAAATAAAATAAATTTCTTTTCCAATTTTATCCTTATGTACCAAATGTGCAGATGTCCTTTTGGGAAAATATACACATACACAAAATATAAACAATCGATAAATTGATACTTTATTGCACTACATGTTTGTACAAGAGGCATGCAGAAGCACTGAGGCATGAACAATAAAATCGGTTAACTAGTGTCTGATTGTGCCTGTGCATTTAACTGAGAAAAACATTCCATTTTTTAAAATACAGGTGAGAGGGAAAAAAAAGATTTGCTACATTTTTAGGGTATTTTTTGTTTTAAGAGTGAAAATTATACCTTCATTACAAATCAGCGCGCATGTATTTTAACCTTTCGAAAGATTGCCACCAAAATTTTTTAAAAGTAATTTGGATTTCTACAAAATTTTTTGCTTCTAAAAAGTGTAAAGTTCCCTTAAGTAATTCCACTCGTTAAGGATGTTAAACATATTAGAGTAATTAATAGAAGTAACAATAACTTTTTGGCAAAATTTTAGATTTGCAATAATTTTCTAGGTTTAAGTTAAAATAAATTTTCTCGAAAAAAATATTTTATTAAATTAGTTTAACTATAATTTTTTAGAATAAATGTCTCTTTAAAATATAAATAAACTGATCGTAGAATTCTTCAGATTTTTTAACTTTGAGAAATAACTATTAAAATTCCATTATTTTTCATAACCATCAGTTAAAAATCAATACTGTAGAAAATGTTTAACGAATAATTCTTTAAATTTTAATCACAATTCGTTTTTCAATGAATGTCTATTAGTTGCTTTGAAAATCTTTTTTGGAATTTCTGAGAAAACTTTTTTTATTATGTAGATATATTGTAAAAAGCAACAGTTTTTTAGTGAAAATCTTTCGAATTGAGGATACCAAAGTTGAGTTGTCATATTTCAGCTTTTAAAAAAAACATTTTCCTTAAAAATTTTTGTTAAAAACTAATGTAATGGTCATAAATATTTCATTTAAAATTAAAAACAGGAGTTACAATTTTTTAAGTTGATATATCTTACAAAAACTATCCAGCACAATAAAATTAGTCTTTGAAAACTGTTTAATTATTAAATGTTTTTTGTCTTTTAATATTCTAAATAGTTATAGTGAAAAATTCCAATAACATATGAATATAAGGGATATTGTTTTATTTATTTATCTTCTTTAAAGCTTGCTTGAAATATTTTAATTTATTACTGCTCCAGTAAATAAAATCCGTTGAATTCAGAGTAAAAATAAAATTGTTTGAATAAACTAAAATTAACATAATATATATAAACTAAAGAAAGTTTCAATTAAGAAATTAAAGAAATAATATTATTTAAAAAGTAAAGCTTGCAGATTATGATTAGTTAGTTACATAATTAAAAATGTAACTGTTGCCACAAAATTTAATATTTCACAATATAAAATGCAAAAAACAAATATTGTCCGAGATCTAATAATAGAAAAGAAAGAAAAGAGAAATTACTTTAACACAATTTGATCTATTTTAATAATGAAAGTTTTAATTTGATGTTTTGATCAAGTTCAATTGATACTTATAGTAAAAAAGCCGAATAACTATTTATAAAGTTATCGATAACTTTTCCTTTCAGTTCATAAAGTAATTCATATTTATAGCAATTAATATATTATTGAATAATACTAATCAGTTTGTAAAGTAATATAATCTTTAATTCCTCATCTCTAACGAATATATAAGATCCAAAAAGGGTATTTACGTATTATCGCAACAATCGCCAACGCGCGCGCGCGTTCAAGATAACTCGCTAAATTGGCAACCCCATTTTCGTATGAGTAGTATACTCTGAATTGGCAATCACATGTGCTTCGTTTCATATAATGTCGCCAATAGCTTGCGATAATACGTAAGTATCTCAAAGAATATATATGAATATACATTTATTGAATAGGTAAACATTTTTCTATTAATAATTTTTATCTATACAATAACCTTTTACATTAATTAACTGTATATATATATTTAGAACTCAATTTGGCATCCCCATAGTCAAATAATTCATTTTTATCATATTTTATCTTAAAAAGTACATTATTACTTTTTTCTCAAACAGCCAGTGTTACAGGATACAAGAAACTAAACATTTTAAGGCACAGAAAGTATTTAAAAATGCTCAGTTCAATGTAGCAAAGGATAAGTTCTCAGGAATCACAATATGAAAGGGTTTCAATCTCGAAAATACTGGATTTAGCAATGCAACATTGTATATATATGCTTTACAAAATGCTACTTTGTCAGTCACCAACTTTACTCTATTTACAAATGCACTCCTCTTCTACTCTACTTAGGAAATCGTGCTATGTCTGGACTATAGGTGTTTATAAGACGGATGCAATACGCTTTTGAAAAAACGCTCAGTTCATCTGTTTTGACTAATGGTCAATATTTGAAATAAATTTGACACTTTATTTTTTTTAGGTACGTCGTGCGCCGTTGCATTTCACCAATAAAATTAAACTATATTCAAATTTCATCAGTTCGTCACTCTTTTTTATTAGTTATATCAGTTTGTTCGAAGCTATGTTTAATTCGTATATTCGCTTAGAAACTACTCCATTAAGTAGGTCTCTCCATTCAAAAAGTATAACACTATTTTTTAAATAATTCTGTTTAAAAAGTCAACCGGGTACTTTAGTACTATCGCAACAATGCCAACGCTTAAGGTAAGTCGCCAAGTTTTGGCAATCTTGATTTTGATTGTGTCACACGCGCTGAATTGGCAATCATAAGCTTTGTTTCATATAATATCGCCAATGAGGTTGCGATAATATGGAAGTAACGTCAACCGTTTGATACTTTTCTTCATGCATTATGTTAATTTTTTTTTTATTTTAGTCATAACTTTTTAATTAAAATGCCTTTTATTTAAGCAGGGACAAAGTAAAACATTTAAAATATCCAAACACGTTAAAATGATCAATTTTGATCAAAACACATTTTTGGGTCCTTTTTTATTGAATAGAACAATCTTTTAGTTTTACAAAACATATTATTTTTTTCTACGTAACACAGAGGCCGAGTTACAATAAATTGCATAAAATTAATAAAAAGCCCAAAGGGGTGGGTCTTTAATCAATCAGAAGGGGCCGGCCCTTTAAATTGTTCACGATCTATCCCACATGGCGAATCTGATAACTTTTTTTTTTAAAAAAATCAAATGGGCTGAGTTTTTGCAGCCAAGCCTTTGCAGACACGGTAAGTCTCCAAATGTGAAAGACATTTCATTCGTAGCACCATCTAGTGGCGGCTCGCCCTACCAAATTTATGATACTTGAATTTATTTAATTCAAGTTCTCGTTGGATGCTAAATATTTCCATGATTTTAGTTTTGTAGAGAGTACTAGAGCCAAATCTGGGGAGGGATCAAAGGATCTTTTAAAGGACCTTACACGATTTTCGCATCGGTAAAATCTATCCACTCCAGCCGGGATAGAACAGGCAATCTTAAGCTTACGATGCAGGATCGCTACCTCTGAGACACCGAGTCTGATGACTCGAAATATTATTAAGTATATCTGTACAATTTTTTGGACCTGATTTTTATATTATTTTCTAGGAAATAATTAAAATAATTTTTAATACATGAATAATTTTTGATTTATAGCCTGTTATTTCAATAATAGCCTCATAAATATGTCAGGTTTCTTATATTTATTCGATCAGCTCAACAGTATATATATTTTGAAAAAAAAAAAAGCATTTTAACATTTTAGTACAATTCTTAGATAAGTACGTGTGTTTTAAAACTGCTAAAATGTCACTTATAATTGTTATTGTTGTAAAGTTTAGATAACTTATTTTAAATATTGCTGTGGTTAAGTATTTATATATATTGGTAATGGTCCCTATTTAAAGTATTTATAATGTTTTAGTATGTTATTTTTTTAAAAAACCTCTGAACGCGTATTCGGATACCTTAAAGATATATTGAAACGATTTTCACGTTATTATTATTTTTTTTTTGATTGAACAAGGCTTGAATGATATCGACAATTTTTAATGTGTCTTAATTGAATATTTAAATAGTAGTAATCAAAATGTAGTAGCAATGCACAATAGTTGGTATATACTTTTCTGATTTTATTACATTCCCGTTTTAAAATTCCAAAAGAGTAACGAAATGAAATGAAATTTGAGGTTTAAAATACCCTAATTCATAGAGTTATGTGCAATTAACGGTAATAAACACACCTATTAAATACTCACTCTCATATCATAAATATATTTGTCAAGTACCGAAAGGAAATTTACAGTTAAATTTCTATGAGCTGGTTGATTTTAGTTAACTTGACCGTTAATAAAAAAAAGCAAGATTTAGAATAAGAATGAGCAATTTTTGTGGAGCAATTAATGCTACTAAATTGTAATTCTAATAGAAAATTCTCACACAAGCTATTTACTTAAAAAAGGAATTTTTTTTGGAATTTTAGCGATCCAATGTTTGCAATTTATATAAGCAAATAAATTATGTTTAAGAACAAAGGAAAATATTTAATTTTCATTTATAGTATTTCTTAAGGCAAATTATTCGATTTATAAAATGTTTAGAATGTTACATATTTCAATAGTTATAGGTATATCTTCGATAGTCCCAACATTGATGATATATGGAGCACCTTATTTTTTAGAATTGTCATCTAAATAGTAAAATATTCTGTAGGGAATAAATATTTCAAATATACTTTCAGTTACACAATATAAACACAGGCATGCAATGTCTAAACGTTTTGCACTATTGGGCTCTACGTTTTATTTTTACAAGTGATAAAATTTTTACCTCTCGTACATTGTAATAAAATAATATAACGTTATGCAATAAAATGTCTACTCATAAAAAATGGAAAAAAGAAGATATTTCCAGAATTTAATATTTTTGCTGAAAAGAACACTTTAAAATGTTGCATGTTTAAGAAAAGTTATATAATAAGGGATAGCATAAATATCATAACATTAACACTCTAATAAAAATTCAAAATTTTTTCGGCACTTATCCATTTTACCGGCGCCAAATTGATACCGACGCCAAAAAGGATACAACCAATGCCAAACGGAATATTCCAGATGGTAACCTTTTAACACCATATTTTTAAAACAACTCGCGGCCTTTTCTTGACAATAACGTCTCTTTTTCTTTCTTAACATTAACTAACTTTTAACATTTTTTCATACGTATATTGTGTGTTGCTGTCAATAGATTGGCGAGATTTACGCTGGTAAAATGTAAAAGTACATTTTCTAAATACACACATAATGCATTTTTGCCTACAAATATAAGATATTTCTGAAAATAAAAACCTTAGCTTGTTATTAAATGAACATAAAATATTAAATTTTCTGATTTGCCAATTCTAAGTCAACAACTAATTTAATAAATTTATCTTTTGGTATTTTTTGAAAGAATGTTCTAGGAATAAAAATATTTATATTTATAATTGAAGTAGTAGTATTTTAGAATTATATAAACTACTTGATTATATATTATATTTGTAAATTAAATATAATATTAGCAACTAGTGATATCATAAATTTCTTTAGTTTAAAATACATGTCAACTTTTCAATATTTCTCTCAATTACATTATACATAAATATGCTTCTAACATTTTATATGCATTTATTTACAATATGTTTCATAAAATTTGTAAATAAAATGCTAAATGTATTGATAATTACTATATATAAGATGCATTTGAAAAGTTTAAAACTTTTATTACCTTGCATAAATTTAAATAAACTATTTGAAATTAAATAATTTGTAACAAAATTATATAAATTTCCATTTGAAAGAATGTTTTTTTCCTTAGAACCTAAATGAATTAAGAAATAGAATATATAAAAATCTAAGAAACTTGAGATGGAATGACTTTAACAAAAGAAAAAAAAATGTTTAAAACAGTTAATATGCAACAAATATATTAGATATCAAGAAAATATTGTCAATAAATATTCTGTATAAATGAATAAAAACATTTTACATCGAAATAACCTTGGGAATTGCTTCTAATAAAATAAAAATAACACAATAAATTATTCACCATAAGTATTGTTAAAAATAAATACTATAAGAACTAAATGTAGCCTGAAAACTTCTCAAATGTAACTTGCATTCTGTTCCATCTATGTATATATTACATTTCTAACTAGAATGCCAATAGAAGCCTGTTTTGTGCATATTTTTTAAAATTATGCTGCACTTTATACAGAACACTGTATAAAATTTGTTCAAAATGATGTAATCTATGATAAACTATTTCCACATGACAAATAACAATAAATGAGTTTGGCAAATATATTCATTTCTTTGCCATTTTTATAATCTCTCTCTCTACTTGGCTTCACACTTTTCAGATACAAAAATGCTAATAAAATTCTCTCATAACATTTGAATTATTTATAGTTCAACATGCATACATTTCACATTCATAGCTGTGCATTTTTATAAATTTTAACACTTGCTTCCCGTAGTACGGAAATATTCATAACAGTTCCAATGGTTCCTTCTGAAAATTATCTCAAATTGAGAAAATACGTTGTTTCATTTCTTTTAAAATATGAATTTAAGTACAAGTATTTTGGTTCACAAAACTTATATAAGGGCTGTTAACGTTTTATGCTTCAGATATGTATATGAAAGGCGTAGCTAATGCTTTTTTTCTGACGAAAGCTCAATTTTATTTAAAGATTTCTTTAGATATTAAAAGTGATAACTTATTTACATACGTCAATTTTGATTCTGTTTTCGAAAAGAAGTATGATATGAAAATAGGATATGCTCTAAAATCATCATGTCAAGAAATAACAAAAAGTTTTCTTTCAAATGGGCTGCATTTTGGCAGTTAAGCCTTTACTGACACGGCAAGTCCCCAGAGACATTTCATGGTGGCACCATCTAGGAGAAGTTTCCACTACCACATTTTTGAAGCTTGAATTTTATTCAAGACCTTCGGATGGTAAATATTACCGCGATTTAATTTTGCCGAGTACCAGAGCCAAATGGATACTCAAAGAATCTTATATATGCTACATAATCATACGAAATGCGTGCCTGCGATTCTCACATAAAAAATTCTATCAACTTAAACCGGGATCGAACCTGCAACCTTAGGTTTATGAGGAGAGCACGCTACCTCTAAGCTTCCGAGCCGACTTCAGAATATATTTCAAATTATTCATTTGAAAACTGGTTCATTTTTAAATACTAATTAGCATTATAATGAGTGCGAGAGTCAGAAAGCGAGTGAAAAGACCATTAAATTGTCAAGAATAATATACTGTAGTATAACGATAGATTCGAATATAAATAGACATATAATTTGTTGAAGGAAAAACTTAGTTAATATGCAACAATTCAAGCTTATTTTACAATACAGTTGAACATATTACATATTGAGTCTGTATATAAGCATAAAACTTTCTTTACTAAAATAACTCGTAAATTTTTTTTATCTAAGGCAAGCTGAAATACACTGACAACCCTTATATAAATTTAGTACGTATATACATACAATATAACAAAGATAAAAATAAGTATTTCAGAATATATAATTACAATGCATTTATAAACAATAATGAATATGTATAATTTCTTGAATAAGAAAATAAAATCTACAACATCACAGAAAATAAGTAGAAATAATTTTTTCACAAAATTAAATCAACCTTACTTAAACCCATACAGCTCTATAATATAAAAGTTTTCGAAAATAATCTTTTGTGAAAATATATACAGAAAGGTAATAAAACCAATATATTTTTTGTGTGCGTTTTGACACGACACTGCTTATTTAAAATACGTATAAAAGTACAAAAATAATAAAAATATGAATAGTCATGTCCCAAATTAATGAAATTTTTTGACAAAATGCCATTTAATTCGGAGAAATTTTATACTTTCTGAAAATGAAAATTCAGAACAATGTCTGCGATCTTAAAGCTACATGTGACAGCATGAACTGACTAACGCCTTTTCAAAAGAATTCTAACTATATGCAAGATAAATTATGCAACTTTTGAGGGTTATATATACGTACTTTATAATCACAA
Organism: Trichonephila clavipes; assembly: GCA_019973935.1. Taxonomy (NCBI): domain Eukaryota; kingdom Metazoa; phylum Arthropoda; class Arachnida; order Araneae; family Nephilidae; genus Trichonephila; species Trichonephila clavipes. The sequence goes on from BMAU01000957.1 coordinate 420,358, forward strand.
TTTAAATAGTATCTTTACTAAAATAAAGGGCAATTAGATTGAAATTTATTTTAATCGTCATTTAGGAGTTTATTTATGATTCTTGTAATGTTCATATTCCAAATTTAGAATAATATTATTAATTAGAGTAAGACAATGCATTTCTCTTCCATTTTGGTTAATAACTAAATAAATATGTATTTTAGATTAATGTAATTTTAATCTTGAGATTTCTTGATGTATAAAATTCAACGATTCCTAAAAATACCTCATTAGATTTAGCTATTTGATCTTTAAGTTCAAAAGTCAAACTTATTCGATATTAAATTTTTTTTATTAAAATAATGCATTAATTAGGGACATTCCTGAACAAATATAGATTGTGAATGAAGAATAAATGAAAATTAAACAAAAAATCTCACAAAAAATCACAAATTACATATATTATATTTCTATTAAATGCTTTTGTAAGTAATTTTATTAACGAACAAAAGCGGTTTTACATATCTTTGGAATATACACACTTTTTGGCGCCATTTTAAACTTAATGAGACAAAAATCGGCCAACGTTCTGGAATGTGGCTCCTTTCTTTTGGCGCGGTTTCATTAAGAACCTTCTTTTTTAAATACGTATCAAACGTACACATACTTTCCCCAGGAAAGACGCTACTGAATGTATGAATTGCTTGATGATCCTCTTATTTGGCATCATACGAAAGCTATCACGTGTCCAAGTAGAAATCGGAACATATCCGACTGAGCAAAATTTCACTGTAAATGGCATTAATTGGGCCTTCGACATGGAATCGCGTTTGACGACTTCCACCAGTTCCAGTGTTTCTTCTAGTTCGCCATCTTGGAAAATTGTCATCTAGAGACGGAATTTTCACAACCTGAAATTCGGAATGTTTTTAAATTTAAAGAACACTATTGATATGCAGAGATACATTTTTAAAATTTGGGCACTTACGTATTTTACCATCGACCAATTTCATCAAATCAATATACGACGTCAAATGCCACGATGTGCAGACAATAGTGAAAAATCGTTTCCGTGCATGTTTGAACAGAATAATAACGATGACAACCTGAATCAACATTTTTTTGAATTGGCGACGTCTTTTAATTTCGAGAAATTGGTCGAGAGTATAATATGTAAGTACCAAAATTAGATTAACTTGAATTAGTAATTAACGTTTAGAAATTAGATTAATTTGCAGTAGCTGAACTTACCCTGTGAAAGTGGCAAGCACATTTACCCTGAAGAAAATCTTTATATCTTGGCACGGTTATGTTGAAGGTGTCGATCACCTCGAAGTTATAATGCTTGGCGAAATCAGCAAGGCCCATACTGTGCAGCAATAGTTTTCTCTGCTCATCCTGAAATAAAAAAAGAGTAATTTTCAATAAAATAAACGTTTAATTTCTAATTAATACATTGGATATTTTCAAAAATGGGAGAAAATTATAGCATATTTAAATTACTGAAAGGAAGTTGATTCAAAATTATATAAAATACATAAAATCACGAAAAGACAGTTACTTAATAGGAATTATTTATATAATTTCGATGATTGTATATGATGTTGTACAATGAAAACAGCTAACAAAATACTGTTTCTATTTAAGAACTTGATAATCAATGAAAATAAATATACGATCTTTAACATCTAAGTTAAAATAACTTAATTGTGTACAGATAAATAAAAAAAATAGTGTTTTTAAAAATCCCTGTTTTATTATAAATATTTACAATGGAATTATAAAGTATTTTTTCTTTCTTATAGTATGTTGATACATAACATTACAGAACTAATCCTTGATTAAGTACAAATATGAATTTGTAACTGAACTTGCAAACATTGAATATCTTGATTGCCGAAAAATATTATAATTTATAGAAACTGGTTGTGATGTTTAAGAAAAAACTACGAATTTTATGAACAAAATTAAAAAAGACGTACGAAGTGTGGTACAGGTTTAACATTAAAAATATTAATTATTTACCATTGACAAGGTATGGACTCCTTCGACTGGCAAATGAAATCCTGCTCCTAATGTCTTCATCACAAGTTTAATTCCTTGTAATCGTTCTCTGAACAAAAATAATAATAATTAAAAAGGCATAAATCTTGAATATTCATTACTAAAGCTAGGTTTTAAAAATTGTGTTTCAAATTGAATATTAAGTGTGATCTTTCTTTAGTTTTAAATTTAACAGTTTTTGTTTAAAATGCTGTTTAAGAAGAGAAAACAAAAACCATCTTAAACTCCTCCTGGTTGACAAATACACACACACATACACACACTGGCCAATGAATTAGAAATAATTGAGATTAGAGTTTGAATGTGTGTTAGGGATGGACTATGAAAATTTTTTTTAAGATATGGGTTACACATGGTTAGAATGCTAGTATAAGTAAGGTCTAAGAGTGCTTTTCTTGATGAATGAAGTAAAATGGGAAAAACGACAGATGTTTCACTCTTTGAAAACGAGCTTATTATTTGTGCCCGTTTAGCAGGGGCCTCGATTTCTAAGACAACAAATCTTACCGAATCTTACTGGGTTCTCAAAAGCAGCCATATCAATGGCTTTCAAAAGTCGAAATCAGAACCCACAGCCCTTCTCTAGAAGACTTTACAGCGGTTTGAACACAATTTTCCACGCGCGTGATTGGCGTCGTCTCTGACGAATTGTACGGCAAAACAGAGATTCTACTGTGCGTCAACTGACACAAATCGTCAACCAAGGTATTTCCAAACAGATTTCAGCTCAAACCATGCTCAGAGAATTGAACAGGATAGGAAAACATAGTCGGATGCTTGTGAGGAAATCACTCATTTCTGACCGAAATGCAAAACTTCGTTAAGATGTCAGGAAAGAAAACACTGGAAATTTGAGGATTAGAAGAGGATAATGTGGTCGAATGAATCACGCAACACCTTATTTTGCACTGATGGAAGACGTCGAACTTGGCGAGAACCCCACGAAGCCATGAATTAATTTTGCCTTACTTGCACTGTCAAGAGCTCGTGGGAGTATCACGGTATGGGGCATGTTCTGCTGGCTTGGATGTGATACCCTGGTGATTTTCGAGGGTAAACAAACAGACATGGGATACCTAGATATACTGGTAGAGCAAGTGCACCCTTAATGATGCCTTTTTACCATGAAGGCGACGGATACTTCATAGATGATAATGCAACTAAAAACCGACCCAGAAGTGTTCAAAATTGGTTTGTTGAACATCAATCTGAATTCAAACACCTGCTCTAGACACCGCCTATCCCGGATTTTGAACCCTTTGAAAATGTATGGGATATTGTGGAAAGACGCATACAACAGCACTCTCCTTTTCCATCTAATTTACAAAATCTAAAAAGCTGCATAGGCAATGCATGGTATTTCTCTGGACGTAAATGCACTCCATAAGTATGTAGATTCGATGCCCAAACACAAATCAGAGAAGTTATCCATGTAAAAGGTGGTCCAATTAAATATTTTTATCGGGTTTCTAATTCATTGGCCAATTGTGTGCATATTTTGCTCTTATACTTAATATTCACTAATTATCGGCGGACATTTGATTTTGCTTTTATACACATTGCTCTTACTCTAGGGAGACCAGAGAGATATAGGAGAAATATCGCTTGATTTTTTTAACCATGATCAAGTAACAATTTCAGCTGATACCCATTTTCTGAATTTCACTTCAAACTACAAGTTGACTACGTGCTAATTTGAACTGAAGATGCAAGAACCCAATTTATTACTTTTAAAAAACCCAGCTTGACTGACTTAAATAGCGGGTTGAACTGATTTACACTGCACTCTGCAGCAACACGACTATTGGAGATGGACCTCAATGCTTTGAACCTCAGTTAACATTTGATACTTGAGCTCTGACATCCAGCTCTCTAAACCTGTATAGCAGTGATTCCCAAAGGGTTTTGTATCAACCCCCAGGGGTTTATGACGACCTGCAAGGGATCCATGTCTGGTTGTCCTGCGACAGTGGCCCTCATTAAATCAGATAGTAACTTTAGTTTTAAAAGAAATTTTAATCAAATGAAAACATAAATTTACTTATTTGACAGATTTATTTACTAGGTTTAGTGAGGTAAATTTGCACTTACAAGGTGACAACATAAATTTCATTAAAACAAGGATTATTAGTTCCGCGTTTCTTGTCAGAATTAAACTAAAGGAGTATGAGAGAGATATTGGAAGTCGAGAATTTTCCCTGTTTCTCAATTGACCACAGTCTGCCAGGAAAATGACGTTTTAATTTGTAATGTTCCTCCCCTTGGAAGTACATCCCTCGAAGTATCAGCGTGAGCTAGATGTGTAGGGTTAACGTAAGAACTAGAATCAAACATTATCTTAATATGACTTTATTAAGATATTCAACTTAAAGTTTGAACAAATATAATCTTATCAATGAATAAGAGAATCTACGATGACGTAATACGCAACACACAATATAATACAGACCAATCTCAATAATTGAACCGCATAATCTTCAAATATAATAATAGTAAGTAATCAATCCTACCTTATATTATTATTCTGTAATAAACTTGTCTTTATCTACAGTGGTATGTAGCTGTACATTTTTAACTTCTAATCGATCACTAATATGTTTATCCACGACACGTAGAACTTGAATCTTGAACGACGAACTTCAATAATCATCCACTACCACAACGCACCTCAATTGTCTAACATTCCTTTACACTACCATTACATTGCCATCACGCTTACTCTAAGATCCTATATTTATCCTATATTATTTGCATCTCTTCACTTCTCGTTTCTTGGATTTGGTTGGAAAAGAGTTGCCATTAATTCTGGCCCAAAGAACCCAGAGGACTTGTTAAAGAAAAGACGCGTAAGACGTCACAAATTTATGTTCAACATTTAAATTCCCCTTATTCAGATTTTGAAATTAGGTTTGAGAATGCTTTGACTATAGTAATTATCACAGTAGGCAATGAGTTCATATGGTCACATTGAAAATAAAAGAATGCCATATTACAGGAGGAACTGATCGGAATAGGAAGTAACGGATTTCTTAAAGTTCAGTTTAGGATCGTATGTCAGCTGTTTTGGTTTTAAAAAGACATACCTCTTATTTATCCTGAATTGTATCGAGTGTTGAGAAAGTTTTTAATTGCTTTTCCTAGTCAGAAGGAATTTCAGCGCGTTTGCCAATCTCCAAAATAAAAAAGAAAGGAAAAGACTGTTGCTACTAACCGAGCAGATTTAGTGTTAAGCTTGACACGATTGATGTCGAATGGTGAAAATTTGTTATTGAAGCAAGAGATTTATCCTTAAAATTAAAAGAATTTGTTTGCTGATCAGTTATTTTATGTATTAATTAAAATTTAACTTAGTTAACATGTGTTTTTTAAGTTTTAAACATTATACTTCACTACAATTAGAAATTAGTCTTTTAAAGTAAGTAACTCTATACCACAGTAGTCAAAAAGACATTTAAGTTGATAAAGCAATATTTCAATATTAGGTAAGCAGGGGTCTGCTAAAAACGGAAAACCAAGGCAAGGGGTCTATGAGACAAAAATATTGGCAACCTCTGCTCTATAGTGATATAATAAAACTTGATAGGCAATTCAAATTCGGGTTTTTGTACTAGCATTTAAAATTATGTAGCTTTTTAAAACCCATCTTATGAAATATTGTAATACTTACACTCTGAGTGCTCGTAACATCATTAGCAAATGCTGTGTGGCCAACCATTGCACACCTCCAACTATTAGCACAGTGTTAGAATTATTTTTCAATGGGCGGGACCTGAAAGATGAATAATACTAAAGAAAAATACTAATACTCTTTTTAGGATCATATCACTGACATATTTAATAATCATGATGTAGCAAAACATTTGATGTATCTCTAGTATATAGAAATCTCATTTGAAAGTTTTATTTATTAAAGTTTCATTTACATAATTTTTAAAACAGAGCAATTAAGCTAGTTTACTTTCTTCAGTTATTTTTAACTCTTCGTAAAGCCAAAATTTACTTAATAGTACTCAGAAAGATTTTAGAACTTAACATTTAACCAAATAATAGAAAAAAAAAACGTGAAGAAAACAAGACATAAAATTCACGTTAAGAAATCTTTTAGTGCAAATTTTATTTTAAACTGAAAATGAAATTTTGTTTGTGACATCTATAAACGAAAAATAATTTTAAAATATTACCATGAAAACTTCTTTACGATATATATTTGTTTTACTTTTGATTAATTTAAAAAATCAAGCTCTGAATGCATTGGATTAAAACAAAGTTTTTTTTCGCAAAGTAATTTTTATGAATTTATTTATGGATGACGTAATTACATATAATGTAACGAAATAAAATTAAATATTTAAAAATGGAACTATTTTTATTTTTAAAAAAAATGTACCTATATACGTATTTTATTTAATATCGGGATGTAAACCAAAAAGTTATCAGCGTCTTGCTTTAAGAAAATCTTTCAGAATTCAATATTTAACTTACTTTTGTATCAGATGGTACAGAGCTTTATCGAAAACCGGCCTCTGATTTGTAGGTAACCAAAACTGAGGATAGTAAGCAAAACTAACAACTGTTCGCCCATCGTTTACATTCTTGTACACTCGAATGTCGTGAGTCTTATCCCATTCGTTCAGAGAACCATTCAATCGTTCAATCACATAGTGCATCATGCCACGATTCGTGGAATCCCCTATGAACAGCAACTGTAATACAAAACAGTTTTCCATTGATAATGATGTTTCTAAGGCATGAGAAGTTTTGTCTTAGGATGATTTGAACAACACATTGTAAATCTTTACCTTTTTCCCAGCTAAACACTGTTTAAGAGTTTCAGTTGAGAGAACTGCATGCCTACAGCCATATGGATGCCAGACAGCTTCTCTCCAGAAGCAAGAGTTTCTCTCTCCACAGGATAAACAAGGCAACACCCAACGACCTAAATTAAATTGAAAAATGATTTAGAGATGTCAATGATTATTCCTCTTATTAATTAAGTAATAACTTAAGCCAAACACACTGAAGTGTCACTGAGGGATAGCAAGGGCTATGCAAATTGTGTAGCGCTGCGTATCATTTTTGCACAAGTGAGGGCGTTGTGGTAACTGCATATAAAGCGCGAACTGTGGTTGTTTTGAATTGGTTGTTGGAATTGCCAGCATGATTTAGACTCCTTCGATCGCGGACAAATCGTAGGTGCACGACGTTCCGTTCAATTTCCGAAATAGTCAGACAGCTAGAATTTTCTAGGTCAACAGTGTCAAGAGTATACCAAGAATACATGGATGGTGGACAAAATTAGCGATCAGGAAAACTGCAAAGGACAATCAGCCTTGAAAGTTTGTGGTGAGAGACGGCTCAGGTGTATTGTACGTAGCCACAGCTGAATGACGCTCAAATTACCACCAGCTCAAATTACCACCCAACTGAATGACGATTCCAGTCGTACAGTCATTAATAGGAGTGTGCAAAGCTCGCTTCACCGTATGGGTTTCGGGAGCCGTCGACCTACGAGAGTACCATTGCTCTCTGCTCGCCATCGGGATACACGTCTTGGTTGGGCAAGAGAGCACAGAGGCTGGAGTGTAGAGGACTGGGAACGAGTAGCATGGAGCGATGAGTCTCGATTCCGACTACTTTACGCCGACGGGAGGCTGAGAATATGGCGTCAGGCTCATGGAGCTAAGGATCCTGCATGCCAGGTCGGAACTGTACAAAGGCATGGTTGCTCAGTCATGGTCTGAGGTGTTTTTTCTTGGCACTGTTTGAGATTTTTGGTGCGTGTACCAACCTCCCTCAATGAAATTCGGTACGTAGAGTTACTGGGTGATCACCTCTATCCATTTATGCTGTTATGTTACCTGCACAGTAATGGAGTTTTCCAGCAAGACAAATGTACCTCTCACAGTTCCGGTTGCTACTGGCTCGTTGGATGAGCATTTCTCTGACATTTTTTGTCATAAATTGGCCACCTAGAAGCCCAGACTTAAATCCTATTGAGCTTTTTTGGGATATTTTAGAACAAGGCGTGAAAGGTCATCACACAGCACCAACGAATCTTACTGGACAGCTTTAGTCAATATTTGGCAAGTCATTCCCGTGGAGCGGTTCCAGAAACTTATTGAATCTATGTCAGGTCGTGTGGTAGCCGTTATTAAGGCCAAAGGAGACCCAACTTCTTAATAGGTAGGTATCAATAATTCAGTGGCACTTCATTGTATATAAGGCCGGTAAAATCCTAGATGTGCCCCTTGATTTTCTTGGCAATAAACAATTTTTCAATATAGTACTACAGTTTTAAGTTGACTTTTGGGCTAAACCTGACTGATAGTTAAATTAAGATAATGAAGCCGGTCCGAGGAGGGTACTATTTACTTCCGGTTGGCAGAATTGCCTCATTTGCTTAAAATTCCCGCAAAAATTTTTTGCCAATTTTTTGTTACCAAATTAGGGGATTCAACTGGGATGCAACACATAATGCATTCTCTACTAAATATGGTGTGAGTAAATCTTAAGCTCAAGATTTCCTCGATGTTTATTTGTCGTAGATAATCCACTATGTTGTTAAAGCATATAGTACTTACGTATTATTCCAACCTATTGGCAACATTATATGAAACGAAGCACATGATTGCCAATTCAACGCATACGATACTTGCGAAATTGGGGTTGCCAACTAGGTGAGTTATCTTGAACATTGGCGATTGTTACGATAATATTTAAGTACCAAGCATATTTCAACGTACGAGAGTATGCAATGGAAAGAGATTACCTATTTTGTTTATATGTGCAATTATTTTCAAAATTATAATTAATATGTGCTTGAAGATAAGGAATTATAGCTTGAGGTACACTTATACTAAGAAATGTCAAATGAAAACAATCTATTTTTACGTAAAATAAACTTATATATAAAGTAGAATGTTTGTATTTTTGCTTAGGACGTTCACAAATCATCACCGTTGATCGTATCGTTCCAAAATTCTACAGGGTGCTTTGCTGATGCTTCTAAGGAGCTGCAAAAATATTTCCACCAAAAACAAAGAAATTTCAAACTTATTTTAGGGAAATTTGTTTTTTCTAACGAGAGATTTGAGTGTGCATGCGCGAAGTCATTAAATGCCATGATACGCAGCCAATAGTGGATAACTGTTCTCCCTAATGTTTAGAAAACGATTACTACACATTTGGCGGCGTATTTTGACTTTGCAACGTTGATTAGAAAACATCAACTAAGAACCGTTTTATAAAAATCGTCTCTTAAGAGTGGTTGGGCGTAAAAGAGAAAAACTCTCGTCTTTGAAATATCAAAACCTACGGTCTTCAAAAATTTGGCAAGCATAATTCTTTTTCAAAGTAGATAACCGTTAAGTACGGATTTTGTTTACGGATTTTTCCGAGGGGTGAAGTTACGGGGTCGTAAATTATAAATATAATCCTTTTAAAAATTCAAATCCTGATATTTTTAATTAGAGGGGTGAGGACTTTTCAATACAATCGAAAGCAATGTTTAGGGTTTAAATATATATATATATCTATCGTCGGTCTAATTATCAGAATACGTAGCTCCTTTTGGATGAACTTTTACAAGAGTAAGCAAAAACTGTTGATTTTTACTATGCACGGGAATTATTTCAATAAAAATATGAATTAGCGATATTTTTTGTAGGACATATAAAGTAATCAATGGATAGGCTTCCAAAATACTCCACTAGATGGCATTAAAAGTCTTATTTCACTTTGTGGAGTTACGCATTCTGATATAATTAGGCCGACGATATAGTAACACATTATCATAAAAGCCACCGTAAATGCAATGCCCTGTAGGAAGCATGCAAATAACATGAAATTCACAACATGCATTAGCGGAGGTGAGATATGCAAATGATTAGAATTTCAGCGCAGACACACATCACGCGCGCCTGTGCGCTACCTCAAAAGCGCTTTTTAAGCTCTGAGATTTCCACGATTTTCAAGTTCGGCAATTGTATTTTTCTTGTGATTTTTTCAAAAACCGATCAGTTATGTCTCGTAGAAAACAGCGATCAGCTTTTGATCAAGTATTCGAGTTCGAAAGAGGAAGGATAGTGGCCTACCGAGATTGTGGATTATCTTTCAGGGAAATTAGTAGTCGTGTCGGACGAAACCAAACAACTGCAATGCGGATATGTGACCGTTGGATGCAGGAGGGTACGACGGACAGACATGGTTGATCGCAACCACCTCAGTGCACCACTTCACGTGAGGACAGGCAAATTGTGCGCATGGCAGTGACGGATCGATAAGTCACATCACGAACCGTAGCACAGCACATTAAGTCTGTAACACATCATTCAGTGTCTGCGCGTACCATTCGACGCCGTTTACAGCAGAGTGGTCAGTCCGCAAGACTTACATTGCTTGGTCTACTCTTGACGCAGAACCACAGATGTCTCCGCCGCCAATGGTGCGATGAAAGAAGGATGTGGGTGGTAGAATGGAATGAAGTTGTCTTTACTGACGAGTCACGCATCTGTCTGCAACACCGCGATGGTCGGATTCGAGTCTGGAGACACCGTGGAGAGAGGATGCTGAACAGCTGCGTTATGCACCGCCACACTGGTTCTGCACCGGGTATTATGGTATGGGGCGGTATTGGATATCACTCTCGCACTTCTCTAGTACGCATTGCCAATACTTTAAACAGCCAGCGCTACATCTCCGAGGTGTTGGAGCCAGTTGTCCTTCCTTACCTTCAGGGCTTGGCCACAGCCATATTTCAACAGGATAATGCGTGACCACACGTGACACGCATTGTTCAAAGGTTCTTCTTCGTCAATCACCAGATTGAATTGCTTCCCTGGTCGGCTCGCTCTCCGGATCTTTCACCGATAGAAAACATGGGGTCCATGGTTGCTCAGCGATTGACCCAGATTACTCCCCCAGCTGCCACACCAGATCAACTTTGGCAACGTGTGGAAGCTGCTTGGTCTGCTGTACCCCAAGAACACATCCACAGTCTCTTTGAATCAATGCCGAGGCGTGTGACAGCGGTGATCTCCAACAATGGCGGCAACTCTGGCTACTGATTCTGGCAGGAACCACACTTCACAGAAGTCTATAAATTTAATCATTTGATACTTGGTCAACATGTTATCTACGAAATAAATTTTGTTGTGCATTCTCTAGTCTTTCTTGGTATTGCATTTACGGTGGCCAGCAGTGTTCTAACGAACGGGTAGATAATGGTTAGTAAATAAAAAAAATATAGTTAGCCACGATAAAACAGAATTGATTAAAAACCACGAGTTATTATTTTGTAAAAACATACAAGGAACTTTTATCTATATTATTTTTATAAAATACGCTCCCCCAAAATAACTTACACCCATCCAAATGAACAAAATTACGTGATCGTTGGGAAAACATATGTTATGAAACCTTAAAAACCGTATTGGTTATACAATGAAGATTCGAAGAACGTTTAAATGCTCGCTTTGACATTAATGAATGACACATATTTTAAACATTTGTTACCAATAACAATGTATAAAGCAGAGCTCTTTTCTCCTAAAAACTCAGCGTTCTTCTTTCACACTCATTCTTATATCCAGTTTCCTAACTCTCAAATTAATGTAGCACTTTAAAAAGTAATTAATTCACCCAGATAATGAAGCGGCAATTACGTCTCCGTTAATTATTCCCATTCTGTCTCGCTTGGTACCTGGCAGAATTTCAACGAAAAAAACCACGCGAAGATTCTTAATTTAACTGTTTGAAGAAGAAACTGATACATTATTCGACGGTTACTAAAAAGATAATAATATTCATGCATTCCACCAAGCAAATTTAATTACGGTATCTCAAATTAAAAAATAATTATGTTAATACGGCGATACAACTCAGCACAACTCCTCTGGAAATACATCCGCCTCAGTACGAACGCACGACAGAGCAGCAGCCCGAACCCCCTAACGACAGATTTCGCGTCTAATTGAGGCTCATAATAAATACCCTCCACGGAAAACTCATTTAAATAATTATGCGAACATCAAAGATATTTCTGCAACAGTAGTTAAAACCTTTTTCTTCTTTCTTCCTTCGCTTCATTTTTATCGTAGTCATCGTTGTTCAAAGCGGGATTTTTTTCATTACCCCTTCTTTTTTTTTTTTTCTACTTTGCTTTTGGGGTAGTTATTCCTTTCGCATAACGATTGTAGAGCGAAAGACTGAACTACGGGAAATGGTTTCTAAAGATAGGGTTTCATAATAGGAACTTAAGATTGGGTGGTGCATGCGAGATTAAGGGAACTGGATCGCAGAGGAGGAATTCGACTTGGTGAAATGTTTGATTGGGGAGAAAGAGATTTGTGGCTTGAGTTTGAAGGAAAACCTTTTGTTAGGGTCTGATGGATGTCAGATAGAAATATAATAAAATGTTTTTAAGTATAACAGGAGCTTTTTGGTGATTCAATTAATGGCAAGCTCAAATCTAAAAATAAGGTCTTATGTGAGAAATTAAATACAGGGCTAAGCATAACTTCAGTTCATTCGTTTTGATAAAGTTATATTTTTAAAAAAGTATTGCATGCACATACGGTAGGAACCCGACTTAATAATTAATCGAATCGAACATTTTGTTCGTTTATTCGGGTCCAAATAAAATACTAATTTTACACTTATATTTTAGAAACTTATAATAAGCAACTACGCAAAAAATATCAATAGTAGAAATTACTCACTTTAAGGTTCCGTACTCACTTTAAAGGTATCCGGCCTTCGTTCGGAACCGCAATTTTGCAAGCGCACAAGCGAATACATTTTTTCAAACCTATTTAGTGCCG